>OY744531.1:50569699-50594699 GCA_963556195.1 Sepiola atlantica
ATATATATATATGAATAGATATTTATATATATATGTATTTATATATATATATGTATTTATATATATTTGTATGTATATATATATATTTGTATGTACCTATATATATATATATATATATGGATAGATATTTTTATATATATATATGTATTTATATATATATATATATTTATATATATATATATTTATATATATTTGTATTTATATATATATATATATTTATATATATATATATTTATATATATTTGTATGTATATATATATATATATATATATATATATATTTATATATATTTGTATGTATATATATATATATATATATATATTTGTATGTACACATATATATATATATATATATATATATATATATATATATATATATATATATATATATATATATATAAATTAATAGAATTACGTCGGTAATTTACTTTTTTATAAATAAATTATTATTATCATTTCTTATGACCTAAGGAAAAACCCATCATTGACTTTTTATTATTGAGTAAAAGATATATTTCCAAATTCATTACAGGTGGCAGAATTAGTCTGAGATTGTTGTCTGACTTGCTATT
Source organism: Sepiola atlantica (assembly GCA_963556195.1). Lineage (NCBI taxonomy): Eukaryota > Metazoa > Mollusca > Cephalopoda > Sepiida > Sepiolidae > Sepiola > Sepiola atlantica. The sequence goes on from OY744531.1 coordinate 50,570,271, forward strand.
TTCTTTCTCGCCCCCCCCCCCACACCTCCCTACTTAAAATTGTTTCGTCCAGAGTCTAGTAAAAACATGTGGTATACTTGCTAACTTTTGCATGTCGAGATAGAAGTATATATATTTATTTATATACAAATAAATACACATTGGTCTTTATTATAGCATGGAGAATAATTTTAGTTCCCTCATGTATTTCACACCGTTTTATATTAATTGAAAAAAACTGTCTACAAGATCGTATGTACTATTCGGGTTATAGCTGATGGAACGAGAACAATCTACCTTGTGGATTTATAAAGAGTTTTATTCTAAATTCAGTACAGATCCTGAGTCCGAGATAAAGATGTGTGGGAGGATGTCTTCTTTCATGCAAGTTGTCAATAATAGATGGTTGCTGTTGCTGTTATTATTGTAGTAGTAGTAGTAGTAGTAGTAGTAGTAGTAGTAGCTATTGTTAATGACTTCTTTTGCCGGGGCTCTCTGCAGTCGGTGGCCATGTCCTATGCAAGTGTCGGAGTTGCAAGCAGCAGGTGTCTGTCTTTTCTCAGCCCACTGGAGAATATCTCACCTAACTGTCAGTAAAACACATGATGCTTAATAACCATTAAAAGCTGTCACTAAATAAGTAAAAAAGAAGATGTATGTGCTTGTTAACTCGGCCTATATCTGGCCTGCATCTATTATAAATATGTGTAAGGAGAAATCGTGTCTGTATGTCCACACGATTTATTACTAGAACAAAAATTCCCCATCATTTTAACTCGTTTAACATAGTTACCTCCGCCAAGGTGGAGGTTATATTTTGGGTCGAGTTTGTGTATAGCCTAGCGATGATATCGCTTGACCAATCGTCACCAAACTTGGTCAAAATATCGGTCATGGTCTAAGAACTGATATAATTTGGAGATATCTAGGGCAGGGGCGGGCAACCTTTTTAGAGTGAGGGCCAGATGAGACTTTTGGAAGGAGATCGCAGGCCGGAATGAAAAAACGATATCTCAGAAGTACTACATTTTGTTTACATGAATAAATTGTACAGAAATTGCATTGAACACTCTAAAAATCTGATATTTTTTCTCAAGAGACTTCTGTATGTGATGTTATAAAAGGCGCCGACGAAGAGCCATTTTGGAATCACAAAAAATAATGACAGGGGAAGTAGCAAGTTGATCCAGCATTCGTTTTGACACACCTCACATAAGTTCTCTGTTTTATGCCTTTTCCTCGTCTCTCGTTTCCTCTTTACCTCTCTCTTTCTTTTTTTCTATTTTTATCTCAGGCCAAGGATTTGAAATTAATAGTTTAAGAAAAATGAAATATACATGCATCATCGCTCGCTGCTATTCATACATTTTTTTCCACTGTAAATCTTAATTGAAACCTACTTTTACGTCTATGTCACAAAATGATGAGTTTTACTGGGAGGTCCACGGGCCGGATTGCAATAATCAAGCATAGCAGGGTGGCGGACCAGACGCTAAGCCTTTGCGGGCCACATCCGGCCCGCGGGCCGGAGGTTGCCCGCCCCTGATCTAGGGCAAAGGTAAAGGTCACAGAAAAAGTGAACGTCATACTTTTGGTGATAACTTTGGTTCTGTTCATCGTAGAGACTCGCTACCTGACCCATATTGTAGCCAATGAAGTCTCACATCTAATATGACCTTTACCTTGAAAAGTTCGCTCATGGTCGAAATTTTGACAGAATTCCAACTTCAGAATTTTCCAAATTTGGATCTGATGTTCTTTCATGACAGTAATTACTATGCAAAATTTCAGCCTGATCAGATAAATAGTTTTTGAGTTATCGACATTTCCATGCCATATCTGGAGAAGGCCCAGATAAGACTTTGGCCCATCCTTACGCTGTCAAGCAGCGGTATGCAGTCTCACGACTGACTTATGTTCTTGTTCTTCAATGTTATCATTCTTAAAAAAAAATTTTTTCTAATTTGTTTTGCTCATGTGATTGTCACCGTACACACTGGATGACTTCACTACAGGCGAATGATGTAAAGAAAGGGCAAATGATAACGGGAGGAGGAGGCGAATGACCTGAATAATGTAAAAGAAGGTTGAAAGGGAAAAAGAGAGAGGGGTGGGGAAAGAGAAAAGAGGGAAAGAGAAAAGGGAAGAGAGGGTGAAAGAGGAGAGAGAAAGAGATGAGAAAGATAAAATAGAGGGTAAAAGAAAGAAAGGAGAGAGAGAAGATAAAAATATATTGTAAATGCATGCAATTAGGCGCAGGCCCATTAAGGGGAGTGGAGAAAGGCTAATCTATTTCTTCTCAAAACTAACTTCTCAAGAAAAAAAAAAATATATATATATATATATATATATATATATAAATATATAATATATATATATATATATATATATATATATATATATATATATATATATATATATAAATATATATATGTATATATAAATATAAATTCTTTGTGAAATAGTACGAAAATAACAACAGAATAGATGACATCATGAATCTACTGTTTATCCTTTATGCCATCATCGTACATGTCCAGTGACTGTAAGTATTATATAGATCAGCAGCAGCCATAACTTGAAATGTTCAAATATTTATAAAAACAATTTTGAATTTCCAAGTATTTAATAATTGTATATATATATATATATATATATATATATATATATATATATATATATAACAAATACTGACTCAACGGGTAACGGATGGTCTAGTATAGACTTCATTATCATTTATAAGAAGATTGCTGATATTTAATTATTTTTTACCATATGTTTGCGCTATGTTATTTTTTAAATATTTATCTCTATATAAAGTTAGGCATGTGCATATGTTTATATACTTGTATGTACAGGATTAATTCCTAAACTAATTAACCGATCATTATGAATTTTGTTTGGAACACAGATCCTAGGTTTAAGTAAGGGTGGGTAATGTGGGCAATATTTAGTTTAATCTAATTTTATGCAAAGGGGTAAAAGAGGGGTGGAAGTCCTTTGTGAAAATTCAGATAGCTCTGATTTTTGTGAAATTCAAACAATAGCTATTAGACATCGATTAATAAATATTCCCCCAATTTCAGTTTCTTTTAAGTATTTTAAAGGCTTTTTAGGAAGCATAATAAAGGGAAAACCTCCCATTTAAAAATTAAAATATCTACGATTTGTATTAAATTTGATCGATTCTCCTAAATCGCTGGAAGGTTGGCCGGCCAAGGAAAACTTGAAAGCAAGTGATCGGACAAGACTGCACAGAGTGGAATTTGGAGACTGTTGACCTACTGAATCATGAGAGGTGGAGAATGAGCTTGCATAATATCAGAAAACGTCTGACCCCTGAACAAGGGAAAAGTGACGTTAAATAAATAGAAGAAAAAAAGAAGTAATTAGACCCCAATTAAGCAAGATTTCCTGAATTCCAATTTCTTCTCAAGACACCTTAATCTTAAGCCTTAAATTTTAGCCATTTTAGTATCAAAATCATGTAATGGATTTTTACTATAATTGGAATAAGGATTCTAGATATAATTTTTAGTAGCATTATATCTTAAATTTAATTTTCGTGAGGGGACATAGAAGTTGTGCAAAACTGTTCTGTTTGGGGAATTATTTTACTCGTCCTGGGACGAGTATTATGCTCGTGTATATATATATATATATATATATATATATATATATATATATATATAACAGCATTTTTAGTCAGATGAATTTTCACATATCTATAAGAGACTTTTTTGGGGTTCAGTTAATCTGAATTTCATCAGTTTCTTTCAATAAACTTTATATAATTTTAAATAGAACATTTTTGAGAAAGAAATAGTGATTTTCTTAGAAATATTTATTGATTTCACTAAATTCTGCCGCTGTTGTAGTGGAACATCTTCCGACTGTATTCAGTCTTCCTTCACTTGTAGTCGTTTTGTCTTTTCTTTTGTAAGGAACTTTGCTTCCCACAGTAGCTTGTCCGATCTTATGGACCCCAGTCTTGCATCTTCAGAGATCCACCAACAGCTTATGAAGCAGATCAGTGCAATACCGGTCTCTTCATGCCTGCTATCTGCTGGGCTCCATTACTGCCAATTCAATAGATTTGAGGGCAGGTGTTTCTTTGACCTTCCGTAACACACACCAAACATAGACGACCATAGTTGTGCCACCCTTGCCGATTGTTCTCAGATGTTTGCAGTTGCAGACTTCAAGTTTATCTATCAGGATATATATGTGTATATATATATATATATATATATATATATATATATATGAGAGAGAGAGAGAGAGGGGGGGAGGTGTAGATTAGTTTGGTATTCCACGCATGCTTCGCTAGATATATTTTCATACTGATGAGTGAGTGATGGTTGAAACATAAAACGATTTCGTTGTTTTTTTATCATTTTTTATTATTATAATTTAATATTTTAAACGCCCTGCGTTCTTCATCTAGAATGACTAGAGTAATGGAAAAAAACGGAAATAAGGCCGTCGCGTATTAATGTGCTAAAAATTGGACAGTCATATTTGGGGGGGGGGCAGTTGTTCAAATTTGTTTAGAGGCTATTATTATTTATATATATATATATATATATATATACATGAGAGAGAGATAAAGATATATATATATATATATATATATATATATACTTTTGGAATATTTGATTTAGATTTGAATCTAATATTTATTGAACACATTTGAGATATTCATCGACTTTTGCCAGATAAACATTAATCTTTGACTTACATTTGAACTTAAGTATTTACTGAACACTTTTGAGTAATTCATTGATTTCTGCTAGATAAATATTAATGTTAGATTTTGATTTGAATGTAAGTATTTATTTTAGCTTTTTGTGTCATTCATTGACACATATATAAATATTAATCTTTGACTTAGATTTAAACCTAAGTATTTATTGAACACTTTTAAGTTATTCATTGAGTTTTGCAAGATAAATATTAATCGCTTGGCATAGATCTGTACACTTTTGAGTTATTCATTGATTTTGGGGAGCTAAATATTAATCTTTTACTAAGTTTTGAACTTAAATATTTATTGAACACTTTTGAGCAATTCATTGATTTCTGGTAGATAAATATTGATATTAAATTTAGATTTGAATCTGGTATTTATTGAACATTTTTGTGTAATTCATTGATTTTTAAGATATAAAATATTAATCTTTGACTTAGATTTGAACCTAGTATTTATTGAACAGCTTCGAGTAATTCATTGAATTCTGGAAGATCAATATTGACTTGTTTCTGGCAAAATAATGAATGAATAATTCTTAAATTGTCAGAACGTCTGAATGGAGTCTATAAATTGAGCTGTTTGATCTTTGATCTCATTCAGAGAAAGTTTCTTAACGATAACACACTAGACAAAAAAGATAATAAACTCAATTAGCTTACGAGATCAAGAAGAGCATAAGTCTGCTCGTTTACAGAAATTTAACGTCTTAACTGCTTCGTTATTTAATACATTGTAATTGTGTTATTATTCATTATTGAATGTCCGTTTAATGTTCAAAAACAATACAGAAATATTCATTGCTAAATGCAGAGATCTAATGTCTGTCAGTCAGTAAGTTGGTCTATTATTAATAAGTTTGAAATAGCATTTTTATTTGTCTGTCATGTTATGTTTAAAATAGTATTTTGTTGGTCTATCATACTTATATTTGAAATAGCATTTTATTGGTCTGTCATGGTAAGTTTGAAATAGCATTTTATTTGTCTCTCATGTTAAGTTTGAAATAGCATTTTTATTTGTCTGTCATACTTAAGTTAAAATAGTATCATGCTAAAATTTGAAATAGTATTTTTGTTGGCCTGTCATTCTTAAGTTTAAAATACCATTTTTATTTGTCTGTCATGCTTAAGTTTGAAATAACATTTTTATTTGTCTGTCATTCTTAAGTTTGAAATAACATTTTTATTTGTCTGTCATTCTTAAGTTTGAAATAACATTTTTATTTGTCTGTCATTCTTAAGTTTGAAATAACATTTTTATTTGTCTGTCATTCTTAAGTTTGAAATAGCATTTATATTTATCTGTCATGTTCAGTTGTAAATAGCATTTTTATTTGTCTGTCATACTTAAGTTAAAATAGTATCATGCTAAAATTTGAAATAGTATTTTTGTTGGCCTGTCATTCTTAAGTTTAAAATACCATTTTTATTTGTCTGTCATGCTTAAGTTTGAAATAACATTTTTATTTGTCTGTCATTCTTAAGTTTGAAATAACATTTTTATTTGTCTGTCATTCTTAAGTTTGAAATAACATTTTTATTTGTCTGTCATTCTTAAGTTTGAAATAACATTTTTATTTGTCTGTCATTCTTAAATTTGAAATAGCATTTATATTTATCTGTCATGTTCAGTTTGAAATAGCATTTTTATTTGTCTGTCATGTTAAGTTTAAAATAGTATTTTGTTGATCTATCATACTTATGTTTGAAATAGCATTATTGTTGGCCTTATTATTTTTAGCATTTTTGTACGTTTGTCATTCTTAAGTTTTAAATATCATTTTTATTTATCTGTCATACTTAAGTTTAAAATAAGATTTTGTTTGTCTGTCATGCTTAAGTTTGAAACACCATTATTGTTGGTTTATCATTCTTAAGTTTGAAATACCATTATTGTTGGTTTATCATTTTTAAGTTTGAAATACCATTATTGTTGGTTTATCATTTTTAATTTTGAAATACCATTATTGTTGATTTATCATTCTTAAGTTTGAAATACCATTATTGTTGGTTTATCATTTTTAAGTTTGAAACAGCAATTTTATTTGTCTGTCATGCTTAAGTTTCAAATAGTATTTTGTTGTGTCCATCATACTTATGTTTGAAATAGCATTTTTATTTGTACGTCATTCTCAAGTTTGAAATAACATTTTTGTAAGTTTGTCATACTTAAGTTTTAAATAGCTTGCTTATTTGTCTGTCAAACTGAAGTTTAAGATAATATTCTGTTGGTCTGTCAAGCATAAGTTCGAAATAGCATTTTTGTTTGTCTGTCAAGCATAAGTTTGAAATAGCATTTTTATTTGTCTGTCATCCTTAATTTTGAAATAGCATTTTTGAAGGCCTATCGTTCTTAAGTTTTTAATAGCATTTTGTTTGTCTGTCATGCTGAAGTTTGAAATAGCATTTTTATTTGTCTATCATGCTTAAGTTAAAATAAATTTTTTTTGGGTCTATCTTAAGTTTTAAATAGCATTTTATTTGTCTGTCATGTTAAGTTTAAAATATCATTTTTGTTGATCTGTCATGCATGAGTTTGAAAATGCATTTTTATACTCCGGGAAAACCAGTGATTATTCTTTAACGTACAAAATGTGTACTAGAATTTAATTTAAACAGAACCATCCAAGCGTCACACGAAGGAATATTGCTGCCACATCTGGGAAGGTGCCGCTCACAGCTTTTTTTTTGTGTGAACAAAGTACAAAATTGACTTCACAATATAGTGGAGGATGATCTCTTCTCTTCCCTACATACCCTTTTCTCACAAAAGAGACGTAGCTAGTCTCTCTCTACTCTATCGCTATTTCCATGATAGGCGCTTGACTGAGGTCCAATTTCTAGTCCCCTCTCCCCTTATAAAACATTAACAGCAAGAACTCAACTTCATACTTCTACTGAATAAAACTTTTCTTTCTTCCTCTGTTTATCTAAAACCAAACACATTTTACATGAACAGAGTTACTTTTTTCAAAAATCTCCCACATATAGAACACATTGCTGTGGGACTGTTTCCCTGCACACTACAACATGGTCACCTTCCAGTCCAATGTCAACAAAAGCTTGTTACACCATCCTCTTAAATTATCAAATGTTGTCCTTTCTGTTCATCGTTTTCAACCCTCTTATAGTATAGTTCAGCATCCTACTGACAATCTCATTAACCCTTATCCTCGAGTGGCTTTAGGCTCTGATAAAAGGTGACTCATTAGACTATTACAAAAAAAAACAACTAAATTTAATACTTGTTTAAAGGAATTTATTCTTCCGAAACTGCTATATATATATGAGTGGGTGTTGTTGTGACCGCATTAACACCCACTCATGTGGGTTAATTGATTCCATAAGTGAGAATTGTTTGCAGTTGCCTGACTTATGATTCGAGGCTTCTTTGATCACACACAGATGCTTGGATGGTCTGTATGTTAGCGAACGAGTAATTAGTGAGTGGTTTGCCACAGGGAATCTGCAGACACAGAGGACATCACCACCAGAAGCCACAGGATCCTGTGCAAATGATTTTATGGATTTGTGAGTGGCTATGACACCGAACTCAGAGATTTCATAGATTCAACAATTAAAATTGGTACAACTAGCACTGCAGTGTTGATGCATGCAGGGAAGTATATGCGACAGATGTGAAAAGTTTCTATGAGCCATTTGGGAGATAAGTTGTAGCTAAATCACGATTTATGTAAAGTTAGGTATGCATATGTTTATATATTTCGATGTACAAGATTCATTCCTAAACTTGTACAGGATTAACTCCTAAACTAATCTGATCATTATGAATTTTGTAACAGGGTTGCTAGGCGTAAGGGGTTGTAATGTGGGTTATATTTATTTTTATTTAGTTTTATAAAAAGGGGGTAAAACGGGTGTGGGAGCCTTTCATGAAATTTCAGATACTTTCGATTTTGGTAAAATTTCAACAATAATAATAATAAATATTCACTAAATTTCAGTTTCTTTGGAATATTATAAAGAGTTTTTAGAGGGTATGATATGGACACAACCTCCTATTTTAAAATTCAATTATTTCAGATTTCATTGAATTTGATCTATAGTTATTAGAGAATAATTAAGCCAAATTCTGTGAATTTCAATTTCTTCTTAACACCGCTTAATTTCAGGCATAAATTTGAGACATTTTTTAGAATTAAAATCATGTAATGGATTTTGATCAAAATGAAAATAACAATTGTAGACATAAGGTTTAGTATCACTATATCTTGATATAAATCTTCTTAAGGGGACATAAAATTGGTACAAAATTGTTATGTTCGGGGAATTAATTTTACTTGTGCTGGAACAGGTAGTCTTCTAGTACATTATATGTGTGTGTGTATGTGTTGATGTTGTGACATCATTCATTCAATATGGGTTAAGCTAAGCCAACTATACGTCGTATTGAATAGGTCATATCTGTATATTTTCATGAGGAGATCTTGTTCGAAGGGGGTCCTCAGTCACATTAGTAGGTCTCATTGTCTGAGACTGGTTATTGATCACTTGGGTTATCAGTCGAAGCTTCTCTGATTGCACACAGAGATGTGTTGACGGTCTGTATGTGGGTAAACTAGTAATTATCAAGCAGCTTGCCGCAGTGAATTCACAGACACAGAGACCATCAGCACTAGAATCCATAGGATACGGGCAGGCAATGTTCTGGGTTGTGGAATATGAAAACGAACGTGGCGGCCGTGATTTAAATCTGACAAACCAACCTCTTTTTTCCTCTCTCCGGAGAGTTCCACAAAATGGAGGTTTAATTATTGTTATCCCTGCTTAACAAATAAGTTGTTTTTATTCGATCGTTGCATTTTATCAAATAGTCAAATTGTTTGTAGCTTCTTTTACTGTGTGCTAATCGTGGTTACAGTGTCAGACACTCGCTTCCACACACTTCACAATTTGGCATTAACCAGTGTTGCAATGTACACATGTAGTATGTGCGGCAGAGGTAAAGAGTTTACATGGGTCATTTGGTAGTTCATCCTCAACAGTCTGCTGCCGACTATACTGCTTATTTAGCAAACGTTGTTTGGACGTTTCCTGGCTATCAGACACCAGCTATGTAAATAAATCATATCAAGAATATTTCATTAAAGAAGGATCAAGAGAACAACTATCAAAGGGATGAGCAGATCAGATAAGGGTTGAGACTGACATGCCGATCATGACAACTAAAAGACTAGCGAAAGACCGTTATAAGTTATAGAATTTTGTTTCAAAGCATGTGACAAAGCTTTCTGGAGTATGCAAATAAGTCAAGTAAGTAATAAAAAACGCACCGGAAGAAGGGCAGAGTTTACATCGGCTGAAACGTTGTGAGACTAACAGTAATCTAAATAATACAAATAAAACAGTTAAATAAAAACAAAGTATAAGTGTCTCAAACGCTCATGTAAATTTTAAAAATTAAAATCTAATACATGTATACTTACTATGGCTCACTTACTATGGCTCACTTACTATGGTTTACGTACTATGGCTTACTTACTATTGCTCACTTACTATAGCTTACATACTATGGCTTACTTACTATGGCTCACTTACTCTGGCTCACTTACTATGGCTCACTTACTATGGAATACTTACAATGGCTCACTTACTATATCTCCCTTACTATGGCTTACTTACTATGGCTCACTTACTATGGCTCACTTAATATGGCTCCCTTACTATGGCTCACTTATTATGGATAACTTACTATGGCTCTCTTACAATGGCTCACATAATATTGCTCACTTACTATTGCTTACTTACTATGGATCACTTACTATGGCTTACTTACTATTGGTCACTTACTATTGGTCACTTACTATCCATCACTTACTATGGCTCACTCACTATGGCTCACTTACTATGGCTCACTTACAATATATCACTTACTTATGCTAACTTACTCTGGCTAACTTACTCCGGCTCACTTACTATGGATCACTTACTATGGTTTACTTACTGTAGCTCACTTACTATAGCTTACTAAGTATGGCTCACTTACTATGGCTTACTTACTATGACTCACTTACTATTGTTCACTTACTATGGCTTACTTACTATGACTTACTATGGATTACTTAATATGGCTTATTTACTATTGCTTACTTACCCTGGATAACTTACTATGGCTCACTTACTATTGATCACTTACTATGGCTTACTTACTCTGGCTGACTCACTATGGCCCACTTACTATGGCTCACTTACTCTCGCTTACTTACTTTGCCCCACTTACTATGGCTTACTTACTATGGCTCACTTACTATAGCTTACTTACTATGGCTCACTTACTATGGCTTACTTACCTTGGCTCACTTACTATTGCTCACTTACTATTGCTCACTTACGATGGCTCATTTACTATGGCTTACTTATTATGGCTCACTTACTATGGCTTACTTACTCTTGCTCACTTACTATTGATCACTTACTATGGCTCACTTACTATGGCTCACTTAATTATGCTCACTTACAATAGGTTACTTCTATGGCTTCCTTACTATGGCTTACTTACTATTGCTTACTTACTATTTCTTACCTACTATGGTTCACTTACTATGGCTTACTTACTATGGCTAACTTACTATCGCTAACTTACTATGGCTCACTTACTATGGCTCACTTACTATTGCTTACTTAATATGGCTCTCATTCTATAGTTCACTTACTATGGCTCACCTAATTATGCTCACTTATTATGGCTTACTTCTATAGCTCACTTACTATGGCTCACTTACTAAGGCTTACTTACTATGGCTTACTTTCTATTGCTCACGTACTATGACTTACTTACTATGGCTAACTTACTGTGTATCACTTACTATGCCTAACTTACGATGGCTTACTTACTTTGGCTCACTTACGATGGATCACTTACTATTGTTCACTTACTATGGCTTACTTACTATGGATCCATCACTATGGCTAACTTACTATGGCTTACTTACTATGGTTCACTTACTATGACTTACTTACTATGGCTGACTTACTATGGCTTACTTACTATTGCTCTCTTACTATAGAATACTTACGAAGGATAACTAACTATAGCTAACTTAACTTGGTTCACTTACAATTGATAACTTACTATCACTCACTTAATATTACTCATATTCTATAGCTTACTTACTATTGCTAACTTTATTATGCTAACTTACTATGGCTAACTTCTATGGATCACTTACTACGGCTTACTTACTATGGCTAACTTACTATGGCTTACTTACTATGGCTCACTTACTGAAGCTCACTTATTATGGATTACTTCCTATGGCTTACTTACTATGGATTACTTACTATGGCTTACTTACTATGGCTCACTTACTATGGCTTACTTACTATGGATAACCTACTATGGCTTACTTACTATTGCTTACTTACTATGGCTCACTTACTATGGATCACTTACTATGGCTTACTTTCAATGGCTCAGTTACTATTTCTCACTTACGATGGCTTATTTACTATGGATCACTTACTATGCCTTACTTACTATTGCTAAATTATGATGGCTTACTTACTATGGCTCACTTACTATTGCTTACTTACTATTGCTCACTTACTATTGCTTACTTACTATTGCTCACTTACTATTGCTCACTTACTATATCTCCGTTTCTATCGCTTACTTACTATGGCTTACTTACCTTGGTTCACTTACTATTGCTCACTTACTATGGCTTACTTACTATAGATCACTTACTAAGGCTTACTTACAATGGCTTACTTACTATAGATCACTTAGTATGGCTTACTTACTATTGCTTACTCACTATGGATCACTTACTATGGCTCACTTACTATGGATCACTTACTATAGCTTACTTACTATGGCTCTCGTTCTATGGCTCACTTACTATGGATCACTTACTATTGCTCACTTACTAGGGCTTACTTAATATTGATTAATTACTATGACTTACTTACTATGGCTCACTTACTATGGCTTACTTACTATGGATCACTTACTATTGCTTACTTACTATTTCTAACTTACTATATCTCCCTTACTATTGCTTACTTACTATTGATCACTTACTATGGCTTACTTTCTATTGCTTACTTACTATTGATCACTAACTATGGCTCACTTTCTATTGCTTACTTACTATGGATCACTTACTATGGTTTACTTACTATTGCTTACATACTATGGATCACTTACTACTGCTTACTTACTATATCTCCATTACTATTGCCCACTTACTATTGCTTACTTTCTATGGCTCACTTACTATGGCTTCTATACAATGGATCACTTACTATTGCTTACTTACTATGGATTACTTACTATGGCTCACTTACTATGACTCACTTAATATGGATAACTTACTATGTCTTACTTACTGTGGCTCACATACTATGACTTACTTACTATGGCTAACTTAATATGGCTCACTTAATATTGCTCACTTATTATTGCTTACTTACTATGGACTACTTACTATGGACTATTTACTATTGCTCACTTACTTTGGCTCACTTACTATGGCTAACTTACTATTCCTCACTTACTATTGCTCACATACTATGACTTACTTACTATGGCTCACTTATAATGGCTCACTTACTATGGCCCACTTACTATGGCTTACTTAATATGGCTCACTTACTATGGCTCACTTACTATGGATCACTTACTATGGATCACTTACTATGTATCACTTACTATTGCTCACTTACTCTTGCTCACTTACTATGGCTTTCTTACTATGGATCACTGTAATAAAATCTGCGAAATTAAAAAAAATGAATTAAAAAAATAGGCAAGAAATCAGCCAGGTAACTTCTTCTTTTTCTTTTTATTGCATAATCCTTAAAGGATGTTCACACATTTACTGGATACACAATCATTCCATGTTGTTCCGTGTTTTGTCAATCTTCCCACCGTTAGCAAAGGAAGCTCTATATCGAGGCGGATCGTATCAGTCCAGTGCTTTGGAGGCCTACCACAAGGTCTTTTACTGAAAAATTCTTACTTGTAGGCTCGGTATATATTGCTTTCAGGATCTCTTCTGATGACGTGGCCAAACCAGTTCATTCTTCTTTTCTTCATAACCATGATAATATCATTTCAAAACCAAACAGTTTCTTCAATTTGTGTTATCCTGCAGCGATCCAGACGCGTTTTGTCCGACCATGGTTTTCAGACTGTTGTTTTCAAAGAAACCCTTTTTTGATTGTTTAAGTGTAATTTTTTCTGTACAAGAAGTTTTGTTACCTTGGTGATACCATTGGAGCACAGAGTGAGAAGGTGCTAGGGTGATTGCAAGAGTTAGGAATTGATAGAGTAAGTTGAGGGAATTCTGCCATTACTAACACTAGCAGAGTGTTACTACTGTCGATTAAGAGAAAAAGCTATTAGGCATGTGTACGCAGTTAGATGATATATGGAAGTCAAACCTGACCAGTGAGGATTGAGGACATGCGTAGCATGGATAAAAATGATATGAGAATGATACGATGGATATGAATGTGAGTCTTACAGACAGGCTTAGATCTGATGACCTCAGAGGAAGATTCAATCTGGACAGTATAAGGAGATGTATGCAAAATAGGAGACTTCGTTGGTTTGGCCACATTGAAAGAATCGATGAGCGTTTCTGTGTTAGTAGATGTACAACAGTAAGAATAGACTTGAATAAAAAGGGATAAATAAATATCTGGGCAGACATAGGTAAGTTTTAAAAAGTATTTGTATAAGCCATCCAACACATGCCAGCATGTAAAATAGACGTTAAAACGAATATGATGACGATGAATATACACAGACATGAAAAAGTAAATAAACACCTTTATTATCATTAATATTTAATACTGCGATCATAGGATCTTGATGACCCTAGGCAAAATAATATTGATTATATTCCCTTGCTAGTTAATTGGACAATCACACGATTAACCGTGGAAAGTGGAATCTTGAGGTTTGCAGTGATTTGACACTGATTAATTTCATCTTCAGATTAACCTATAATATGGCTCTTCTGAAACTCTGAGATTCTAATGCATTTTTTGGCCCGGGTTATACTTAAATGTGATATAGGATAGATATATTGATATCTGAAACAATAAATGTCGATTAATATAAAATATGGATGTTTCAAACTTTTATTACTGCTTTGTACAGCTCTGAGTGCTGACCGTCAGTGAAGAAAGCAGAAACTTTGATCATGTAGGAATTATTTTTGTATTTATGTCTTAACTAAATGCTTCTATGCCATTTCTGTTCTGTTAGTTGATGAAAAGATCTTATTTTTGAAGGTGTCAGACCCTAAAAAATTCTCCCTAAAAATAATGCGAATTTAGGGGTTTTTTTGATAAAAATCTGTACTTTTATAAGCGATTGTTAGAAATTTCCAACGAAAAATAAAAGTGGTGAATAAAACCAACAAAAACAAATAGTCAACAAATAACTGTGAACAAACGAAAGAAAATTTAATCTCCTATCAATCTGCGTAGCTTTTAAGTTTTGGAACTTTAAAGTTTTGGAACTTTTCTTAAGTGTTTTTTTTCTGATTTTCTATTGCTATCTACAAGGTTGTGGAAAAACAACACGTCTGTGATGTGTTGACCACAGTAGATCGAATTGTTCTGTATAGTGCAAAGTATTTGGAACTAAAGAACTTAAAAACAGTTTCAGTAAGTTAAAAATATACAGATCTGTTGAAAGTTAAATATTTGATCGATTGGTGACAGATATCAGTTGTATTTTTGTTTAATTTACGATTCTTCACTTGTTAAACATACGACATCGAATCTTCACTTCAAGTAAAGAATGTCAGCCATTTTGAATACAATTGTTCAAAGTCTTGTAAATAATGATAGAAAATAAATTTAAAAAACACTGAAAAACAGTTTGAAAACTTAAAAACTACGCAGATTGATAGAAGATTAAATTTTCTTTCGTTTGGTAACAATTATTTGTTGACTATATTTTTTTCACCCCTTTTTTTTGTTGGGAATTCTTGACAATCGCCCTTTTCTCGGAAACGCTAGTATAGAACTATGGCAAATCATTATATTTTAAAAAAAACTGCAATCAGTTCTGAGTATGATAAAACCCATTGTAAGCAATGTGAGTGAAATCCCTTGCCTCAGGATCTTTTTTGAGAAAATGAGGAAATGGTGCAATCAATACTTCAGAGTGCATTCTAACCTCTTGACTACTGAAGAGAAATAAATGGACTTTTAGAGTAAGTTTTCTTAAAAGATACCCGCGTTTGGCATAAATAAATTCTATCTATTATATAAAGGGCAGTTGTGTGTTGTTATTTTTTTTTGTTTTATTTTACTTCACTCGAAGTTTCCAGAAATCAAGGAGCCCCTTCCTGCCCCAATCTCTATATGAGATACATAGATATTTGAATATTCTCTTAAAGTTCTCCTTTGTCTCTCAAACGTTCAGTTAGTAAAGAAGTGAAGAACATTAATTTTCCTCTTTCTAATTAACCAGCTAACTATTTTATAGCACATCTTTCTTGTGGTCGGATTCCTGGATAGAATTCATCTAGTCTGGTGGAATATCCATCTGACTGTTGTTACTTGAGGTAACATCACTAGGAGTAGGTGCACCATTCCCTGTATTAGCCAGTGTATAGCCGTGTCTAGGGGATCTTATTTGGGCTTTGAATACTGTTATTTAAAATATTTGGTCAGGGTTTACTTGTAGGCTGAATTATCCTCACATCAGGTTGTCCTGACAAACATTTATACAGAGAGACCGAAAGCCACACGAAGATGGTGTCTAGTAGGTAATTCAAACTCTCTGTGTATGTTTATGTATGTGCATGTGCGTGCATAGTTAAAAGTCAGAAACTACAAAAATACACTCATCAAGCAGATATATTCTTTTTCAGCATTGCCTCGAACAGAATATGGACACATTTTCCTTTGTAATAAGGAAAGTACAAAATGAACCTTGGGTTTACTTTCTGCAGCCTCGTAACTCCTGCTTCCCTTATTTTGTCCTGTAGTCCTCACATTCCATGAGCGATGTTTCTGACAAATGGGGAAGAATTGCTGTTTTCTGGGTCGGAATCTATCCACCTAACAGTTATTGTTAGCTAGTTTTTTACCTTGAAGGAGTATTTTTTTTGGTTCCGTACATGAAGTTGCTTCATGCCTTGTCTGGAGCGATTTCCATAAAAAAAATTCATTCTTTTGGGGGGTCTCCAAGAACAAAATAAGTAAGAGGGCGGGGCTCAACATTTACAGAGATTTTTCTTTTCATCAAACTAAGATACACTTTCTTGGCCATCGAGCTAGTATCAAAGTGTAGTATCTGTTCTGTCCTCTGTCAGAAGAAGGGAAATCCTTCTGGGTGAATGAGGAAGAAAGGAGAGGAAAAGATAGAAGAGTGGTAAGGTGATAGACGGGGAGATGAAGGGAGATAAAGTAAGAATGGAGGGAGGGGAGACGAAGAGGTAAAGAGAGAGAAGTTTTAAAAGAAAGATGTTATACACACTTTTAATCATGTCCATGCCCCCGGGCAACGCCGGGGTTGCCATGCTAGTCTCATATAAACGGATAATTATTACTTAATCCCTTTATTTATTTAAGTCACTTTGTAGGTACAATATGAAGAGATATATTAAACTTCGCTAACTCTTAGATTCTCAATAGTTAAAGAGCTTAAGAAGCCTCCCCAATGTCCCAGTGCTCTCTGCACTCTTTCAGCGGAGGTCTGCTTAGTGCTATCCCTCCTCGATCTTTCTATCTTTCTTGACCCTTCATGACTGTTTTGTGTGGTGGTGGTGGTGGGGGGCTGCGGGGGGGGGTAGTTTATGAAATTTCTTGCAGTTTCTGTTCCTTGGGTTCTTGTGGTGCTCTTTATATTATTTTGTTTTCTTCCTATTGCACCTTACATGTAATTTGTTAGTCTTCATAGCTTATGTGGAAAGGTTTCTGCATTCAAGGATTTTCCTAAAGATTTCAGCTGTTTTCATTATTGCCGTCCGTTGTATAGTCTCAGTCTTTTCTTTGATTCCAATTTCTCCCAGTTTTTTTTCCAGGTTCTTTTGAACTGTTTCTAGTGCTCTACCATTATTGGTATTATATTGACTTTCTTCATCTGGTCTGGTGGAGTATCCGGCTAAGTGCGTTTATTTGAGGTCACATCTCTAGGAGAAGGTGCACCATTCTTCTTATGAGCCAGTGTATAGACATGCTGAGAGAATCTTATTTGGGCTTCGAATACTATTTTCATTTTGAATATTTGGTCATGGTTTATTTGTAGGGTGAAGTATCTTCATGTCAGGTTGTCCTGACAAATTCCTGCACAGAGAGACCTTAGACATTCGAGGATCGTGTCTGTTAGGCAATAACATTCTCTCCAGTAGGCATTCAAATTCTCTCCAGTAAGCATTCAAATTCTCACCAGTAGGCATTCAATATGTGTGTGTGTGTGTGTAGCATGCCAGTTTTCAGGCTCGGTTGAAAACTGCAGAGTTTTGTTTTCTTCTTTTTTTTACTGGTTTCTCGACTGTCATACTATCTTCCTAATATGGGAGGGGGGTAGTTTGTGTCGTAGGTATCCAAGGATGTAATTTGGTTCTTCTTTAATGATTTCAATCTCCTCGATCCTCATCAGTTGTTGCTGCTGTTATTTGCAATTAATTTTATTTATAGTTCAGTTTCTTGTTTTGGCAGAAACAGGTGTGGTTTAATCAATTTGCGTTTATTTATTTATTTATTTAAATTTATATTAGTCTTATTTATTAGAAGCAAATTACACTCTTGGATTCCTATTACGCAAACTTACCCACCCCCACCTCGATATGCAGAGGATAGCTTGACAAGTCGAGAAAATAATGAATAAAATAATGAATAAAATAATGAATAAAATTTTTTTTAATCAAACATGCTCGGCTCGGATAATGACTTGTTGGCAACATACACTGACACGACAGAAGTAAATAGACAACCCACAAAACATAATTTATACATGGAAGCGATAAATTATAATCAGTTTTAAGTGACAGTCTTCTGGAGTTTCAAGGTTCGATCCTCAATTCAGGCGATACTAAGAATATAATAAAGAATTACTAAAGACTTCTACCCGGTCAGGGTTGACGACAGGAACAATCTACCTCTGTAGATTAAATGAAGGGTTCCCAAGTTTGACAAGATGCACATAAAGAAGGTCAGAGATTACATTGGCCGCAACGCTGTGAGAATAACATTCAAGATGAGAACAGTAGTCCGAATAAACTAAATAATAAAAATTATCAACTCTCATCTGAAAAATTCTAAAACGTAAAACATTTTTAAAGTTTGAAACTTTGATATTTTATACTATTCGAAATTTTAATGTTTCAGATATCAATATATATTATTACATATATATAATTTATCGCACTTTATGTACACTACACACCAAAGAAGAATTGGAATTACAAGAGGCCATATTGTCCGTCAATCTGATGATGGACTTAGTTAGTGTTAAATCACTGTAAACCTCAGGATTCAACAGAGTGATTTTCTGGTTCACCAGAGAGAAAAAAAGATCAATAGTCTATTTATTTATGTCATGTCTAATAATATATATATATATATATATATATATATATATATATATATATATATATATATATATATATATATATATATATATATATATATATATATATATATATAAAAGATTTTAGTTGAACAGAATTTGATCATTGTTTTGAACAGTAATGTCGGAGTCATAGTAAATCGATGGGACAAATGTCACAAACTAAAGAGGGAAAAGAGAAACGAGAAAAAAAATTTCTTATTTTTTGCTGCGTTTAAGTGAAAAACCTAATGAGACTAAAATCTAAAATTATGAAGAAAAACAAAAATAATAGTAAACGCAATCCAATAATTAATTTTAATCATATCCCGCCAACGTAGACTTTTTAAAATGGGTCGGCCAAAAGGTACCTCGAGTTATAATTTTAGCCGTATAGTTGTTCTGTTATAGGTAGTTGAATTGAGTATTTATTTACTCCTCTCCAGGAGTTAGGCACAAGGCCAGTTTTATCTTACTCCCACAAGTAAGATGTGACCCAAGATCGGGTCGGGAAAGTGGGGTTTGAAAAGCCAGCGCCCGAGAGGTGAGCACTCTGGCCATTAAAAATTGCCTGGGCAGCCCTGTCGGCATTCCCCTGTAGGAGCGCTTCAGGCAGTAAGCAATAAACTTACTCCTCCCCAAAGAGGGGAGGCGAAGCCTGGGAGGGTGAACCTCCTAGAACTGCACAGGACAGACCCATAGACCAGCGTAAATCAAGCCCCGAAGGCCAAGACAATACCAGTCTATGGGGTGCAGTATTCGGAACAGATATTACACTTTGATCTTAGCCAAAAGGCCAAGAACAAATAGTTGAATTGAGTAACCACATTAAATATTCACATATGTCCGCCATCAATTATGCAAATTGGATTGAATTTGCATATTTTAAAAATATACCGAATATGTAACAATATTCACATGCATTAAAAGTGTCCATCATCAATAGTCCAAGCGCTATTATCTTCCTTAATATACCAGGTCTGTCCAACTCATGACAACATAACAGATACTACACTACCAACCCACATAATATGAAAGAAAATCTAGCTCCTAACGACTAATCATAACCCTAAAGAATATTCAATGTAGTCAGTCTAACTTGATCATTTGAGAAGCATGAAACAGCTGTTGCGAGATGAAGTAATAGTATATTATATAACATATGACCCATTTATACACACCCTGAATTCCATCCTCTGTTAACTTCCCTATACAACTACTTTTCTCTCCTCTCTTCACTACTAGAAAGCACAGCTCTCCACGATTGCTCTCTTTACTTTTCCTTTCTCTCTTTCTCCGTCTGGTGCTACCAGATCAGGCTGTCTGAAAATACTGGCTTCCTGACCTTAAATGCACCAAACATTGATGCTATTGTTTTTTCTTTTCTCTTTACAAAACTCAATCATGTTCTGCAAAACCAAACTCAACAATTTTCCTCTACAAAACAACCAAACCAAACAACATGAATAAATACTTGAAGATATAAAGAACTTGAAGCATAATATATATATTTGATAAAGAACGTGAGGCAAAAAAACTTTTACAAAAATGACCGGATTTAGCATTAAATAACCCGAAAAGAGTTGATATGCCGTAAAACAAACCAACAAAACCAACCAACTAAACCACTTTCTCCATTCTTCTATCTTCTCTATCTTTTCAACCTCAGCCTTGACACTGTCACCTTTTAAGTTTTTTTTAGTTTTATTTGTTTTTACTAGCAAGTCACCACTCATCAAGACCCAAAGGCCACTAGAGGAAAAGGGTTAATAGTTTGTGTCAGGTAGATTGTTAGACAAACACCTTGAGAATTGCAGACGATGGTTGGATCTTGGCAGAGTTTGATTATCTAAGAGGACAGCTCAGCAAGAATTTGTTTACATTGGACTTGAAAACGACCATGCTGTAGTCAGCTAAGAAGCTTGACTGTCTTGTCGACAGAAGAAAATGACGATGAATGTTAGTGTTTATACAGTGTAGTAGTAGTTGTTTTGTTATATGTATATGTAAAAGAAAACACATGGTATGGATAAGATTTAGTACTTATTTATATGTTTAGGTATTTATATTAACACTTAGAATATATCCCATGTACTGTCTAATATGTACAGCATGTAAAACAGACGTTAAACCGATGGTGGTGGTGGTGGTGGTGGTGATGATGATGATGATGATGATGATGATGATGAAGGGAAATGCAGTAATTTGATTTTCTACTTTTTTCAATTTAAAAAAGAAATACTAAAAAAAAACTACAAATAAAAACATAAGTGGTAGAGCAAAAGCTGTTGAAAAATTGCCAAGGTTTTCTTAATTTGCATTTAATGAGAAATTACACAAGTTATAGAAAAAAATGTTACCCTGATGATAAATTGTATCCACCCGAAGCACATTTGTAAGTAGAACCGAAGACAGATATGAATTAGCTTATTTTTATTTATTTATTTATTTATTCATTTAATATTTTGTTTCTTATTAAACCAAATTAATAAAACATTGACTGTAATTACCATTTTTATAATTTGAAGCGTTAACAAGTCAGGAATTAATCATTTCATTCTATTATATCTTTTTTTGAGATGAGTCCATGAATCTCGCTAAGACGCTCTCTTTGTCTGTTCGTCTGTCAAGTTTAAAACAACATTTTCTCTGGTCTGTTACGCTTCAGTTTGGAATAGCAATTTCTTTCGCCTGTTATAATTAAGTTTGAAATAACATTTTCTCTGGTTTGTCATGCTTCAATTTGAAAAAGCATTTTTTCAGGAACCAGGCTTCAGTTTCGAATAGTATTTTCTTTCGTTTGTCATGCTTTAGTTTGAAATAACATTTTCTTTCGTCTGTCGTACTTCAGTTTAAAATAGCATTTTCTGTCGTCTGTCACGCTTCAGTTTGAAATAGTATTTTCTTCCATCTGTCATGCTGCAGTTTGAAATAGCATTTTCTTTCGTCTGTCATGCTTCAGTTTAAAATAGTATTTTCTTTCGTCTGTCATGCTTCAGTTTAAAATAGCATTTTCTTTCATCTGCATAGCTGTAAATACCGTTACTTGTCAGACATGTTTGTATATGCTTGCCAGTCGTCACTTAATCCTTGTTCCTGATAAAAAAGACCACCTGTTCTTCGTTCCATTGGAAACTCATTTCGAGTTTTTATGCAACTTAAATATAAATGGCCGCCAAAATGGGTGCATATTATTCAATAATACCAAAACAATGTTTATTTAGCACAACTCCTCCGAATACAAACTAGATAAAATATTGATAAAATGCTTGTGATAGATTTTTATGTTACTTTCTAATGCATTTAGTTAAGAAGGTTATTGAAAGAAAATAATCAAAAGAAAATATAAAGATAGTTCGATTACTCTCTTATACAAGTAAATATCTTATGTCTTTCTCTTATCTATATAATAAAAGTGCCCGTACATATGTCTGACACGCTTTGCGGTATGAAGAAGATGAGGTTGGAGGAGAGGAAACGAATAAGAAGGTGAAAAGAATAAATAATAAAACAATGAATGGAGTGGGTAGTTGAGAGGGTAAGAAACGCTATCGATCAACAATAAAAAAAATTCCCTTTATTCATAGAAATTTAAAAAATGGAACGCGAGTTCAATTTGAAGTTATGTATGTTGGGGAGGGGTATTTTATTTAACAAATGAATTAATATTTCATTTATTGTTTAAATGTCAAGCTTCGAAATGACTAAAAAATCTGTTCAAATTTCGCTGATTGTAAACAATGCACTTTAAACACGAAAACGAAGTATGTTATCTCCATCAGAAATTTCGTTTATTTTAAGAATTAAAAAAAATATTTATATGGTCAGAAAGAGAATAAAATAGCAACATTTTGCTTGTTTGATTGAATTTTTGTTAAAGGAAAAACCTTTCTATTTAAAAAAAAATTAATTTGGTGATTTCATTTTTAATTTAATTAATTTAATTTTGTCCTTTTCTTATCGATTAGTTTTGTCTTCTATTTCTTCTTTATTAATATAATTTCAAGTAGTGAATAGGAATTAAATTGAGAAGTGATAGCGAGCAGGCTAAGCAAATAATAAAATATGTCGAACAAAACTATTTATTTTGAAGAACTTCCAAAAACACTTTAAACTACACCAAAGAAACTGAAATTTGCAGAATATTCATTTATTGATGTATAATACCTATTGTTCACATTTCACAAAAATCGGAGGTATCTGAATTTTTATAAAGGGTTTACAGCCCCTTTTTACCATTTTTGTAAAAAAAATAAATCAAACTAAATGTAGCCCACATTTGAACCCCTTATCCCTAGAAGCTGTTTTCCCAAATTCATAATTATAGGTTAATTATTTTAGGAGTCAATCCAGTACATATTAATATTTAAACATTTATGCGTACCAGAGTTTATAAAGATCGAGGTTATTGGGTTAAACGTTAAATTAATTCATTTTTAATTTTTATTGAATAAAAATATATTATTTAGGAAATAAATATTCTGTTCTTAATTCTACAATTTCATTCTGCAAGTTCATTAAATCATAACGTCTCTAGGCTTCACGTTCATCGGAGGAAAATAATTTTGAATTATTTTTAATCCGGTAGCCTATTTTTGCACAAAATTTGATTTGATGCTTTATAATTTACTAGAAAAATGAATATATATGTTAGTTTAGATCAATATAATTTGAAAATTGTTCTAAGAATTCAAAACCAACAAGCATTCGGCGTACGATCGTTTCCAAGACTTTCTGGAAAAATTTTATTATTCATTTTTTGTTATTTTTTATGATACCAAAAGTCACTTCGTCAGCACCTTTTATACCATCAAGCACAGAAGCTTCAAGAAATGAAGCACAAGATTTTCGTATAAAAATTCCCTCAACTGACAGGACTTAGGAACAGAAGTAGGACAGCGAATTGAATTAATTAACAAATAAAAGATTAAAAAACATAAAAAATAAAAGATAAAAAAAAACATTCAAAACATACAGAGGTTCCCCATACAGTTTGATTCTAGAGGGAGCAGTTACTTAGGTGTAAAACGCATGCGAAAGTTCTTCAATCAAAAACAAATAGAGATGTAAACAATGGTAGCATTGAATATTATTTGTAGCGATAAGAGAATTTATTTATTTTTTACAATGATAAACAATGTTAGGATATTATAAGA
>OY744531.1:50599699-50604699 GCA_963556195.1 Sepiola atlantica
TACACGTTTACACTGACCCGTTGAGTCATAACCACTCTATATATGTATAAAAAAGAAAAAAGAAGAATTTAACAAGTACACGTTTACACTGACCCGTTGAGTCATAACCACTCTATATATGTATAAAAAAGAAAAAAGAATTTAACAAGTACACGTTTACACTGACCCGTTGAGTCATAACCACTCTATATATGTATAAAAGAGAAAAAAAAAGAATTTAACAAGAACACGTTTACACTGACCCGTTGAGTCATAACCACTCTATATATGTATAAAAAAGAAAAAAGAAGAATTTAACAAGTACACGTTTACAGTGCCCCGTTGAGTCATAACCACTCTATATATGTATAAAAAAGAAAAAAGAAGAATTTAACAAGTACACGTTTACAGTGCCCCGTTGAGTCATAACCACTCTATATATGTATAAAAAAAGAAAAAAGAAGAATTTAACAAGTACACGTTTACAGTGCCCCGTTGAGTCATAACCACTCTATATATGTATAAAAAAGAAAAAAAAAGAATTTAACAAGTACACGTTTACAGTGCCCCGTTGAGTCATAACCACTCTATATATGTATAAAAAAGAAAAAAGAAGAATTTAACAAGTACATGTTTACAGTGCCCTGTTGAGTCATAACCACTCTATATATGTATAAAAAAGAAAAAAGAAGAATTTAACAAGTACACGTTTACAGTGCCCCGTTGAGTCATAACCACTCTATATATGTATAAAAAAGAAAAAAGAAGAATTTAACAAGTACACGTTTACACTGACCCGTTGAGTCATAACCACTCTATATATGTATAAAAAAGAAAAAAGAAGAATTTAACAAGTACCCGTTTACACTGACCCGTTTGGTCATAACCACTCTATATATGTATAAAAAGAAAAAAGAAGAATTTAACAAGTACACGTTTACACTGACCCGTTGAGTCATAACAACTCTATATATGTATAAAAAAGAAAAAAGAAGAATTTAACAAGTACACGTTTACACTGACCCGTTGAGTCATAACCACTCTATATATGTATAAAAAAGAAAAAAGAATTTAACAAGTACACGTTTACACTGACCCGTTGAGTCATAACCACTCTATATATGTATAAAAAAAGAAAAAAGAAGAATTTAACAAGTACACGTTTACACTGACCCGTTGAGTCATAACCACTCTATATATGTATAAAAAAGAAAAAAAAAGAATTTAACAAGAACACATTTACACTGACCCGTTGAGTCATAACCACTCTATATATGTATAAAAAAGAAAAAAGAAGAATTTAACAAGTACACGTTTACAGTGCCCCGTTGAGTCATAACCACTCTATATATGTATAAAAAAGAAAAAAGAAGAATTTAACAAGTACACGTTTACACTGACCCGTTGAGTCATAACCACTCTATATATGTATAAAAAAGAAAAAAAGAAGAATTTAACAAGTACACGTTTACACTGACACGTTGAGTCATAACCACTCTATATATGTATAAAAAAGAAAAAAGAAGAATTTAACAAAAAAACGTTTACAGTGCCCCGTTGAGTCATAACCACTCTATATATGTATAAAAAAGAAAAAAGAAGAATTTAACAAGTACACGTTTACACTAACCCGTTGAGTCATAACCACTCTATATATGTATAAAAAAGAAAAAAGAAGAATTTAACAAGTACACGTTTACAGTGCCCCGTTGAGTCATAACCACTCTATATATGTATAAAAAAGAAAAAAGAAGAATTTAATAAGAACACGTTTACAGTGCCCCGTTGAGTCATAACCACTCTATATATGTATAAAAAAGAAAAAAGAAGAATTTAACAAGTACACGTTTACACTGACCCGTTGAGTCATAACCACTCTATATATGTATAAAAAAGAAAAAAAGAAGAATTTAACAAGTACACGTTTACACTGCCCCGTTGAGTCATAACCACTCTATATATGTATAAAAAAGAAAAAAGAAGAATTTAACAAGTACACGTTTACACCGACCCGTTGAGTCATAACCACTCTATATATGTATAAAAAAGAAAAAAGAAGAATTTAACAAGTACACGTTTACAGTGCCCCGTTGTGTCATAACAACTCTATATATGTATAAAAAAGAAAAAAGAAGAATTTAACAAGTACACGTTTACACTGACCCGTTGAGTCATAACCACTCTATATATGTATAAAAAAAGAAAAAAGAATTTAACAAGAACACGTTTACAGTGCCCCGTTGAGTCATAACCACTCTATATATGTATAAAAAAAGAAGAATTTAACAAGTACACGTTTACAGTGACCCGTTGAGTCATAACAACTCTATATGTGTATAAAAAAAGAAAAAAAGAAGAATTTAACAAGTACACGTTTACAGTGACCCGTTGGGTCATAATCACTCTATATATGTATAAAAAAAGAATAATTTAACAAGTACACGTTTACACTGACCCGTTGAGTCATAACCACTCTATATATGTATAAAAAAAGAAAAAAAAGAAGAATTTAACAAGTACACGTTTACAGTGACGCGTTGGGTCATAATCACTCTATATATGTATAAAAACAGAAAAAAAGAATTTAACCAGTACATGTTACCAGTGACCCGTTGGGTCATAACCACTCTATATATGTATAAAAAAGGCCCAGAACCGGGGGTGCTTCAACAATATAGGACCCGGAGGCTTCTGCAGAATAGGGACCATGGGTTCTTCTACAGTACAGGACCCAGAACTGGGGGTGCTTCTACCATATAGAACCCAGAGGCTTCTACAGAATAGGGACAAAGGTGCTTCTACAGAATAGGGACCAGAGGTGCTTCTACAGTATAGGACCCAGTACCGGAGGTGATTCTACAATATTAGAACATAGAGGCCTCTGCAGAAAAAGGACCATGGGTGCTTCTTCAGTAAAGGGACCAGGGGTGCTTCTACAGTATATAACCCAGCACCAGGGGTGCTTCTACATTTTAGGACCCGGAAGCTACTGCAGAATAGGGACAATGGGTGCTTCCTCAGTATAGAGACCAGGGGTGGTGCTTCTAAAGTATCACGGCCCGTCAGGAATGTTGGTGATTCTATAGAATAACGGTCCCTAGAAATATTGGTGCTTCTGAAGTATAACGGTCTCACCCCAGGAATGTTGGTGCTTCTAAATTATAATGGTCCCTACAAATATTGGTGCTTCTAAAGTATAACGGTCCCCCCGGAATGTTGTTAAAGGATAGCTAAGGAAGAGCGATAACTCACGTTTAAAAAAAAAAGTTGGGAGGGGTTAAAGTGATTAAGGGGTCAGGCCGAACTTTTTAGGGTCAAGCCCAACCTTTTTAGGGGTCAGGCCAAATTTTTTTGTTTTTTTTTTGTTTTGAACTCAAAATATTTCTCAGGATGGGGAGAGTGAAAAATTAGTTGGGATGAGGGGCTGGAGAGATTGAGGGGTCGTGGAAAATTTTAGGGGTCAGGCCGAACTTTTTAGGGGTAAGGCCGAACTTTTTAGGGGTCAGGCCAAATTTTTTTGTTTTTTTTTGTTTTGAACTCAAAATATTTCCCAAGGTTGGGGGAGAGTGAAAATGTAGTTGAGATCGAGGGCTGGAGAGATTTAGGGGTTCGGCCGAACTTTTTAGGGGTCAGGCCGAACTTCTTAGGGGTCAGGCCAAATTTTTTTTGTTTTTTTTTGTTTTGAACTAAAAATATTTCTCAGGGTGGGGAGAGTGAAAAATTAGTTGAGATGAGGGGCTGGAGAGATTGAGGGGTCGGGGAAAATTTTAGGGGTCAGGCCGAACTTTTTAGGGGTCAGGCAAAACTTTTTTGTTTTTTTTGTTTTGAACTCAAAATAATTCTCAGGCTTGGGGGAGAGTGAAAAATTAGTTGGGATAGGGGGCTGGAGAGATTGAGGGGTCGGGGAAAATTTTAGGGGTTAGGCCGAACTTTTTAGGGGTCAGGCTAAATTTTTTTTGTTTTTCTGAACTCAAAATATTTCTCAGGGTTGGGGGAGAATGAAAACTTATTTGGGATGGGGGGCTGGAGAGATTGAGGGGTCGGGGAAAATTTTACGGGTCAGGCCGAACTTTATAGGGGTCAAGCCAAATGTTTTGGTTATTTTTTTGTTTTGAACGCAAAATATTTCTCAGGGTTGGGGGAGAGTAAAACAAAATTGGGTGGTGCGGCTTTAGATATTAGGGGTCTGGGAAAATTGTAGGGATCGGGAAAAACTTTTTAGGGGGTCGGGCGAAATTTTTTTGTTTTTATGAACTTAAAATATTTCGTAGGTAAGTATATAGTATGCACACCGGGGCGGCGATAGGTACGAATATAGTATGCGCACTGGGGCGGCGATAGGTATATATATAGTATGTGCACCGGGGTGGCAATAGGTACGTGTATAGTTGTGCATAGAGATGCCGATAGGTACTATATAGCATGTGCACAGGGATGCAGTAAGTATGTATATAGAATGCGCACCAGGGCGGTGATAGGTATTTATTAAGCATGCGCTCTGGGCCGGCGATCGGTACATATATAGCACGCACACCAGGGTGGCGATAGGTATGTATTTAGCATTTACACCGGGGCGGCGATAGGTACATATGTAGCATTAGCAACGAGGCGGCGATAGGTACATATGCAGCATTCACACTGGGGTGGCGATACGTACATATGTAGCATTTGCACCGGGGCAGCGATAGGTACTTATGTAGTATGCATACCGGGGCGGCAATAGGTACTCATATAGTATACGTGCACCGGGGTGGTGATAGATATGTATATAGTATGAACGCGGGGCGGAGATAAGTACTTATATAGAAAGCGCATATAGATGTAGTACTTTTTATACAAATATGTCATACTATTGACCTGGGCAACGTAGGAGAAATGGTAGGGAAGAATCAGCTTTCACAAAAGGCAAAACTAGAAAGTAGCAGTGAAATGGGGCGACTAGGGAAGAGAAAGGTAAAAAGATAAAGAGACGGCTATAGAGGAGGG
Source organism: Sepiola atlantica (assembly GCA_963556195.1). Taxonomy (NCBI): domain Eukaryota; kingdom Metazoa; phylum Mollusca; class Cephalopoda; order Sepiida; family Sepiolidae; genus Sepiola; species Sepiola atlantica. The sequence goes on from OY744531.1 coordinate 50,604,665, forward strand.
GGAGAAATAGAAGTTTGAATATAAAGATGTTACAC
>OY744531.1:50609699-50742199 GCA_963556195.1 Sepiola atlantica
ATATATATATATATGTATATATATATATATATGAATATATATATATATATGAATATATATATATATGAATATATATATATATAAATATATATATATATAAATATATATATATATAAATATATATATATATATATATATAAATATATATATATATGTATATATATATATTTATATTTTTAAAAATTGAAAAAAGGAAAAAAGTACATTTATATTCCAAAATAGTGAAAGCTATAATCAGTTCTTTTCAAGGTCGAAATAAACACCCACAATATGGCAGTGGGGCCGGGTGATATATCCTACGAATTTCTAAAACAATTGCCACATCCTCTAAATACCTTCTAGAGATTTATAATGAAATATGGATTAGCAGAAAATTCCCGAATCTCTGGAGGCAAGCAACAGTAATAATCAAACCCAAGCTGTGAAAAGACTCTGATAATCCTTTAAACTATAGACCAATAACATTAACTAGTTGTTTCTGTAAAGTAATGGGAAGGATGATAAATGGCAGGTTAATATGATACCTGGAGTCAAACAATCTGATGTAAGAGCTATAGTCTGGTTTCAGAAAAATAAGAAGTACTACTGACCATTTGATCATATTGGAGACTTTTATTCGAGAGGCACCTGGTTGCAATTTTTTTTTTATCTGGAGAAGGCGTACGACACCCCCTGGGAGTACGGTATAATAAAAAACCTCCAATACCTCGGATTAACAGGCAGAATGGCCTTTTTTATCCAAAATTTGTTGGAAAACAGAAATTTTTTAGTGAAAGTGCAAACTACACTTTCTGGCGTAAAAGAACAGGAAAACGGAATACCTTAAAGAAATATTCTATCAGTGACACTCTTTAATGTCAAGACAAATAACATTTTTAAAAACCTTGACACTGCAATGGATTGCTCACTGTACGTAGATGACTTCTTAATTTGCTGTTGAACAAAACATATGCATCTGACAGAATGCAAATTACAACTCGCCTGAAATAAAACCAGCAAATGGACTGAAGAAAACGGTTTTGCATTCTCTGAAACTAAGACAAAGTGTGTCCATTTTTGCAATCTACATTAAATGCATAATGATTCATGTCTGAAACTGAATGGAAAAGAGATACAAATGACAGACGAATATAAGTTCCTTGGCATTATCTTTGATAAAAAATGTCTTTTATTCCTCGTATAAGGTATCTCCGACAAAAATGCAACAAGACTATTAACCTACTCTGAGTGGTAGTTCACACTGATTGGGGAGATGAAAAGAAATCCCCACTCAAGCTGTATCGAACAATTGTGAAATCGAAACTTGATTTTGTAAAGGGGATATAAAAGTAGTGAAATCTGTTCTGTTCATTGAATAATTTTACCCATACCTGGACGGGTATTATTCTAGTATTGTTAAATGATGAGATTGGGTTAACATGTTCAACTTCATGAGTGAAGAGTTGGAGAAAATCAGATTTCTGTCTCTCTTTCTCTTTTTTCTCTCTCCCTCTCTTTCTCTCTTGCTCAATCTCTATATCTTTCTCTCAGTCTCTTTCCTGCCTGCGTACAGGTGACATACTTCCAAAGAAAGTATTTTGGTTCATGCCTGGCGACTATTTTTCACAAGGTCATAGGTGGAGTATGTGCTGTTTGGGGTGGTCCTTGATTTTGCCAATACTTCACAAAATACAACTATTGTCTAGTGAATACTTTCATGGTCAGTGGTGACGCAGGTCAAGAATTCGAATCTCGAGGCTGATGCATTCACTGCTTCTAGCTACACTGATGAGTATCCAAAAGATTAAAAAAAAACGTGTCTATGGATAACAATATTATATATATATATAATTAATGCAAGTCTTGTTAAAGACCACATAACTTTGTCTTTTAATGATTCCTTTATGATTTTTTTCAAGTTTTCGTATGTTTAAATCTAGTTGATGACGAAAAGTCCCTAGTTGTGTGTATTCGGTGGAAAAATACACAAAACTAGGGTCTTTTTTTCATCAACTAGACACAAACATATAAAAACTTATACAGCAACAAGAAAAAATCACAAAAATGATCATCAAATTGACAAAGTTCTGCAATCTTTAAGACTTGCATTAATAATAACCTGCTGCCGAAATATACAAATATATTTAATTTATTATCTCAGGTCTATACAACTATAACATTATAAGGTAATATAATATATTGTGTATATATTCTCAGTATGTACTTCAACAGTGCTCAATACACGAACAGAACTTAGTAGTAGTATAAAAATCTATTCATGACAAGTAAGCTACACAGCGGTGCCCATGTTTCATTCCTGCAGGAAATCATCAGGCTAAAATCACTCAAATATAAACTTTCAATACATACCAAACAAATTTCAGTTTTAAAAAGAAAGCAAACTAAAAAAATGTTGTTTAAATTAAAGTATAAAAAATGTAGATTATCTTTATTTCTAAAATGAAAACTTCAACTTTCTACAAAGTAATTTTTTTTGTTTTTTTTTCTTGGCAAATTCTTCAATAATGTTGTCGAAATCGATTTCATGTGTCAATTGTTGCTGCAAAGACCACTTGACACGATTCATGAACTACAAACTGCTTATAAGTAAAAAGGAAGTAAAGTGGGCGGCTATAGTCGAGAACAACACGAAGGTTCCATTTTCATTGGCTTCTATACGAGATGAAGGAAAGTGCGCCACTCCTTTCCCAGAATTAGTCCACTTATCCTTGATCCTCACCTTATAATTGTTTAGCAAGGAGGTACCAATTACCCTATTTTGATATTTTGGTACAACTCTACCGAGGGTTGAACCCTGGTCTCTCAAACCATTAGCAAACGCTTTAACCATTATGCTAAATGGGCTAGTACAAAAGGCTTATAGTAGATCTTAAATAGTTTTTGATCAACTTTAGTCTTGAAAAAACTCCTCACAAGTTTCAACTAGAGTTTTTGGAGACAAAGGGAGTCAAAGATTGTGGAAAGAGTTGGAGTCAGAGTCAAATTTTTTAATCTCTGAAGTATCAACAGACAATCTGAATATTGGAATAACGAGTTGGAGTCGAAGTTACATCGGCTGAAACGTTGTGAATATCAACCAAGGTGAGAATAGTAAGTCGAATAATCTTTATCTAATCGGTTGTGGCCTCGGTAAAGCTCACTGGAAATAAGTGCAGTGTTTCTTTCCATGCGCGACATGGCACTACAGTTACACCGGTAATATACACCTGTTGATAGAGCAGCCACTATTAACACTACCTAAGAGGTAAGGCTCCTGTACTACCAGTCGAAAACAGCAACCAGACAAGCTGTTAAACCTGTACCCTGAACCTGTCATAATAAAAAAGAGCCCAGACTAGTCATGCGATACTGAATGACAACCAAACAACATTGTCCAGATAAGGAGAAAGAGAGATAGAAAGTCTGGAAACAAGGTTAAGCACTTGGAGTGTTTGAAGTTTCTCTGTGTCTATACCTCTCTGTCTGACCAATAGAAAAAGGAGTGCAGGCCGAACAATAGGTGGAGCCTATCTACTCCTTATGCAATTGTAGGTTTGCAAACAGGATATTTTGGCTGAGTCTCCAGCTCTAGGAAGGTTATTGTCCATGACTAAAGAGGTCTCACTCCTCCAGTGGGATAGATGATCTGTCAAGATTCATGGGTCTATCTCTCCGAGTGGGGTAATCCTGTGCCTGGGTACTAGACCAGGTATTTCTATGTCTATGCTTGAGTAAAAAAGACATATACTAAGTATCTACTTAGAATAAGATATTATGTAGAACTCATTAATCTGTACTGAATTTCAAACTGAACCCATACAGATTCCTGTTTGACATAAAGACTCCCAAGTTTGACAAAATACACCTGAAAAAAGTTGATGATTACATCAGACAAAACGTTGTACGAATAACATCCATGATGAGAACTGGAGTCCAGATAATTAAAATAATACAAATTAGCAATCGTCATCTAAAATATTCTGAAACATAATTTTAATTCTTCATCTACTGAGGACAATCAGCATAGGTAGAGTATCATTTGTACCAAATTACAAGTTCCTAGGTTTAATAAACTGAAACTATTTAGTGAACACACATAATCTTGCACAGAAATATAAATCGATATCTATGTCTTCTCTCATAAGTATGGATATGAATGATGTGTATTTATGCAGTTTTTCATGCAAATATGTTTTAGTAAAATTCTAATAATTTCTGTAATTCTTTCTTTTCTTGCAGGTAAGTTTTTTATAACAAGCTGCAATTTAATTTTGGAAAACTGAAGGATCAACGAACACAAATGTGAGTAAGAATTTGTATGTGGATGAGGTTTCATTCTTTGTCTCATTTTATAACTAACCCCTCGATCCACTCAATTAGTAACAAAATCCCACCCCTTTACTGTAGAGGTCCCCAGATGCCGGAAGAATATTTACTCTGATAGCTTCTTTTGTCAGGCCGTCTGCCTTTGGAATCCCCCCTGCTCCCTGTTTCCTCAACTGTACAAACATGCAGAAATCTAAATGTAATGTGAACAAACATCTTCTTGCACAACTCCCCACTTAGGATGCCCTTATAAATCTGGTCCCTAATCACAGTGGCTCCTTACATCTCACTAGCTATATGCCTTGTTTTGGGTGATTAAAAGTAGAAAAAAAAGTAATTTTGACCCCCTTTTTAATTAAAAAAAACACATTTTCTCATAATTAATTTGTCGCAAGAAAATGAACTTTAATTTTTGGAAAAGAATTCATTGAAGACATATATGTGAAAAAATTGATGAAGAATAGCAGGTAGGATGCTGACCCCTTTCACTTTTTTTAAAGCGGCCCTTTAAGGAACCTATTTCCACTGTATTTGTTTACAAAACGGAGTCTTCTAGTGGAGCATTCCCATATTATAAATTTGCTACGGCCCTATGAGCCCCTAGTATCGCAATTAGTTACATATTGTACTGATTTTAACGCCCCCCCCCACCCTTCAGAAAAGAGAGCTAAGAAATCTTAATTCTAAACAGCTAACGAACATATACTATACTGGCCCCCCCCCCAAAAAAAAAGAGGAGGTAATGCCTGGGTGGAATGCATCATGACAAATGAAAATAATACTCTTTCATGTAAATTATCTCCCTTGAAAAATAATGGCACTGAAATTCTAAGATTTTTAAAACGTGATCCTATTCCTTTTATTAAATTGCTTTAATTAATATTATTAATAATTATAATAATATAACTGTTGACAAAACTATTGCTTATATATAAGGAAATATGACGATATAAATTAGAAATGTATATTGCACATGTGTTAATTTATTAGAAACTCTTTATTAAATTAATATGCAAATTAGGAAAATCTATCGCTGTTTGTAGGGTGTTTGCAAATTAGTTTGATTTACGCCGGTCTAGTGGTCTCTGGCTTTTCAAGTCTCACTTTCCCGACCCGACCTTGGGTCACACCTTACCTTGTGGGAGTAAGATAAAAATGGCCTTGTGCCTAACCTCCTGAAGAGGAGGTAAATAATACTTTGTATCTGTAGTTTCACAGCTCATCTTCTTCACACTATTTCAACAATGACTCTGAGCTTTTGGTGTCCACGGCAAGTGAAGGGGACATTTTTCTAGACTGAGGCAATTTTTTTATTTATGTCCCAATCTGACCTTCTGTCTAACTTTGCCCTCGTGGGGAGACAAGTAAATAGGGACTCTGAGAAAATTGATGCTAATAAAATTGAACCACAGCAGATGCAACAACGATAACAATGAAAATCTACGGTGAAAATTTAAAAAAAGATGAAAGAGAACAAAAAAGTGAAGAGATGCTGAATGTTCTGTTTTTGCATAATGCAGAGGAAATGAGACGAACTGAAGAATTCAGGAATTGCAAACAATTAAAGACTTTGTAAACAATTGGCATCGACATTTGAGTGTAATTCCAGTTCAATAAGCTTGTTAGTTCTTGTTAGCTAAGATAATCAGCTGATGAAGGTGTATAATTAGAACATTTATTTGCTAATGGTAAAACGTCATGCACCAGAAATAAAAACCCTTTGTTCTCGTTGACAATGAAGCACCGTCTCACATGCATAGAAGTTTGATGCCATATTCGTGGGTAACGGTTAATCAGTTTCGGAGAGATGCAATTGCGCAAGCAGCAGATTGGGTCAGATTACATCTTCAGAGGTTTTGTTAAACCCTTCTTATGATCTACGTCATTAAATAGCATTACCAGTTTGTCCAGGGGGGGAGGGCGTTGCCATGAATACAAAATCATCCGTGTGACAAATTTTGATACTAGGGGCACATAGGACTGTGTCACTTATAATATGGGAGCGCTCATCTACGAAACTCCTCTTTATAAACTAACCAATGTTAATACAGAGTGGCCCACATAAAAGTAGCCCACACGATATTTTGTGTGTCATATGTTGAATATGTTGCCTTTTGATCAAGGGGTTTCGTTGTTGTTTGTCTCATCAAATGCAAATAATCCCAAACACAATGAAAGACTGACTTCCACTTCTTAATTCTATTTTTGATTTTTCCAGTTGACTAATATTCAGGCTACTTTTAATTTGGTTAAATTCTCATTGTTATTTCTTTGAGTTTTCTTCTCTTCTGGAAAATGTTTATGGAGAAAAAACAATGTAAGAAGATTTTATGAGGGTGAGGGTATGATCCCCTTTGGGACCCTTCTGTATACACCTAGCTTTTATTATTATTATTGTTTCTCTTTGATTTTTAGATTGGTTTCTTTTTTCAAGTTTAAACCTGATGATTTCCTGATGGAATAAAACATGGTCGCCTCTTTGTACTTTACATGCCATAGATATATTTTCATTATATATATATATATGAAAAATGGAAATTATATTCCCACGTAATGGAAAATGAAAAAATGAAAACCAAAAATAGTATTTATGTATTCACCAACGTTTCGTCTTCATTTCAAGACTTCATCGGGATGATTGATTTGAATAAATAACACACAAGTACAAATATTTGAAAAAGTTTGGTTCGTTCGTGACGTGAAAAGAATTTTGCTTTTGTTATTATTTTAAACGAAACATAGCTGTTAGCATTTAATGTGTGTACTGTGTATATCAAATAGAATGAGTGTGTGTTTTTGAGTTTTTTTCACACGAAAACATAGTCGTTAGAATTTTTAAAATGTGGTGTGACATATGACGTGGAAGGAATGGTTTTGTTCTTTTTTTAGCAAAGCATAGCCGTTAGAATTTGAAATATATAATATGTTTATGAAATGAAATGGATGCTTTTATTTATTCATTTATTTATTTATTGTTTTTTATTTATCTTATTATCGGTATTATGTGCAAAGTTATGTTGGAAGTGTAGTGTAAAATAGCTAGCCTGGATCAATTTAATTTCTGCTCGGATAGAATAAGTTTGCTGATTAAAGGAGATAAATTGTAGAATCCATTACGTTGTTTAATTGTGTCAGAGTTTATAATGAGTGCTGATTAAAGAAGTCTTTGTCGAGATTTATTTAAAATTAATTTAACGAGTCTAGCCTGTTCAACGTTAAAAGAATGATCGTGTTCTAATGCATTGGAGATAAGTGCATTCAGAGAATTGTTATTTTGTATATGTCTTTTATGTTCACCAAGGCTTTTCTATAATTCTCGTTGAGTTTCCCTTAAGTATATCTATGTTTTCGTTTGAAAAACCCCCAAAAAACACTCCTATTTAATAAACGCAATACACATATTAAATTCTAATGACTATGATTCGTTCAAAAAAAAAAAAAACATTCTTTTCACGTCGCAAACGGACCAAACTTTTTCAAATATTTGTACTTGTGTGGTATTTCTTCAAATAAATCATCGAAGGCAGTCTTGAAATAAAGACGAAACGTTGATGAATACATAAATAATATTTTTGCTTTTCTTTTTTTCATTTTCCATTATATATATATATATATATATATATATATATATATATATATTAGTACTTCATGTATCCACATAAAATATTATAAGGAGATATAATTATTTATGTGTCAGTTTTCAGTATTTACTTCAACAGTGCTCGATACGTAAGTAGAGCTAGCCTGACGATTCCCCCCGGGGATGAAACACGGGAGCCTCTGTGTAGCTTGATTGCCATATATATTTTCATTGCTTACTATATATATATATATATATATATATATATATATATATATATATATATATATATATATATCAATTAATCTTTTGCAATCACTACATTAGTGTGCTTCCAAGAATTTATGCTAGTCTTAATATTATTGTAGGGACCATCAATTGTTTACCATGAAAAAAAAAGAATATGTATATATTAAGAGGTTAATATTTAATATATTCAAAAATTCTCCATAGATTTTAAAACAAAATTCTAAAAACAAATATTCCAACAAGTCCTTTTTCTGTACATACGTTTCTGAGGAAGTGGGAGTAGGTCTTTAATTGTGTACTTGTTTGGGATCATTTGTATATGCATTAGATGAGATAAACAGCAACCGAAAACATTGGATCAAAAAGCAACATATTCAGCATATGGCACATAAAATAACATGGTTGAGAGATTAGGCTACTTTTAAGTGAACCATCCTGTATTAACATATTGATTAGTTTACACAGAAGCGGTTCTGAGTGGACCACGTCCATATCATAAGTGTGGCAGAGTCCTATGAGTCCCTAGTGTCAAAATTTGTCACACGGATGATCTTGTACTGATTGCAACGCCCCACCCTCAGGGCAAACTGGTAATGCTATTAAATGACGTAGATCATAATGAGGGTTTAACAAAACCTCTGAAGATGTAATCTGACCCCGTCTGCTGCTTGGCAATTGCATCTCTCTCAAACTGAACATCCGTTACCCTCGAATATGACATCAAACTTCTATGCATGTGAGACGGTGCTTCATTGTCAACGAGAACAAAGAGTTTTATTTCTGATGCGTTTCAACATTTGCAATAAATGTTTTAATTATTTTCATCAGCTGATTATCTTAGATAATGAGAACTAACAAGCTTATTGAACTGGAATTATACTCAAATGCTGACTTCCTGAATTTTTCAGTTCCTCTGCATTATGCAAAAACTGCACATTCAGTATCTTTTTACTTCTTTCTGCTCTTTCATCTTTTTTTAGATTTGCATCAAATGCTTATCTGAAGAATGCTGAACAAATTTATTTACATTGCATTGCATGGCAGTGAGGCATGAGCCCAAAACACTTCTCATCTGCAGCAGCTTCGGCATAATGACTTCAACTTAGATTTTCATTGTTGCTATTGTGATTGCTATTGTTGTTACATCTGATTTGATTCCCTTTTTATTAGCATCAAGTTTCTCAATGTCGGTTTTATAATGTGGGGAAAATCGAACTCCCCAAAAAGAAGGAAATTCAAACTGAATGGATCAGGGACCAATAACAGGTCCCAGATTATCTGACGAAGATGGGAGCTTCTTCTGATATTCTGAGAGACTTGTTGCAATGAGAACTTGTTTTACTTTTGTTGTTTTATTTTTTATGGAACTGTAGTCTTCACAAGAGGACACCAGCAATGTTAAGTTATCTCCGTTTGTATTAGTATATAAGAGTTATGTTCCTTTATGATAAGTTCTTAGGGTGATCTCCCTTGTTGTTGTTGGTTATTAATTGGGAAAACAAAGATGGCGATTTAGACAAACTGACGTGTGTCTATGATTGTATTTATGTGATAAGTAAACTAACACTCTGGATTGGTACAAACATAAAAATTGCCTCAGTGAAGAAGAATTTCTCCTTCATTGACCGAGACAGAAAAGATTGGTGAACAAAGATTGTGTTTTATCTGAAAAATCTTCCCGTTGTCTGAAGAGTGTTGGGGAGAGTATATATTTGGTAGTAGAAAAAATAACTCCGACTACCACGTCATATGAATACAAAGAAATGGAATTTCAAGGCGAATGAATTATATTTTTCAAAGAAATTAAATGGAAATACAATTTTTCTTGTTTAAGAACACAGAACAATATTTGCCATAACTGACTGTCGAAGCAGATTTAAGTATGTATCTTGTATTTTAAAAAAAATTTAAATCAAAGAAAGCTAAAAAAATAAACTCTATTTATACAGCATATGCTATAAGTAACTATATATGTTCTATATTGTAACTTTGTTGATATGGAAGCGTTTCTTCTATTTCATTTGCCCCTATTTACTTACCTCCCACCGAGTGCAGAATTAAACACAAGGTTGGTTGTTAATGTAGGGAAAATCCAGCTTTGGATTGAAACAAAAATTAAAATTGCCTCAGTTTTGAATGATTTCTCCTTCACTGACTGAGGACAGAAAAGATGAAGTGTAGCTTCAGAACAGATACTACACTTTGCTCCTAGACGTGTCATCTAAAAGCAGAAATCCGATATTTTTATAGTCATTGAACTTAAAGAACAAATCCGAGCTGCCATTGCTCAAGTGCCATTCGATCTGTGTGGCAAAGTATATCACTCAATCTCTGAAAGATTAGCGTAGTGCATCGAGCTCCATGGATGGTACATGGAGCTTTAATAAACGTTTTAGTAAACATCATGTTTTATTTTGCAGTTGCATATTTCTTCCATGTTACATTTATTATATTGAAATAAATTATATAGTTACTTATTTCAGAACCTGTATATATATATATATATATATATATATATATATATATATATATATATATATATATTATATACAAGGCCTGTCAAAAAAGTATCTGACTTTAGGCTAGAAAAATATTTCAAATACGTGATGGGGTTGGGACCCTAATCCTCTTCAATGTAGGCCCCTTGTGTTTGCATACACTTCGCCCACCGATCCATCCACTGCCGGATAACACCTCTGGAAATCTTTTCTTGGAATGGTGTTCATTTCCACCGTTGCATTAGATTCAGCAGGTGTTTGGAGAAGATGCGATGGGTGTAACACAAATTAAGGAGTGGTTCAACCGATTAAAAAATGGCTGCACATCAGCAGAGAGTGACAAGTCTTCTAGTAGGCCCAAAAACTGCTTGGAGTGCAGCTGCTGTTGAGGGAGTGCGAAAAAAGATATAATGCGGAACGCGACGGCGGAGATGAACACCATTCCAAAAGAAGACTTCCAGAGGTGTTTCTGGCAGTGGATGTATCGGTTGGCTAAGTGTGTGTAAGCACAAGCGGCCTACTTTGTAGGGGAGTAGGGTCCAAACCCCTACCACATATTTGAAATATTTTTCCTGCCCTAAATTCGGATACGTTTTAGACAGGCCTCGTATATATATATATATATATATATATATATATATATATATATATATATATATATATATATATATTAAGGCATGTGTTATTAAAGACGACAGAAATCTTCTGTTTAGTGATTCCTTTTTTTATTTTTTCCATTCGTCGAATGATCTTTTTGACGTGTAGATGGAATGAATTGGTGTAGCCTAATTCAATTAAAAAAATAGGGACATCTTATTAAAATTACTTACTGCCTATCTCCCCCATTTTCCTTCTCCATAATTATTAGACGAGACAAAATTAAATCAGCCATTATTTTAAATTAAAAATAATAAGCATAATAAATAAAATTAATAAATAAACGAAGAACTGTTTCAATTGTCACATTTTAAAATGTAGACGTCCGTATTTTACGCTAACGGTTTGCCGGCGTATTTTTTAAGAAATTCCATTCTTTCACTCGCTTTTTATTCATTTTTGCCATAAAAGACCTGAAGATGATTCTGGAGAGAATCGAAAACGTTAGTTAAACACATGGATCCTTCATCAATTCATTCCATCTACACGTCAAAAAGATCATTCGACGAATGGAAAAAATAAAAAAAGGAATCACTAAACAGAAGATTTCTGTCGTCTTTAATAACCCATGCCTTAATGAAAAAATGCTGCCTAAATACACACAATATATATATATATATATATATATATATATATATATATATATATATATATATATATATACCGTATTTCTTAATTGGGAGACTTTCCCAGCAGAGTGCTCAATTATTAATGTAAAAGTAAAATTAACTAGATAATTAATAAGAGCATGATATTTATTAATATTAAATAAAGTGTTACAACGTTTTAACGTTATCTCCATTTACTTTCGATAACATATATAGCGTCTCTATTATTTAAATTTGAATACTTTCCATAACGGGCTACGTAATTCCACGCACGTGACAATTTAAACCTGCTAGGTTCCCATCTGTCCAACAGTTAACGTTATTCCCATTTAATTTCTTGCTCTTTCGATGTACAGCGTCGTTGTTGTTTTGATCTGAAACTTTTCCATAACTGACCACGTATATTCCATGCACGTGACAATTTTAAATCTGAAAGTGTTCCATCTTTCCAACGGGCAATATTTTGAAATTCCTGGCGGTTGTTCTCACTCATTAAGCTATACGACTCCGCTGATGAAGGTCCGATTTTCTCGGATCTGAAACCTTGGTCCGGATGTTGTTGTAACACTTTATTTAATATTAATATATATATATATATATATATATATATATATATATATATATATATATATATATATATAATATATATATATATATATATATATATAGGTAGAAGGGTGAAAAGCAAAAGGCAGATCTTTTTTCAATTCAGATGCTCAATGCAAGGTATATTCCGCGAAAAGGCAATTTATTTAATTAATTTTTCCTTAAGCCAGGCTTTTCAAAGATCAAAATCTTATCATCAGAGGAAATTGCTGGGATAGATAAGTTGGCAAAGGCCAAGATTTAAAATTTGAAAAAGTAAAACAAAGATTATGGGGAAAAAACAAGACAAAACGTTGCCAGAATGCAAGCAAATGTCCGATTGCAAAAAAATCCGGTGTCCAAAAAAAAATATATATATATAATTGTTTACATACGTGTACGTTTTATCCTTTTGGAATCGTCAATGTAGAGATAATTATTCAAGCCGGCTGCAAGATTCGAATCCCTGAAACAAGTTATGTTTATAACTCAAATTCGGTCCCAACCCCATCAGCCACCATAGAACAACTACATAAATCAGTGTGAGTTTTAAACCTATTGTAGGCAGCCGACGTCAACAATGTTCAACTTATGAAGGAACATGCGTTAACGCTATGATTTTGACGGCTGTATTAATACTATTCAGTGCCCATCCTAGATTGGGGCAACAAATAATTATAAATATTTGTTTATCTACACACGTATATGTTTCATCCTTCCAGAATCGTCAGTGTAGAGATAATTATATAATTATTATAATATATATATAATTATAATATATAGATCTTCAAATTATTATGAGAGTCTGTGTCCAACAGTCAGTCGGTCATGTTGTAGTTTGAAATAATATATTTGTAGCCAAACTCACAGATTGAATGGACACAATTTAGTATAGATGCGTCCAAGCATCTATATAAGAGGCGCTGTCTGTCGGTCAGTCTGTCAGAGTTAAGTTAGCAATAGCATTTTTCAGTCTGTCATGCTGAATTTGAACTAGCATTTTCTACGGTTTGTGTGCTAGGTCTGAACAGCATTATCGTTGTTCTGTAACACTTCAGTCTAAAATAACATTTTAGTTAGTCTCCCATGCTTATGTTCGAAATAGTATTTTCCTTTGTTTGTTTGGCTTAAATTTTAATAACATTTTTGTTGAACTGTCGTGATTAAGTCTGAAATAAATTTTTTGTTTGTATTATTAGGATTATTCGTACCACTGTCGGAGGTTACATCGGTTGAAACGTTGTGAGCATAACATCCAAGATGAGAACAGTAGTCCGAATAATCCAAATAATACAAATTATCAATCCTCGTCGCAAAAATTCCGTAATAGAATTTCTTTTTGTCTGTCACACTTAAGTTTGAAATAGCATTTTCCGCACTAACCGCACACATTAAATAGATTCCTTTCTTGTTTGATTTATGCATAAAAAGCAGACTCTAAGTAATGCACGCAGATATTCAACGAAGCACAAGTTCGAGATAATAAAAGATATTCCGGTGAGATTTGGTAAACAAAGCTGAACTTTTCTTTCCCAGTTCTGAGCATTTTATTTTGTATCCACTGGAATGAAGTGATGTGTAAAAAGACTCTGCTGTAGTCTTCTACCATTTCATAGATCATTGGGCTCTCAGTTCCAACCTCTCTCTTTACCCCCTCTCTCTTCACCCCCTCTCACTCACCCTTTTCTCTTCACCCCTCTCTCTCTTTATCACTCTTTATCGCTCTCTATTTCTATTTCTATCTATCTCTCTCTTCTCTTTCTCTCTCTCTCGCCCTTTCTCGTTCTCTCTCTTTTTCTTGCTCTCTCGTCCTCTCTGTCTTTCTTTTGCTCTCTCTTGCGCTTCCTCGCTCTTTCTTTTTCTCTCTCGCTCTTTTTCTCTCTTGCTCTTTTTCTCTTTCGCTCTCTTTTTCTCTTTCACTCTCTTTCTCTCTTGCTCTCTTTTGCTCTAGCTCTCTTTCGCTCTCTCTCTTTTTTTTTCTCTCTCTCCTTTTTTCTCTCTCTTTCTCCCTTTTTTCTTTCTCTCTTCCTCTCTTCTGCTGTCTCTCTCTCTATTTATCTCACAATTTCTCTCTCTCTCCCTTTCTGAAATGTTTTCTTCATACATTAATGTCTCTCTTATTTATATCCTCTGGAAGAACCTTTTGTGGTTTTTTTTTGTGTTTTTTTAGAGATAAAGTCCTTTAAGTAAAGTACTTGCTGAACTTCCCGACTGCCTGAAACGCAAAGTTAAAGTCATCATCTATTATAATAATAAGCGTCGTGTATATCTTCGTGTTTTTATTTCCTTTCTAACATCTTATTATTGGTTCCTCGAAAAAGTTCTTAATGTTTTCGCAAAATGGAAACAAAGCAAATTTATCAGCATTATTTGGATTATTCAGACTACTATTCTCATCATAGTTTTTTCTATTGCTAACGTTTCGGCCAATGTAATCTCTGACCTTCTTCAGGTGCATCTTTTAAAACTTGTGAACCTTCTTGTCGAACTTGGGAATCTTTATGTCGAACCTGTACGAAACTTTAAACTTAACCCTTTATTTAATCTATGAGGGTAGATTGTTCTTCATTCTGTTAGCCACAACCGGATACGACTGTTTATTCATGTTATTATTAGTTATTATCGCCTGCAGTAAGGATTGAACCTTCAACCTCAAGAAGACTGTCCTGTAAAACTGATGGTTAAGCTATTACCCGTTAAGCCATATGTCCGTGGATTAAAGAAGAGGTTTAGTTCAAAATTGCATAACGGTTTCAGAGTTTAACATAAAGGTTCCCAAGTTCGACTAAAAAGTTCTCAAGTTCGAAAAGTTGCACTCGAAGAAAGTCAGAAGGAATTATTTCGAACTGAACACTTTTTCAATAAACAGTTCTACTGATAGAATGATAAAAAATCTATCGCAGTGCATTAAATAAAGGGTTAAGCTTAAATTTTCGTACAGGTTCAATAGTTCAATATAATGATTCCCAAGAAGGTTCACAGGTGTGAAAAGATGCACCTGAAGAAGGTATGAGGTTATATCGGACAAAACGTTGTGAATAACAAAGATTAAACTAGTAGTCTGAATAGTCCAAATTATCAATCCTTACCTAAAGAATTCCAAAACAAATTTATTCACATTGCATTGTATGACAGTAAGATTTGAGCCCCAAACACTTCTGATCTGCAACGGCTTCGGCGTAATGACTGTGCCATTATCGATTGATGTGTGCCCATAAACTGGAGGAAAGGATCCCTTCAACCGTGCTTCATCAGAAACTTGGTATTGGTGGGATTTGGGATGGCTTCTGCACTCAGCATTTCTGGTGGTTTGGGTATATACAGCATGCCACTTCTTGCATCAACTCGATAACATGCCTGAATATCCAAAGCACTAGGGAGCGTGGTAGACCTGAGGTAGACCTGGCTTGAGTGCGTAAGAAGTAATTTGACTACATGCAACATGACTGATATTAACCCTTTGGATCGGACCGCATGGAGAGCAGGTGTGGGACGTTGCCTGGTATTGCCAACCCTGGAATCCGGGATAATTGCAGCACCTTAAATTCCAAAACCGGATGACGGTGCAATAATATTCACTAAGCGTATCATGAACTCTATACAACATCCAACATCTGTGTGAATCCTGAGCCATAGCTTACTTTTTCCACGTCTGAGTTTTCATCAGTCTACTTTGTCTTACACTTCTTGCACACAAACGGGTTCTCATCTCTCAACCTATCTGTAATTCCACTGCACTTTGTGTACCTAAGTCTTATGAGTACCACAAAAAAATGAGTTGCACCAGACTTCCTTTCCACAAATTGAACAAGGGAACTTCCCTCTTTCTGGAGTCTATCCAATATTCACTAAGTGTCTTATGAATACTACCCAGATCAAACATCTGTGTAAACCCAGTCATAGCTTACAGTCAATAAATTATATTTTATGGAAAATCAATGTAGATATTATTTGGGTTAATTTCGAGAAAACACATATGACCTATGCTTACTTCACGCAATAAAAATCTAATCAAAGATCACAGCACATTGTAAAAAACTGATAAAAGATTGTATTATTCATAATTTTTATCTTTAAACGTTATTAATGTCATTTCTTCTAAAACTTTTTGTATATTTATATCTTTTTTGTATATATATATATATATATATATATATATCGTACATGTATTGTATTAGTTTCTGTAAATGTAAATCTGTAGAAACTCAAGTGTTTATAAAAAGTGCTCAATACCAAGTAGAGCTGTTTATAAGTATAAATTTTTATTTATACAAACATTATTGGTTAACTATGTGCATACATGTTTCGGTTGCACTTTCCCAAGAAAGTCAACCTCATCAGACCGAGCATTCCTGAAAGATTCTCGGTCTGATGAGGTTGACTTTCTTGGGAAAGTGCAACCGAAACATGTATGCACATAGTTAACCAATAATGTTTGTATAAATAAAAATTTATACTTATATATATATATATATATATATATATATATATATGAGAGAGAGAGAGAAAGAGAGAGAAAGAGAGAGAATGAATAGTGATAAATAAATAAATCCAAAAGTTTATAACATTATTTATCAGTTCTAAGAATTCAATGTCAACAATGGTCTGGCATACGATCGTTTCAGATACGTTTAGGAATCATATTTAATTTTCTTGTGTTTTTTTATATATGATTTCTAATATGTGTCTTGTTCACCAATAGAAATTCAGTAAACACATCAACATCTATTAACATAATTTACAAACATTTAAAAAAAAACTTTTTTTAAACAGGGAACACATGAAACATATATTATGTTAGTTCCACGATTACTTAGTAAAGGTAATAATAATTATACTAATGATCATAGTAATAGTAGAAGTTACAATGGTAATTATAGCAATACTAATAATGATTATTAAAATAAAATCTGTAATAATAATTATTATTAATATTAGTAATAATAATCATGTTAACAATGATAATAATTATATTAATAATAATTATACTATTAATAATAATAGTGATGATAATACTTATAATAATTGTAATGATACTTATAATAACGATAATAACGATACTAGGAATAAAAATATTATTAGTTATAATACTAGTCAACGATAAAGTAATACATATCGAATCATTAAGGTCTATATTGGATATGAATCTAAAACAGAATATTTAGGACTAAGAAAAAAAATAGTAATAGCAATCCGAGAAGATTACAGCAATAATGATCCTGATAGAACTGCATATAAAATATAAGAAGTAGTTTGTTTGAAGCATTACATGTAATATGTATATAGAGGAATATTAGAAGGCTTATCACAATGTAAGAAATGAAAATATGCCGACGTTGAGAAGGAAGACAAAAAAAGTGTTTTTTTTATTGTTTTTTATGGTAAATCTAACTTGATTAGTCAAGACTTCTACACGGTGATCTAATGTATGTGTGACCGTGTTCCATAATATATTTCTATAAAAAGAATTAGGAAAAATCATTAAATGAATAGAATTAAAATAAAATAATAATCGTAATATTAATATAACAGACTTAGTATATAATTTCCGATTATACCCCCTATATTAAAACAATAAATAAATATTAAATAGATAATGTAAAAAAATAATTGAACAACACACTTAGTATATAGACTCGCAGTTACCCCCACACACACAATCACACACAAATATATATAAATAATGTAATTTAAATGAATGTAACAAGAACCATTTTACCACTTAAATCAAATAAAGAAATTAAAAAAAAAATTTTTTATTCCATTTGGTCACATTGATATTTACTGTGGTATAAACCCAAAACAACATTACCGGTCCACACAGATTTCAAGAGATTTGAAGCACCTACCATTTGATAAAGAGGTCTTTCCTCGAAATATATTATGGAATACGATCACACACATTAGATCACTGACTAATTAAGTAAGATTTACTCTAAAGAAAAACAAAAGAAATAAAAAAACGCTTATTTTTGTCTTCCTTCTCAACACCAACGCATTTCAATTTCTTGCATTGTGATAGCCTTCTAATACTCCTCTATATAAACTTCCTAGTTTCCCAAAACTTTCTGATGAAATATAATCAGTCAGTATCTCTCTCAGAGGTTCTGCTGTTGCAATCTAACACTGAAACTATATCTCAATAGTATATGTGGTTATGTCCATTGATTTCCTTTTCGCATCAATAATTCTACCATCTTTGTAATATGAAATATGGTAAAAAATCATTTAACATTTAAGATCGATATGAAGTATAGTAAGAAAATGTTTCACATTTATGATGGGATGTGCGAAAATTTGAGTCGATTTTTGACAACACTCATAAAGGAAATACTAAGTTCAGTTAAGGACATGAGTTACAGGGAGAGAAATGATATGAGAATGATACTATGGATGTGTAATGTGAATCTTAAAGATGCCTTAGTCTGATGACCTCAGAGGAAGATTAAATCTGGACAGTAGAAGGAGATGTTTGAAGAATAGGAAACTTCGATGTTGAAAGAATAGATGAGAGTTCTTAGGTTAGTAGATGTAGAACAGTTTATGTCGCAGGTTCAATTCACAGAGGAAGGCCAAGAAAATCATGAGAGAAAGTGATAAAGATGGACTTGAGAGAAAGAAAGATAAATAAAGACCTGACTAGAGATAGGTTAGTTTGGAAATCAATTTCTAAAAGTCGTCTAACACATGCCAGCATGTAAAACGGACATGTGTGCAGAACAGGAGACTTTGATGGTATGACCATGTTGAAAAAATGATGAGAGTTCTTGGGTTAGTAGATGTAGAACAGTTGAGGTAGCAGGTTTAGTTCACAGAAGGAGGCCAAGGAAAATATGGGATAAAAATAGATCTGAGGGATGAATAAAGACCTGGCCAGAAATTGTTTGGAAGCTAATTTCTAACAGCCGTCCAACACATGGCAGCATGTAAAACAGACGTTAAACCGAATATGATGATGGTCATAGTGGTGGGGATGATGATGATATTCAAATCAATCCATATAAAAAAAATTATAAAAATGCTGAATGCAATCTTTCATGCAATGAGATTCCTGAGGTTCTTTTAAGGTGAGGAATATTTCCAGGATACTTGATTGCTACCCAGTGAAAGAGAAAATGAAAAGATAATTCTTTGTTTAGAAATCACCATGTTTGTGCAGAAGAGCCACCTATGAATTTCAGTATTTACAGAGATTCCCGAGTTTGATGTACATAGCTATCCGAACGCTTAGCGAACAGAACAAACTTTCTTCTTTTTTTTTGGCAAAAAATTAATTGCATATTTTTTGATTGTCCAGAAGAGGGCAATGATTTTAATTGTTTTCAAGTTTGTTTTATTTTTCCATTTATTTATTTTTATTTTTTATTTTTTTTGTGTATGTCAGAACGAAGATTGCACATGGAGTATGAAAGGTGATAAATTAAAAAAAAATTTTTTTATTATTATTCTTTATGTTTTTTGTTGGGTGTACGTTGCCACGTGGACTTAGGGTCAGTGGTAGGGTTCCAGTGCTATTTTGTTTTGATTTTTTGTGTGTGGGGGGGGGGAGAGGAAGACAGCCAATGGAGGACAGAAGCCGATAAATTGGAATTAGGCATATTTACCAAATATTAGAAGGCAAAGAAGTATTAGGAAGCGACTTTGCCGGAATAGAAGAAAAATAGAAGAAGGTGATGTTCTTTATCGGTAAACGGTCATAAATCAGAAATCTGCGAAAGTAAACTGGCAAAAAGGGTCGGATTTTCAAAATATTTGTCTCCACAAATTGATCGTCTGTATGTCTTGATAAATTTTGTAATTTGTCGGCAAAACTTGGGAATCTCTGTTAAATTTTAGATGACTATTCTGCATTTATTCCAAAATCAGTTTTGCATTTTTCACAAGTCTAGAATCTCAGTATTTAATCCTCTTCTTTTCACTTCAGCCACTTTCTCACATAACAACGGTTGCTAGTCTTTCTCTGCTCTATAGTAATTTTCATGGTAGGTGCTCGACTGAGTTCCAACCTATGGTTCCCCTCTGTAAAACATTTACAACAAAAACTTATCTAGCTACAACCACTGTCAATAATTCCTCTTTCTCCCTCTGTGTACCTAAAACTAAACAAAACTTCCATGAGTAAAGTTTCTTTCCTAGAATTACCCATCTGTGGAACACAATACCGCGGACCTGCTGCCCAGCTGACTACAACATGGTCGTATTCAAGTCCAATGTAAACAAATTCTTGTTGAACCATCCTCTTAAATAAAATTCTGCACAGTTTTAGCCATTGTTACCAATCCTCGCAGTGTTGTCTCACCATCCAGCTGACAAACTCATTAACCCTTATCCTTGAGTAGCCTCTCGACCTTGATGAGCGGTAACTCATTAGTAAAAAAAAAGCTCCTTTCCTTTAACAATTATAAGAAACCTTTCTAACCACCGATTCCCATGGCTGATAGCACTATACCTGAGAATCCAACATTCAAACTCCTTGGCCTAACATTCACAGGTAACCTGAATTGAAACGAATACATAGAAGATATTACACAATCTGCTGCAAAAAAGCGTGGCTCCCCCTAACGGGCCAGAAAATTTCTCACACCTGCCAGTACCTTATATCTCTATATAGTCACTATTCGCCCATGCATAGAGTATTGTTACCACATCTGGGCTGGTGCACCAACCACTAGTCTCTCCCTCTTAGACAGGGTCCAAAAAAGAGCTTCTAATCTAATAGGTTCCACATTGTATACCAAGCTCCAGCCTTTGTCCCATCGCTGCAGTGTTGCATTCCGTGTGTTTGTTTTACAAGTATTTCAATGGAATGTGATCCGACGAACTTACTGCACTTGTGTTCCTTCAATATAAATATCTCTGACCAACCTGACATTCAGCAAATTCGACTCCTTCACTATAGCAGTCTCCAGATGCCGGAAAGCATTCGACTTCTTTCCTCAAACTGCTTGTCTTTTGAATTCCCTTACTGCTCCCTGTTTCCTTAACTGTGCAAACATGCAGAAATTTAAATGTAATATCTACAAACATCTTGCTGCACAACTCCCCACTTAGGAAGGCCCTATGACCCTGGACCCTTATTCATAGTAGCCCCTTACGTCTCAGTGGCTATGTGCTTTGTTTCAGGTGAATATTAGTAAAAAAAAAAATTAATGTTAATTCAGAAACTATGTCTGAATGTGATAAAAGATTAACTATTTTCACAGCTTTCTATTTTACATGTATAATATTACCATATTTCAGACATTAATTATGGTAAAATGTAATTTTACATCTTTTAATACTAATGAGTCACCACTTATCAAGGTCAAACCTACTCGAGGATTAGGGTTAATGAGATGAATTGATTGTGAGTTGAATGATCATCATATCCTCATCATATTAGGTTTAACGTCCATTTGACATTCTGACATGTGTTGGACAGCTTTTAGAAATTGACTTCCAAACTAACCGATCTCTAGCCAGGTCTTTATTTATCCCTCTTTTTCTCAAGTCCATCCTTATCACTTCCTCCCATGTTTTCCTTTGCCATCCCTTGTAGGCTGATTCTGCTACCTCAATTGTTCTTCATCTACTAACCCAAGAACTCTCATCTATTCTTTAAACATGGCAATACCATCAAAGTCTTCTGTTCTGCATACATATCCCTATATTGTCCAGATTTAATCTACCTCTGAGGTCATCAGATCTAAGCTTGTCTCACACTCACATTACATATCAATCGTCATATTCTCATATCATTTCTCTCCATGCAACGCATATCCTCAACCTTCACTGACCAGGTTTTACTTCCATACATCATCACATTGAATACACATGCCTGCTAGACTCTTCTCTTGGTCATCACTGCTGGTTAGTAATGTCAGAAGTTTCCTGATGATGAAGACTATTATGAGAGGATTGGAAATTATGAATGGAGTGAGCAAAATTTGATTATTCATGAAGACGGCTAATAACAAGTATTTGTTGAGATTTGATTTGAAGACGATCATGTTGTAGTATGCAGGGAAACAGTATTGTGATAACGTTTTCCACAGATGGAAAGTTCTTTAATAGAAATTTTATTCATGGAAATTCCATTTGATGTTAGGCCCATGGGGGAAGAAAAAACTTATTTGGCAGTTATGGTAGGAAGACGAGTGTTTGCGTTGAATGTCTTACATGGAAGAACCAGAGATTGGATCTCAGTTGAGTACCTTCCGTGGAAATAATGATAAAGTAGAGAAAGACTTTCAACGTCTCTTCTGTGAGAAAAGGCTGTAAGAGAACAGAAAAGATCCCCCACTAGAATGTAAAAACGATTTTAAACTCTATCAAGGAAAAAAAGAGTGCTCTGAGCGGCACCTCCCCAGATGTGGTAGCTGTACTCTATCTTAGGGCATATCTCACTCTTATATAAGTAGATATTTTATAATTATATTTTGATTAATAATAATGATTGCTAACAATAATATGCTCCCTCTGGTACTGTAGAGAACAGAAAGATTATCTTCCACTAGATTGTTAAATCGATTTTGTACTTTGTCAAGACAAGTCAAGACTGAGCAGCGCTTCCCTAGATGTGGTAGCTGATAGTTATTTATACATTCAAGGATCGATCAAATCAAAAACATACCTTTGTTTTATGCTGACTTGATATTCCAGACTGGGGGATAAATTCAATAAAATGACATACGCATGTTTTCTCGTAACATATGCATGAGACAATCGTTTTATTTACATTAGGGAAACTAGCAAAAAAGTTATCCTTTCTACAGAAATTAACAACAGAAAAAAGAAACTAAGAGCAGATAACTCTAATTCCTAGCTATAAGGAACAAGGAAGATCTGATCCCTATACAAATATGGAACAAGCGAGATAACCTGCTAAAAAAGGTTCTTTTAGCAGTCTGACGAAATTGATAATTTCAGCAGCAACAGTATTCCATCTTAGGGCGTATCTGACTCTTATATAAGTAGAGGCTTGGATCAGGAGTTTGGTACTTTCTGGAGTGGTAGAATGATGCAATCATTTTTCCAGCAACTTTAGCAACAGATTGTATATAAGTCTCTATTTACTTCACCCCCCCCCCTCTCCCACGAGAGCAGGGTTAGACACAAGATCGGTTTATAATGTGGGGTAAAATGTAGCTCCCCAAAAAGTGACACTCTGGAGTGGGACAAAAATTTAAATTGCCTTAGTCTAGAAGGATTTCTCCTTCACTGATCGAGGACAGAAAAGATGAAGTGTAGTATCAGAACTGATACTACACTTTGCTCCTAGCCAAAAAAGTCTTCCGATTTAGATCTGGAAAGAATAGTCAATCCGAGGAGATTATTAAAACAAGGGACTTTCTAAAGGAGAGGACCATTCATTTCAACTGGGGTAAAGCAAGGATCTGAGTGTTGGTGCTGAAAGATTTATAATATTTAGGTACTTCCAATATGTTGTATGGTAAAAAATGTTCTTCATTTGTGATAGAATGAAAATCACACTATTATATAAGCTATATGTTATGAGCTAAATGTTATATATTATATTAACTATATGTAGTTTTATAATTCTTTCAATATGATGTAAAAAAAAATCTATTATAGATTATCTATTATATGTAGGACAGTTGGCTGCTTGTATGTGCGTCCACCTAAAAGTCAAGCACTGCACAAGACACACTCACAAAGCTTATATGTTCTTTTTGCAACATTGTCTCCTGCAGAATATGGACATATTCTTTTTTAATATTCATTCTTCTGAGTTTCAACAAGAACAACATTAGCCAACGACTTTTTCCATCGACCTTTGGTGTGAAATGGTACTTGTGATAGAGAGAAAGAGAGAGAGAGAGAGAGAGAGAGAGAGAGGGTGATAGAGGGATAGAAGGAAAGAAGGGTGGGGAGAGAGAGGAGGACGAGGGGGAGGAGGAGAGAGAGGTGGATAGAGAAAAATAGATAGAGAGAGGTAGAGAGAAAAAGAAGTTTTAAAAGAAAGATGTTACACACACTTTTTTACTCTTCTATTTTGTTGTTCCTTCTCCCAGGCAACACCGGGTAGCCATTCTAGTCTTATACATAGGAGTTTACTTGGAATGCTTTGAGAGTAAATAATATTTAAGAAATATTTGATTTCTACTCAGAAATAAAAGCTAATTCCTTTCGTTCAGAAATCATAGTCTTGCTTTTATGTAAAGATAATGGATGGATTCTGGAACCTCAGAGTCTACGATGCTGCAATCTAATCCTGAATATGATAACGGATTATGTTTTTCCATTCGCAATATGAAGTATGGCAAAAATCATTTTACATTTATCATCATAAGATACATAATTTCAATATAAAGTATCGTTAAAACTATCTCTCAATATATAAAGTTATTATTGTGCATGTTTATATATTTCTATTCCATTTATCACTCCTAAACTAATTAACCGATCATTATAAATTTTCGAACAGACCTGCTATGTGTAAGGGTGGGTAATATGGGCTATATTTAATTTAATTAAGTTTCATGCAAAGGGATAAAAAGGGGATGGAATCCCTTCATGAAAACTCAGATACCTCTGATTTTTGTGAAATTTTAGCAGTAGTTATTAGATATCGATTAATAAATATTCCTACAAATTTAGTTTCTTTGGAGTATTTTAAAGGCTTTTAGGGGGAATAATATGTGCATAACCTCCTATTTGAAAATTAAAATATTTCAGATTTACATTGAATTTGATCCATACTCATTAGACACCAATTAAGCAAGATTCTCTGAATTTTAATTTCTTCTTAATACCTCTTAAGCTTAAGTCTTTAATTTGAGACATTTTCTAGAATAAAAATCATGTACAGATTTTGATCAAAATTTGAATAAGAATTTTAGACACAAGGTTTAGTAGCAGTATATGTTGATTTTAATCTTCATAAGGAGACATAAAAGTGGTGCAAAATAGTTCTGTTCAGGAAATTAATTTTACTCATCCTGGGCCGGGTATTCTTCTAGTTGTTTTATATTTACGATTATTATATTTTTTTATTACTAAGAGGCATCGCTTATCAAGGCCCAAAGGCCACTCAAGGATAAGGGTTAATGAGTTTGTCGGGTGGATGGTGAGATAACACCGTGATGATTGATAACAGTGGTTGAAACTGGGCAGAATTTGATTATTTAAGAGGACGGTTCAATAAGAATTTGTTTACATTGAATTTGAAAGCGACTATGTTGTAGTTAGCTGGGAAGCAACCCCGCAATATTGTGTTCTACAGACGGATAGTTCTCGGAAAGAAACTCAGCTAATGGAAACTCTGTTTAGTACAGAGAAGAAGAAGAAAATTATTGACAATGGTTGTAGCTAGACGAGTTGTTAATTTTTTACAGGAGGGAAGTATAGATTGGAGCTCAGTTAAACACTTACCAGGAAAATAACGATAGAGCAGAGGGAGACTAGCAACATCTCTTCAGTCAGAAGATGGCTGTAGGGAAAAGAAGAGAACATCCCCCACTAGATTTCGAAGTCGCTTTTGTATTCTGTTAAGGCAAGAAAAGTTTGCTCTGAGCAGCATCTCCTCAGATGTGGCAACAGAAATCCATCTTAAGACATATTTGACTCTTATACAGGTAGAGGATTGCATCAGGTGTGAGATACTTTCTGGAGCGGTAGAATGATCCAACCATTTTTCCAGCGACCTTAACAACGGATTTGATGTAAATCTTCCATGCTAGCTAAGAGGAGAACAAATTGGGTATGTGCCACATTGAAAACAAAGATAGGTGAATTAGTAGTTACGATTTTCTTCTTCTTCTTCTCTCTTTCTCTCTCTCTCTCCTTTCTCTCTTTCTCTCTCTCATCCCCTTTCAGTGATATTCTCCATTTGCAAACAAATTATATTTCTGGCTTTCCGTAGACAACTTCGTTCGATAAATATTTGGCAGCAGCGTTTTGAGATTTTTCAAAACAACCGGAACTTCAAGAAAACAGAACCAAGAAAAATGTGGGCAGAATTTCAGATTTGCAGTAGTGATGTCAATTAAAATTATTAATGCAATAACTACCCAAACGTTATTGTGCAATATATATTGAAACTATTGTAATTATATAAGTTTGTTATTTGCAATATTATCTTGGCAAAAAATTGTTGCATTCTTTTCAGAGATGTATTGTACAAAAGTTAAATTGTTATTTAAAGGATTACATGGTTTATATTTTTAGAAGCAAATTAACAATTACCGGCACAAGGGCTCCAACTGCTTGCCTGAATGAAGCAATATTTACATAAGAGATCATCCACTCATGAACTAGCAGACGATCTAAAGCCATAGAATGGACTTGGCCATCTAAGCATAACGTAGCACCCCAGCCTGCTTCTAAACAAACCTTCTAGTTTCTATCCCAGTTTCTTTACTTTGAGCTCAACTGGTTAGACAGTTGATCACAGACTACTAAATTTAATATGGTGCTATGAACAGGATACTTAGTCAAGGCAAGGATCTTTGTCAGCTCAACTAAAACCTATGCTGCCACATTTGCAAGTGTTATGCTGACAAAGAGAACCTACAAATGATGAATCGGTCCATGTTAAAAGAATTAGAGTAATATCAAGTAGAGAAGCACTGTCCATCCTTAAACAAAGTAAGGAGCTCTCCTCCCAGGCAACCTATGCTAAAGCACCAGCAGCCAAACTCACCAAGCTCAACCTTGAAATAACCCATGAACAATTCAGAAAATTCTGAATTGATTGGGAAGTGTTCACCAAAATGACAGACATGCCGACATCTCAAACCAACATCTAGCTATTAAACTGTGCTGGTGAGTCAGCCCAGAATGTTATAATCAACACCCAACCTATAGTCTATAACCTTTAAACTAAGACACTCTAATTCTTGCATGTATATAAATCATTTTACATTCATAATAGTTAGATACTTTCAATAGAATTATTATAAAACGGTTTTTCTTTTACAATCATGGGATATTTTTAGCATGATGAAAATTAAATATATTAGTCTTATAAAAAACAAACCAACTTTTATCATACATAATATTACAAACATCATAGTAATATTAGTTTGTTACTGACTAAGTAATTTATGAATAAAATTGTTTAAAATTTATAATAATGCAATTCTTTCAATATTATGTATTTTACAAACATTGAATGGTTATTTAAAAAAGGGCATAATTAATATTGAAGTCACAGAAAACGAAGCTGTTCAACCTGCCATAGTGATATGGAACAAGAGGGAGAAAGTAGCAACCCTAGTTGACGTCAGTGTCTCTAATGATGCTGGCTTAAACAGATCTCAGAGGGGGGAACATAACGAAATACCAAGGTCTTATGTACGACATGAAAAGAAACTGAAATCATTCCAATAATTATAGGGCTCATAAAAAAAAAAAATTTCAAAAATTACCTGGCGAATTACTCGGTGAACCAAGTGCAAGAGAGATACAAACAATTGCGCTTAAAGGGGCAGTTAGAATCTTAAAAATATTTCTCAGTTGAAGTCTCTGAAATAGCGGGTGAATGTCTGGTATCTGGTAGGATACCACATCCCTAGCAAAAACGAAAAGATAAGAAAATTGAAAAAAATATAGCATGGAAGTATACTTATGGCAAGTAAGTTATACAGAAATGTTTGTGTTTGATTCTCGGGGGAAATCATCAGGATAATTGCATGGATTTACATTTTAAGATTGTTTTTATAGCTAATCAGTGCCTACTCTAGTTTCTACCCAATCATTCTAAAGGAACAGTAGGAATAATTACATTGACATTAAATATAAGAAACAAGATATCAAAAATAATAATAAAAATACAAGAAAGAGAAATATCGGTTGGTACATCTCGCCATATAACAAGATGCCAAAAACAAAACTTGGTAAGAGAATCCTAAATTTTATCGATAAACATTTTCCTATAACTAATCCCTTACTTAAAACTGTCCTACATAATCAGAAAATTGCATTCAATAAAAAAAACTAACCGGTAATATCAGGTTGGAAAGAAAGTAATGTCGCATTTTTTACTTAATCACTTTGCAGCCTCCTAAGTTGTACACAGTTCTAGATTTTTTGGTGAATTGGTGTCTTAATATCTTGCTTGGCCTTTTAGATATAGCAATTAGTTGGAAAATATTAAGTTTAATGGTCTCAGCCGTCAAAAAATGGATATTAGTGTGGAGCATCTGAGACATTGCATGCTCTATGAATTAAAAAAAGGAAACTCAGCTGCAGAAGCTACAAGGAATATTGGAACTGTCTATGGGATAAATGTTCTGAATGATCGAAAATGTCAACGGTGGTTTGCAAAATTTTCTTCTGGAGACTTTAACTTGTCAGATCGGCAACGTTCGGGAAGGCCAAAATGAATTGATAAAAACGCCATTAAAGACGCTGTGGGTGCCAATCCAAAATTAACCAGCAGAGAATTAGCTCAACAATTCAATACAACCCATACCACAATTATTTCATGCCTTCACGCGTTAGGAAAAGTTTTAAAACTTGGACTCTGGGTTCCCCACGATTTGACCGATGCTCAACGAAATCAAAGATTAACTGTTTGCACATCTTTGCTTTCCAGGAATCATCGAGAACCATTTTTGCAAAGAATTGTGACTGAAGATGAAAAATGTTTTTTTTACAAGAATACCCAATGCAAAAGACAATAGTTAGACCGAAATCAAAGTCAACAGCCTGATCCAAAACAAGGACTACACCCAAAGAAGGTTATGTTCTTTTTATGGTGGCACATGACAGGACTGATTCATTATGAGTTACTAGAGCCTAATCAAACAATCACAGCAGTAAAATATTGTTCGCAGCTGGATGATCTAAGAATTGCTCTATCAAAAAAATGACCAGCATTATTCAATAGGAAGGGTGTAGTGCTTCAGCATGATAACGCAAGACCTCACACAGTAAAACTCACACAGGAAAAGGTCATAAGTTTCAATTGGGAAGTTTTGCCTCATCCGCCTGATTCACCTGACATTGCTCCATTCGACTACCATCTTTTCCGGTCGTTGCAGCATCACTTAAACAATAACATTTATGAAAATGACGACCAACTCAAACATGAACTAAATTTGTTTTTCTCTAAAAAATCAGAGAATTTTTTTGAAGAAGGCATCAAGAAGCTAGTTGATCATTGGACAGAAGTCATAGTAAATGAGGGAAATTATTGTAAAGATTAAAAATGCCCTAAAGTGAATGTTTCAGATGAAATAAATGTGTTGGACAAAAACGACGTTACTTTCTTTCCAACCTGATATTAGCAAAACTATTATAATTTCTCCTAACTTTGTGGTGTGCAGAGATAGCTGAGGGGTAACAAGTCTTTTAGTTAGTTATATAAAAATAAATGTTGAGAATTATGTTGTGAAACAAATATTTTTATAGATATTTTAACTGTTTTAAATAACTTATTTTTAGATAACTCACTAAAAGACTACTTCTTTTCGTTTGACCTCTTCTCCATTCCCATTTTTATATCGACTACCGGCCAGCACGTCGGCGAATTTAGTCATTTAAAAAGTGTTTTTCCCTATTTCATACGTAATACTAAATTAATTTTAATGCCAATACGTTCAGCATGTCATGATCTTTAAATAAAATACACTTTTTGAGCTACTGCATATTATCTTTCCGATAAAATGGCATGTGTCGGATATGTCAGGAATCAAAATGTTAACATAATATATATATATATATATATATATATATATATATATATATATATATATATATATATATATATATATATATATAATTTTGGGGGGAGTACAACATTTTATTATTGCAAGCATGAAGGGAAGACGAGTTTATCGTTCATAATTAAAAGTTAATAAAGTAAAAAAAAAGCCAGCCGACCGGTTTCGCCCTCTCTTAACAAAGGCTGTATCGAGGGATTAAAAAAAACGGGGGATTTAAAAAAAAGAGGGTGAGAAGAGGGAATAGAAAGAAAAAAATTATTAAAACAGTGTTATGGTATATGTACAATGGGGGGTGTTTCTTAGAGATTGATCACATCTAGTCCTAATAGACACTCCTTTTTTTTTGCAAAGGAAGGGACGTTTTAAACAAACGGGGATTGTCTCTAAGATTTTTAGATGGTATAGTGAGTGAGCATGACTGAGAATAGTGAAGGAGTTTATGCTAAAATTCCTTGCGCACAGCGGGATTTTAAGCAAATGGTCTGTAATGGAAGACCTGTATGTGTTATTTTGAACGTCCGTTGACTGGAACGTTCCATTCCTAATTTTACTCGGAATGTGTTGTTGGATTCTACTATCCAATCTCAATGTCGTCCTACCCACGTAGTCGGGACTGAAACCACATTTAAAATGGTAAATTACATTATTTTTATGGTGTGTGTGTGTGAGGGGGTAAAACGTCTTTTCGAGAGAACACCACTAAAGGTTTTGTAGAGAACACAACATGCACATTCGAAACAAAATAGCAATTTTCAACTGCTGAGCTGATTTGCTTGTCAAATTTCTCACTTACTGTGCCTAACCAAGGTAAACGAATGTAAATCGGACATTTAGTCACCGTATTTGGTTTTATTTCGGAAAAATTATTTATTTTCTTTTTGATGACTTACCTAATCACATCAAGAGGATAGCCATTATTGGACAAAGTATTCACTATAGTTTTTAATTTCTTCATCCAATTGTGATTTTGAACAAATCATAAGGGCTCTGTCTGTGTGTTAGGGTCTAAATTAAGTTTACCTTTCATTTGTTAGAACAAAATGAATCCCAGCGGGTATATAGTCCTGTAAACATTGGTTTACGGTAAATTGATGTAAGGTAACTCGATGGGATTTTCGTTACTAATACATCGAGGAAAGCTAAAGTGGGATTGCGATCTCCTTCATAGGTATATTTTAATGTGGGATGAATACCATTGAGTAAGGAGAAGAATTTATTTACTTCCGTTTTATTATTAAAAAGGCAAAATGTATCGTCTACATATCGAAAGTAGACTAAAGGTTTAATGGTTCCAAATAATAATTCCTTCTCATGGAAACCCACAAAAATATTCGCCATTGTCGGTCCCAGGACTGAGCCCAAGGATACACCGTCTATTTTCCTATACATTACATCGTTAAAACTGAATTCAACGGATGTAGTCACACATTTCATCTATTGCACGAATATGCTTTCAGGAATGGAAGGAGACGATAACTGGCTACAATATAAAAAAAATCGGCACAGATATCGATTGTTTCCAAAATAAGGACAAAATAAGTAGAATTTTGAACGTACTTTGCAAAATAAAATGAATCTTTTAAGCAGTATTTACTATGGTACTTAAATACTGGCTGTAAAATATTAAAGATCCATTTTGCAATCGTCTGTTTCTGATGACCCTACCATAGAGAGAATGGGCTTAACTGGGATATCTGCTTTGTGAGTTTTGGGTAATCCATATAAACGTAGGCGAATAGAGCCCGAGGGTCTGATCTCACTGGCTACATCGAAAGGGAATACACCGCTTTTCACCCGCTTAACCAGTTATTTCTGGAATTTAGTTTCTAAGGAAGTTGTTGCATGATTGACGAATTTTTCAACATCATTTTGTCGATGTAGTCTTGATGGTTTAGTACAACAACTCCTGAACCTTTATCTGGTCTGGTTATTATGAATACTTATTTTGTCGTATATATATATATATATATATATATATATATATATATATATATATATATATATATATATATATATCCCTCTAGACCGAGGCAATTGAAATTTTTGTTCCAATTCAGAGTGCCCATTTTGGAGGTGCTGGATTCTCCCCACGTCTAATATTGACATTGTGCCTAACTCTGTTCTCGTGGGAAGAAGTAAATAGGAACAGCAACAACAAATTAATTTAAAAAATAATAAACGCATGTATTTAATTATTAACAGATTAGAAAATATTAATTCATTAGAAACTTAAAAATAAATAAATATGCAAATGAGAGGCTGAGAGGATGATATCATGATGAACGAACTACATACACTGATCCCCTCCCCCCGCCCCCAAAGAAAGGTTAATGTCTGGGAGGATGATATCATGACAACAGAATAGATAGTACACTAACTCCCCTACACACAAAACTGCTAATCCTGAGGAAATGGTATCGTGAGGAACGAATGTATACTGTACGGCCGCCCCCCCCCCCCACCCGAAGCGGAGGTAATGCCCGGGGGGAATGTATAATGACGAATAAAAATATACTACAGAGAATTAAATAAGCATAAACCGTTTTAATGTGAATATAGTAAGAATAGGTGGAAAAAAACTTTTGCATTTATTTATTTAGATAACATTAAAAACCATAGCAAGTTTCATTGTCCACGTGAAGCGCCTGAATGAACAATGTATGGAAAAATATAGTCGCCATCTTTATAAAAAAGATGAATATGCTGGCTAGTATTATGGTGAACGAACATATACTACACAACCCCCTCCCTGACAGAGGATAATATCATAATGAACGAACACTACTTCCCTCCACCCAAAAAGAAGGAAGTCATTCTTACATGGACGGTCTTAAAAGAACAGAACCGATACTACACTACCGCCCCCCCCCCCCTAAAAGATATTCTGACTTAATCGAGTCTCGGGTTTTTTTTTCATTCTCGGAGGATTCCCCCTTAAAAACAGAGGAGGTAATTCCTGGGAAGACAGTCTTATGACAACAGAACCGATACTACACTACACCGCCTATTAAAAAATATTTCAATTTAATAAATTCTTTTTTTTAAATTTAAAAATGCCTAGTCACAAAAATATTTTTATGGTTCCGTGGCCTTTTTGCTAAAATCAAAATGTAGTATCTGTTCTCGACATCTTAATGATATTTGACACTTTACTAAAGCCGGAAGTAAATTGTCATTCTTGAGTTTTTAAACGCTATCATTTTTTTAATAAAATGTCTTTACCGTATTTTATTTATAATTATAATAATAGTACTATCGATAAAACGATCGCATATGTAGAAGAAAATTTGACAATAATGGCCAGAGTGCTCACTTCTCGGGCGCTGGATTTTCAAACCCCACTTTCCCGACCTTGGGCCATATCTTACCGCTTTGGGAGTAAGATAAAACTGGCCTTGTGCCTAACTCCTGGAGAGGAGTAAATAAAAAGTAGAAAGGTATATTACAGAATATTAATTTATTAAAAACTTAAAAATAAATAAATATGCAAATGAGCAAAATCGAGATTTGTTTGAGTGAGTTGGAGATGCCTATATAAACGGTATTTCAATATTTTCTTACATCATTAGAATTAAATAATCCTTACGTGTTTTGATGTTATTATAGTTAGTATAGATGGAAAATAAAACTTTTGCATTTATTCATTTAGACTAGCAAGTATATGCCCCCTCGGTCGCATATTTTTGCTAGTCGTTGAAGATCATGGTGAACGAACATATACTATACTGACCCGCAAAGGAGGAAGTAATGACTAAGAGGATGGTATCATGCTGAACGACTCCCCCCCCCCCCCCCGAGAAGTTAATGCCTGGGAGGATCATATTATGACAACAGAACAGATAGTACACTACCTCCTCCTCAAACGGGGAACATAATCATGGAAGGATGGTAACATGAGGAACGAACATATACTATACTGCCGTCCCCCCCCCCCAAAGGAAGTAATACCTGGGAAGATCGCCCCATAAAAGGAGATGGTAATGCCTGTGAGTATAATATGGCAACAACAGATACTTCACTATCCCCACCCCCACCGCTAAAATGGAGAACGTAGTCCTTGAGAAAATGGTCTCAGGACAATAGAACAGATACTAAATTATTGACTTCCCCAAAGGAGGATTTAATACCTAGGAGCATTACCCCCACCTCCTTAAAAAGAGGAGATAATTCCTGGGATGGCAGTCTAATGACAACAGAATCGATACTACACTACTCACCCCCATTAAAAGATTAAATCATTTTTTTTTCATTCATTTAAAAATGCCTTGCCATGAAAACATTATTTTTATGGTTCCTTGCACTTTTGGCTAAGATCAAAGTGTAGTATCTGTTCTCAGTATCGAAGCGATCTCAGACGTTTTACTATTGACGAAAATATTGCGTATGTATAAGAAAATATGACAATGAAAAATTACACCTGTATATTACAGAATATTATTGTATTAGAGGTCGTTTATAAAATAAATATGCAAGTTAAGAATATCTAAATGTGTTTGTGGGTATTTGCAGTGTACTATAGATACGGTATGTTAATATAGTTAAGAAAGATAAAAAACTTTCGCATTTATTCATGTAGATAAAAAGATAAGTAAAAAATAATTTTTTTAAATAATTAAAAGAAAATCTAATGTTTTAATTTGGCCGTGTTCAAAGAAAAAAATGGATAAAAATTTAATAATTAATAATTCAAAATTAAGAATTGAAAAATTTATTTAAAATCCTATCAAAATAATTAGTTTAAAATCGTATGTAGGGTTTAAAAAACTTAATCTATCTTAAAAATCTAATGGCAAGTGGACTAAAGCGTGAATAACCGATAAATATGAGTCGTTAAAAAATTACAACCATATTAAACAAGTAGTTATGGGGGAGGATATTGAAGTTATTTAAAAAATTATTTTTAAGAAAATATGTTAAAAGTAAGAGTCCCCTATAATTACAAGCTGGATATCCTATAAAAGTGTGGGACCCTATAGTTGTTTAAAAAAAACATGAGTGCATATATGAAAAATGACGTATACAAAACATATCAGGTTGTCTAGAAAGTTTGTGCAGAGTTTTAATCACGTGGAAGCCAAACATCATATCGATTTGTGTATCCAAGTTTTACTAATGAATGATTGATTTTGATATGTGAAGCCTTTCTGTTAGTTCCTGTGTTGCGTAATGTGGTTCATTTTCAGTTAACCTCTTGATTTTGTCCTCATCTGTAGAGGGTCGTCTGCCTGAGTGTTCTTTATCATTAAGGTTAAAATCTCCAGCTCTAAACTTTGCGAACATCTTCCGTACAGTTTTGTCATAACACCACACATATCTTTTTAGTTGTTTGCAAAACATTTCGGCCTTTATGGAAATAGAAAAGCATCAAGTGCCTAAAATGCTTTTTACAATCTTTCATTTTCAAAGTGTGCCAAATTTAACACAAGTTAAATAATTTTAAAGTTTTTTTTTCTCAAGGGATAGTTTGAAGTATACTCTAACCGGAAATGTAAGTATACTATATATCTGTCAATAATTTGACATATTATAACGTGTCGAAACATGAAATACTAAGAATCGGCACGAACTTTCCGGGCAACTTGATACGCATATGAGTAAGTTAATCCTAAAGTCTGAAATGACCACATTTTAAGTACTCAAGAGCTCATGCGAAATAAGGCCATAAAGGACAATATTCTCTATATAAAGTGTTACTTACAGCTCATTGGTAATTAACTCGTAAACCTATAGTTACATAAACGAATTGTTTTTTAATCTATAAAGAGTGTTACATATACAAGAATGAAGTGTGACATCTGGGTTTGTGCAACAACCACTTGGACAGGATGCAAAAAGAGTCTCTAACCTAATAGATCCCACACTGTCTGCCTAGCTCCAACCTCTGTCCCACCTCTGCAATGATGCATCCCTGTGCTTGTTTTAAAATACTTCCAAGAAATGTGCTCTGACGAATTACAACACCTGCATCTAAGACGTCAGTGAATTAGGGGTCAGATCTATAGGGACATCCTAAGTAGTGAGTTGTGCAACGAGATATTTGTTCACATTAAATTTAAATTTCTGCATGATGATACAGTTGGGAAAGCAAAGAGCAGGTAGTGAATTCCAATAGCAAGCAGTCCGATGAAATAAGCTATTAGAGAATCAAAACGTTCTGGCATCTGGTGACCTATGCAGTAAAGGGGTAAGATTTTGCTGCTTGTCGGGTTGATCGGGGATATTTACGTAAATATCCCCGACCAACCCGACCAGCAGCAAAATCACTCCCCTTCACTATAGAGGTCCTATATGTCAGAAATCTTTCTACTCTACTCTTGGGCAACAGTAATAATGTTTTCTTAAAAAAAATAAACGCCAATGAAACGCCGGCTCTTAACCTCTTATTATTTATAAATTTAAGAGTTCAAGGCAAGCATTTCGACAATTCAGCAGCCATAAGTAAACTACAAATGTACAGAAATTTACAGCATCAAGAAAAACATTTTAAGACTGTGATAGATGAAGCAAAGAGAAGCTATACAGAGATGACCAAAAAACGCATTCAGTCGCAGAAACTAGGTACTCCTGCTTTCTGAAAAATCTTCAATAGTGTGGTGAACAATGGGCAATCAACAATTCCCCCGCTATCCAACCACAATGATGTCGTTTGCATGGCAACTGATAAGGCTGAACTACTTTCCAGCGTTTTGCCTTAAACACCACTTTGACTCTGCAAACCACTCCCTCCCAAATTTCACATTGCAGACTGAAGTTACATTTGATGACCTGGCCATCACCCCATCTCATGTCCAGGACATAACAAAAAAACCTTAACACCCCCAAAGCATGTGGGCCTGATCTTATACCAGTAATAGTAATAAAGAATTCTCTGCTGAACTGACCCCTGTCCTCTTCAAACTCTAGAACAAATGCCTTGCCGAATCTTGCTTCCTTGATAGCTGGAAAATTGCCTCTTCAAGAATTCTGGAGATAGAACTGACCCTCAGAATTATTGCCCCATCAGACTAATCCCGCTCTTCGCTAAAATCTTTGAATCTTTACTCAATGTAGCAATAGTCCGGTACCTCGTTAATGCTAGACTTCTTTCTGATCATCAGCATGAATTTAGGCAAGCACGATCTACTGCAGATATCCTAATGGTCATTTCTGAATGCATATACCATACATTGGACAAGGCAGGTGAAGTTAGAGCGGTAGCACTTGATAGCGCTTTGACAAGGTCTTGCATAAACGTCTTCTCATAAAAATTAATTCATATGGTATTGCTGGACAGATATTTAATATAATTAGATCCTTCTTAACTAAAAGAAAGATCAAGGTCATCCAAACAACATGACATAAATGCAGGTGTTCCTCAGGGATCGAGCCTTGAACCTTTATTGCCTCTGATTTTCATAAACGTTATCCTTGATGACATTGTGTCTGAGATGGGTATATTTGCTAACGACATCACACTCTACTTTCATCTGCATAAAACAGACGAATGCACACATATCCGAGGCAATGGCTGATTCCTTAGAAAGTGACTTTCAGTCTGTAGTGGAATGGGGTCATAATTGGATGGTATCATTTAATGCTGCTAAGACAAAGCTCCTTTCCTTCAACAACTACAAGAAACCTCTTCAACCACCGATTGCCATGGCAAATAACACCCTACCCGAGATTCCAACATTCAAACTCCTCGGCCTAACATTCACAGGTAACATGAATTGGAACAAATACATAGAAGACATTGCCAAGGCTGCTGCAAAGAAAGTGACATGTTGGAAACAGGGGAGAGAATTCCAAAGATAAGCTGTCCGGGGAAAAAAGCTATTAGAGTAGAAAGATTTCTGACATATAGGACCTCTATAGTGAAGGGGAGTGATTTTGCTGCTGGTCGGGTTGGTCGGGGATATTTACGTCCAATTATGACCCCATTCCACTACAGACTGAAAGTCACTTTCTAAAGAATCAGCCATTGCCTCGGATATGTGTGCGTTCGTCTGTTTTATGCAGATGAGAGTAGAGTGTGGTGTCGTTAGCAAATATACCCATCTCAGACACAATGTCATCAAGGATAACGTTTATGAAAATCAGAGGCAATAAAGGTTCAAGGCTCGATCCCTGAGGAACACCTGCATTTATGTCATGTTGTTTGGATGAATGGCCATCGAGGACGACCTTGATCTTTCTTTTAGTTAAGAAGGATCTAATTATATTAAATATCTCTCCAGCAATACCATATGAATTAATTTTTATGAGAAGACGTTTATGCAAGACCTTGTCAAAGCGCTATCAAGTGCTACCGCTCTAGCTTCACCTGCCTTGTCCAATGTATGGTATATGCGTTCAGAAATGACCATTAGGATATCCGCAGTAGATCGTGCTTGCCTAAATTCATGCTGATGGTCAGAAAGAAGTCTAGCATTAACGAGGTACCGGACTATTGCTACATTGAGTAAAGATTCAAAGATTTTAGCGAAGAGCGGGATTAGTCTGATGGGGCGATAATTCTGAGGGTCAGTTCTATCTCCAGAATTCTTGAAGAGGCAATTTTCCAGCTATCAAGGAAGCAAGATTCGGCAAGGCATTTGTTCTAGAGTTTGAAGAGGACAGGGGTCAGTTCAGCAGAGAATTCTTTATTACTATTACTGGTATAAGATCAGGCCCACATGCTTTGGGGGTGTTAAGGTTTTTTTGTTATGTCCTGGACATGAGATGGGGTGATGGCCAGGTCATCAAATGTAACTTCAGTCTGCAATGTGAAATTTGGGAGGGAGTGGTTTGCAGAGTCAAAGTGGTGTTTAAGGCAAAACGCTGGAAAGTAGTTCAGCCTTATCAGTTGCCATGCAAACGACATCATTGTGGTTGGATAACGGGGGAATTGTTGATTGCCCATTGTTCACCACACTATTGAAGATTTTTCAGAAAGTAGGAGTACCTAGTTTCTGCGACTGAATGCGTTTTTTGGTCATCTCTGTATAGCTTCTCTTTGCTTCATCTATCACAGTCTTACAATGTTTTTCTTGATGCTGTAAATTTCTGTACATTTGTAGTTTACTTATGGCTGCTGAATTGTCGAAATGCTTGCCTTGAACTCTTAAATTTATAAATAATAAGAGGTTAAGAGCCGGCGTTTCATTGGCGTTTATTTTTTTTAAGAAAACATTATTACTGTTGCCCAGGAGTCATCACTTAGTTAGTTTCGTTTTCCATAGTTTCGTGTTCCGGGGCGTTTGACTCGTTGGTTTACTGGTCTCTATCAATTCGCTGTTTTGATACCTAATACAGCTTCCTATTCCAATAGATTCTTTCCAAGAACTGCAGACTTGTGGAACTCTCTTCCTACTGACTGTTTTCCTCCTACCTATAGCCTTGGTCTTATCAGGACTAAAACCAATAGGCATATCCTGTCTTTGCGATAATCATCTTTCATTCATGTTATCTCATTACATCAAGTGGCTTCATGCCTTGTCTGGAGCAATTTCCATGAAAAAAATTCCATGACTTAAAAAAAACTAGTGGAAAAGTTATTGAAGATTAAATAAAGTTGAAAAGTAGGAATCAAGTCAAGCTCATTTTTCACATTTTTAAAGTTATTAAAAAAAGAAATATAATTTTAATTTTTTATATACAAAGAACGGCTTTACGAATTTTAAAAAATTAAAAAGAAGAGGTATACATATTAGTCGATAATTTAATAACAATAGCATCATAATAAAATAGACATGATGTGCAAATATATATCTATTAAAAGTGAATAAAATCTTATTATTTCAGGACAAAAATATGTTGCATACTCAGCCTTGTGTCCTACATGCAGCAACCAAGTTGCCGTAATCATCACAGAAATACGGCCCCTAGAGTAAATGTGGTATTATGGTAACTGAGATGATTCTAGTTAAAAGTAGGATAGATATTTTTATCACTTTAAACCAAGGATTACCAACGACACCCTTTTCTCCACACTTTGTGCCTAATTTGTTTTTAATGTAAATTTTTGATATATTTTCTGTAAATAAATAATTCAAAGTGTAGTATCTGTTCTTCACATCATCATCATCATCATCATCATCATCATCATCATCATCATCATCATCATCATCATCATCATCATCATCATCACACTCTAAACGTTCTCTTTTCGTGTGACTTCACATTTATTTTTAGTCTTCTTCTCCGTGCAATGAGAGAGAGATAGATAGATAGATAGATAGATAGATAGATAGAGAGAAAGAGAGAGAGAGAGAGAGAGAGGGGGGGGGAACGAAATGATATAATTATTCATACCTTGTTTGCTGGTCGTTCTTCTTGGTCACACTCTTGCCATACCGAGGAAATTCTTGTTCTGTAATTAAAGTTTTTGATACCATTAAAAAACTAAACTTGACACAGATCTAATGGGAGAAAAGCTAGTCATTTATTGGATGAGATCTTCGTTCCAAACCACTGACCAGGTTGGGGGAGACAGAAAGACGCAAAGATCAAAGTCAACGATTAGTTATATCTTGTCAGCCCACCTCGTTATACGTCCACACACTTGCGTGCTTCCAAACGAACTGCCTGCTTGCTATCATCCTCTCTCTTTGAGTCATGTGACGTCATATCCGTGTTTAATACATTTCCACAGCCTAAGTAATTTTCACCCCGGGTTTAGCGAGTTGACCTCTGTTGACCTTTTGTCTGCCACATTTCCTGTTATTCTCAACTAGCTAAACTATGCACTAGTGGATCTACTTATTCAATATATAACAATATTACAAGGCTAATTGCTGTTATGTAAAATTTGGTCAAAAACGAAACAGAATAGGTGATATATTCCAACAGCTTCTATGCTACAATTGAACCCGTTTTTGTGTTCAGCAAAACAAAAAATTTATATAAAATAAATTGAATATAAATAACAAATTATTGAACATGTAATTTTTTCATTAATGTTTTTTGTTTAAAATCGTGCTCTTTCGTGTGTTTTATACATTAGCGCAATGTTGATAAGATTGAGATACTGTTTAATATATATATATATATATATATATATATATATATATATATATATATATATCTTTTGTAGTCATGTTATAAAGCAAGATTTTTCGTTTCTTTATTGTTTTGGTGATTAAGATAAAACGATTGAAAATATTAAAGCAAACATTTACGACAAAGAAATCAATTTTGTTGGCTTTTGGTCTTGGATGTTAATTTTTGTCGTGAAATTAAATTATAATTGACTTTCGAATGTGTTGATACTGTAAATGTAATCTGTGGCGGTCAAACTGTAGTGACCATTTAGTTTCTCTCTCTTTTTTTACTAATGAGTCGCTACTTATGAAGACCCGGAGCCACTCAAGGATAAGGGTTAAAGACATTTTTAGTTGGACGATGAACGCCACCATGAGTGGATTGAAATCAGTGAGTGGAATAGGCAGAAGATTACTTAAAATGAATTGATTATCCAAGACGACGGCTCAACAAGTATTTTTTTACATTAGACTTGAAGATGACCATGTTGTAGTCGGTTGGGGAGCAGCCTCGTG
The DNA here is from genome assembly GCA_963556195.1 of Sepiola atlantica. NCBI lineage: Eukaryota > Metazoa > Mollusca > Cephalopoda > Sepiida > Sepiolidae > Sepiola > Sepiola atlantica. Next base: position 50,651,370 of record OY744531.1, read on the forward strand.
GTAGTTTTTTTCCACAAGTGGGAGGTTCTAGGAAAGAAACTTTGTTCATGAAAGTTCCATTTGGTTTTTATCCCCCCCCCCTTCTCTAAGAAAGTAACATACTAATTCATATATTATTATAGTTCAATTTTTCTGAATCAGTGTTTAAGGAATGTGTAAATGTAAATCGGACATTTTAGTAGTAAACTAGTAATGTAACGTTTATAGAATTTGTCGACTAATAGGGTATCCAAATCTTATATTTCGAAATTTTTTAGATGAGGGTTGATAATTTGTAGAATTTGGTATATTCCACAAGGACCCGTTGAACAGTGGATATAGTACTAAGTAAAATTCAGTTCTAAGTGACCGTCATCTGAAGGTTGAAGGTTCAATACTCAGTGCGGGCGATATGAAGAATTGCGAATTACTGAAGACTTCTTCCCATTAGAAATGAAAATAAAACAAAAAAAAATGCGTTGTTCAGGTTTTTTGAAATATTTTTTTATAAAATTAAATATATTTTAAGTTTTAAGTAAGTTTATCCCTCAAAGCTCCCTTAGGAGTTCACTTAGAAATCCGGAAACGCTTTCATTGTCTTTCCTGGTAAATTATACATAAGAATACACTTTTAGATTTTATGTAGATTTTTTACTCTTTCTTTCTATAGGGAACACACAAACAACAAACATTACACACATACCTATATAGATTTTCGGTTTCCTTTTTTTCATTTTTCATTTTTTTGTTTTATTTTACTTAAGTCGAAGTTCTCAGAAATCAAGGAGCTCCTCCCTGTGACTAACACTTGATCTCTATATGAGATACATAGATATTCAAATAATCCATTAAAGTTCTCTTTTTCCTGTCAGACGTTGAGTTAGTAAAGAAGTGAAGAACATTAATTTTCCTCTCCTGAATTGACCAGTTACCTATGTTATAGTATATCTTTTTTTGTGGTCTCTTGGTCTTATCGGACTCTAGGAAAATAATTATTCTAGTCTGGTGGAGTATCCAGCTTAGTGATGTTACTAGAGGCAACATCACTTGGACAAGATGCACCATTCCTCGTATAAGCCAGTGTGGGTAGCCATACCGAGGGGATCTTATTTGGACTTCGAATACTATGTTATTTTGAATATTTGGTCAGGGTTTACTTGTATCAGGAAGTATCCTCATGCGAGGATGTCCTGACAGATCCCTGTACAGAGAGACGATAGACACTTGAGGACAGTGTTTAGTAGACATTCAAGTTCTCTCCAATAGGCATTCAAGTTCTCTCCTGTATTCATATATATATATATATATATATATATATATATATATATATATATATATATATATGTGTGTGTGTGTGTGTGTGTGTGTGTGTGTGTGTGTGTAGTTTTTCATAAAACTTAAAACTCTGCTCTATATAAGCGTGAACATACAGTGTTTTGAGAATACGCACCATTTCAGAGATCTTTGATTGTTACTTTAAATTCAAGGGAAAGAAGATAATTCACCTTGTTGAGAAGGTATCTCTTGCTTCTTTGATGAGTGTGTACTGAAACCAGTATCTCTTGTCTAATGCAGGTATAAAATATAGAACCTCAGGGTCTACAATAATACTATCTAATCCTGCAGCTATATCCGTATGTTCACAGCTTTCCTTTTTGCATGTATCATGTTTACATTATGAAATTTAGTAAAACTCATTAATGTAAAAAAATTCTTAGTCAATATTAAAATCAGACTACAGGTTGTAGACATCCATTAAATATACTAGCAAATATATTTTTTTTGCTAGCCTGGAAGAATGGTATCATTATGAACGAACATATACTACACTGTCCCCCCCCCTTAAAAACAGGTAATGCATGGGAGAATGGTCTCATGTCAACAAAACAATACTACACTACCCCCTCCCCCCAAAAGAAAGAAGGTAATGCTTAGGAGGATGGTATCATGATAACAGAACAGATCCCACACTATCCTCACCCACCCAACCAAAAAAGAAAGAAATGATGCCTGGGAGGATGGTATCATGACAACAGAACAGATGCTAAACTACTCTCCCCAAAGAAGGAGGTAATGCCTGGGAGAATCGTATCATTACAACAGAACATATACTATACTACGCCCCCCCCCCCCCGAATTGTGCATTGAAAGATATCAATAGTATAGTTTCGGATTCAGATAGACAGATACCAAATCTCCATGACTAATAGATGTAAACGTGTTTGCATATGAAATAAGAATCTAGGACGAATAAACCAGCTATTTTTTGTTCCAATAGATGCAATAAGTAAAAAATTAAATAAAAATTAGATTATTTGTTTGAACTTATTTTTTGAAATTATTTTTTGAAATTATTTGTGAAATTTATTAATTAAATCTATACAAAGTTCACCCCCCCCCCCGAAGTAAAATCGATATTTTCAACATTTTCATTAACAAATTCAAGTGAAGTAAAAACTGATATAAAATAAAGTACAATCTGTAAGTAACTTTCTTCTAAAAATAATAATTTTGAATTAAAAAATGAAGTTTATTTCTTAGTGGGTTTTATTTTTCATCTGTTGACGAAAATGTCCGCCTACCCTTTGATATCAGTATTGTGGAGTTGGAAGGTATAAGGTCCGACCCCAAATCCTAAGATTCCAAAAATGTTGACTCTGACTCCGACTCCTAGAATTTCAAAGTATCTGACTCTCACTCCTTATTTTAAAGTCTTTAATATGCAGACTGTCTGTTGATTCTGCAAAGATTAACAAATCTGAATCCGACTCCTTACAAAACGTCCGACTCTGACTTCACAACCCTGTTCGATATAATACGTGAGAGGTTTTGAAATTTAGTAATATTTCAGAAATACTTGATTGCTATTTATTAAAAGAATGAAATTGGAAAGATAATTAACCGTATAGTGAAATAATCGTTCTCCCACCCCTACATACACTTTTTTTTCTTTTTATAAAGATGATAACAGAACTCTCATCCCTTGTTTTCTGCAAGTATGGAATCTGAGAACCTGGGAGTCTTTGATGATACAATCTAATCCTGGAGCTATATCTGAATGTGATTATGTTCATAGTTTTTCATTTTGCATCTATAATGGTATCATACTTTAACTATGAAGCATAGTAAAAAAAGTTTTGCAGAGTCGGAGTCAAAGATTTTGGTCAGAGTTGGATTAAAAATCTCCGAAGAATCAACAGACAGTCTGAATATTGGAAAACTTTAAAATAAGGAGTCGGTCTTGGAGTCGAATATTTTGGAATTCTAAGAGTCGGAAGCGGCTATTTTGGAATTCTAGGAGTCGGAGTCAAAGTTGGACCTTATATCTTGCAACTCCGCAAGCCTGGGTAAAACTCTCTATTATTTGGATTATTCAGACTACTATTCTTAGATTGGTTGTTATTTTCACAACGTTTCGGCCGATGTAACTTCCTACCTTCTTCGGGTGCATCTTTTAGAACTCGGAAATCGTTATGCCGAACTCAGGAACCTATACAGAAGTTTGAAATTTCATATAGGTTCTTGAGTTCGACATAACGATTCCAAAGTTCACAAAGATGCACATGAAGAAGGTTGAAAATAACAACCAAGCTAAGAATAATACAAATAATACAAATTATGCATTCTCATCTACAAAATTCTGAAACAAAATGGTAAAAATCAAGTCGTATTTATGAAGTATGGTAAACAAATTTTCTACATTAATGATAGAATGAACATTTCACTTTTATAGAGAATTTTTATTTTTATTTAATGCAATTCTTTCAATATGATGTCCCAAAATTGAGTAGACATTTCAAAATTTGCTTAAAAATCCTTATTTTGTTAATATTAAAATGAATTAATGTATGCGTTTAAGAAATATCTAATCCATTTGGATTATTTGGACAACTTTTTTCCTCTTGGATGTTGTTTTCACAACGTTTCTGCCGATGTTACCTCCTACCTTCTTTAGGTTGGTCTTGTCGAACTCGAGAATCTCTATGTCGAACTTTATAATTCGTACTGAATTTCAAACGGAACCTTTTATTTAATCCACGGGGGTAGCTTGCTTTCGTTCCATCAGCCATAAACCGGTAGAAGTCTTAAGTAATTCGTAATTGTATTCTTAGTATCGCCAGTACTGAGGATTGAACCTTCAACCTCCAGAAGACTGTCACTTAGAACTGATTATTACTTAGCACTTTTATCCATTGCACTACGGACTTTTGCAGATCGTGGATTAAATAAAGGGCTCCATTCAAAATTCTATACAAATTCCCATAAAGATTGCCGACTTCAACGATATCAATCAGAAGAAGGTCGGAGGTTACATCGGCCGAAACATGAGAATATCATCCAAGATGATATAGTAGTCCGAATAATCAAAATAATATAAATTATCGATCCTCATCTAAAAAATCTTGAAACGTATCTAATCCAGTCTTTTATTTAGTGCTAACGTATGATTCCCTTCAGAGGTAGAAATATTAAAGAATTTAAAAAATTATTTGTGCTGATCAAAAAAAAATGGAAAGCTAATTCTTTTCAGTAATTCTATAAAGATAAGTGGACTATGATCAGTGGCGTCTGGTGCAAGTATGGCATCTGGAACCTCAGAGTCTGTGATTCTACAACCTAATCCTGCAGCTATATCTGAACGTGATACAGGGCTGTGTTGTTCGCAGCTTTCGGTAAGCGATAATCAATAAAAAGGTTCCTTGTTGATGTATATTTGTATCACACTCAGCGAAAGTGATCCTTTGTCTAATAATCATCGTTTGTCTTTGTCTTTCCTCTCCCCTTCCCTTAGGTTGAGGGACGAGGGGGTCGGGGCTGCACACACACACACACACACACACACACACACACAAACACACACACACACACGCACATAAACGACAAGAGATCAAATCAATTGAATCCGCATCCCATCCATCAGATCCCCTCTTCCCATCCCTCCCACCTTCCTCTGATTCAGTTCTCTCGAATTTAGTAAAATTGCAGCACAATTTCTGATTGCAGACAACGACTGCTACTGTTGCTGGGGATGCGCCGCTAATGGAATGGTGCCATGATTTTTCAAACATTCTCTCTTCCCCCCCCCTCTCTCTCTCTCTCTCTGTTGCATTAGGTGTTCTCCCTTTCTTTCTCTCTCACTTTATCTCTTTTCATCTCACTCTCTGTCTCTCTCATTCTACAATTTAGCTATGCATACATCTCATACACCTCGTAATATCTCTTCTTGCCGACTCTGGCTCTTTCTTTTTTATTAAGTGTCCTCCCTCTCTTGCCCTCTCTCTCTCCCTTTCTCTCGCTGTCTCTCTTTGACAATATAGTTATGCATACTCTCATCCACCTCTCTATACCTCTTATTGCCAGTTTTGACTCTCTCTGTTTAATTAGGTGCTCTCTCTATCTCTATCTCTCTCTCTCTCTATATATATATATATATATATATATATATATATATATATATATATATATATATACATATATATATATATATATATATACATATATATATATATATATATATATATATATATATATATATATAGCTACACTGAAGTTGAAATACAGCAAAACAGTCTGTAGCTGACTATATATATTTTATTGGTGGCTTCCTTTCTTTCGTTATATAACCTGCTCTCTCTCTCTCTATCTATCTCCTTTCTCTCTCCCCCCTCTCCCTGCACACAATCTTACTTATCTCCCTCTTTATTACCGCTTTAGTCTTTTCCTCTCCATCACTCTCTCAATCATCTACTCAAAATCTATCCTTCATTTATATCATCTGCATGTTTTTATCCTTCCCTCTCTCTACACACACGCGACTATGCACATCTGTCCTTTTACTTTCATTCACTGCTTTATTCCCTCTCTTTTTCTCTCTCCCTATCTATACACGCACGACTCTACATACCTGTCATTTTTAATTTCATTACCTGCTTTATTCTCTCTCCGTTCTTCTCCTCTCTCCCCCTCTCTCTATCGCTACACACATGACTCTACACACCTTTCATTTTTACTTTTTTTACTTTCATTCTCCCCGTCTCTCCTCTCTCTCTCTCTCTCTCTTTCTCTCCTTCTCTCTCTCGTTCTCTCCTTCTCTCTCTCTCTCTCACACTTCTGGTCAGATTTTCCTGATAATCGCCCAAAAGCATCAAATGAATAGGAATATCCATTCTTAATCTCTGGTCGTGATTCAGAAATCTTTTCCAAAAAAAGATGCAAACTATTTACGTCATTAAATGTTTTTTGTGTAATTTTTATTTGCAGAACGAATAAAAAACGAAATGGAATCTATGGTAAAATTAACTTTTTTAATACATTAATATATCAAGCCAAAAAGTTGCATTTACTATTTTACCTTTGTTAATTCTCTCTCTCTTTCGCTCGCTATCTATCTATCTATCTTTATATCTATCTATCTATCTATCTATCTATCTTTATATCTACCGTGTCGGGGTATGTGTAAAAGAAATCAATAAAGTGCTCGATCGCAACAATGTGCGAGCTGAAATACAAATTATTTAAAAACTATACGTTACATATTACAGAGACCATGGTACGTCTCTGAAATATGTAACGTATAGTTTTTAAATAAATAACTTGTATCTATCTACTTCCTTTTGGCTAAGATCAAAGTGTAGTATCTGTTCCGATGGATACTGCACGCCTGTCCTGTGCAGTTCTAGGAGGTCCACCCTCCCAGGCTTCGCCTCCCCTCTTTGGGGAGGAGTAAGTTTATTGCTTACTGTCTGAGGCGCCCCTACCGGGGAATGCCGACGGGGCTGCCCAGGCAATTTTTAAATGGCCAGAGTGCTCACCTCTCGAGCGCTGGCTTTTAACCCCACTTGCTCGACCCGATCTTGGGTCACATCTTACTTGTGGGAGTAAGATAAAACTGGCCTTGTGCCTAACTCCGCGAGGAGTAAATAAATATCTACTTATAATATAACGAAGAGGTTCCCTGTCACGATTTATGTATGTCGTGGCCGAGAATTTTTGTAAACGTAAGAAATGCATTAGGACACATCTTAACCACTAAATAATACATAAATACACAATAAATAAATTTGTGCCCAGACTGGGAATCGAAAACGGAAGCTTGAGCTCTCCAGTATGCTTCTTACAATTTGAGCTACAGATCTGAGATTGTAAAAAGGTTTACAAAGTAATGTAGTTATTTCAAGGCGATCCATAATACAGGCCTACAAAGCATGCGCGACTTTTGTCTGACTGGGCGCGTTATTTGGCGTTTAGTAAATTCTGACACGGTTGAATATCGGATACAATTGAATTGAATCTTCTTTTAAACATATTTTTTTTTTTTAATTTCTCATCGGAATTCTGCTATTTAACAATATTGAAGTATAAATGTTAATTTATATAAATTTGCAATATTTATCTTTAATGTTTTTTTTTAATGAAATGTGCATATACTGTTAAGACATTTCTCACAAAAAAGTTTAATAACGAATATCTTTATTAGAAAAATTAAAAAAATTGTTTGTAATAATGAACATCTTTATTAGAAAAACAAAAAAAGTGTTTGTAATAACGAATGTCTTTATTAGAAAAATAGTTTGTTTTGTTAAAAAGTGTACTTTGTAATAACTCATATTGGTTCAATTCTAGAAATATGGACCGTTGTATTTTGTTTGATATTTGCTTGAATGTTGAAAGAAAATTGATCGTTGATTTAAACGACACTTTTTGTTCGAGCATAAAATTCGAATTTATTTTAGAATTTGACATAAAATTCAAATTTCATGTCAAATTCTAAAAGAAAATTGGGGTATTTTTAACTGAAGTCAACACTACAAAAAAGGGGTAAAAAACAAACAAATGTGCAACAAATAAATGTTACCAAAGACAAAATAAGTTACTCTTCTACATACCTGTAAAAGTTTGGGTTATGGTTTTAACTTATTTTAAAGTTTTTTGTTTTGTTAAAAGCAAACATAGTGTCAACTCTGTTCAGTTTGAACGTATAAAAAGATGGCGCAGATAAGCCCTCCACGAGCAACCCTGATAATCGCTCAAAAATCGAAAAGTAAACAATATATTGGTAGAAACGCTTCCAATAAATGTCACCAATTGTGCGAAAATGTAATGTTCTATCAGTATTTTGCTTAATTTTCGATTTTTAAGCGATTATCAGGGATCCTCGTGGAGGGCTTCTCGACAACACTTTTTCTTAAATTCTAACTAAACGGCCTACACTGTTTGTTTTTAACAAAAAAAAAGTTAAAACACAAAAAAGGTAGGTAGAAGAGTAATTTATCTTGCCTTTGGTAACATTAATTTGTTGCACATTTGTTTCTTTACCCCTATTTTGTTGTTGACATCGGTTAAAAATACCTGAAAATTGCAGCATTTTCGCTATTAAAGAAATATCAACTTATTTTAAATTCGTTAAATTCCCTTAAAACTGTTTTTTGTGTGTGTGTACACAGAATGTACATTGTCCAAAATTTGTTTTTGCCTGTAATAAAATTTTCAAACATTCAAAATATTTTTGCTCTAAGAAATAAATAATACTTTAAAAAGTAAATTAGAAATGTCAGTCAGTGTTAAAAAAAAATTATCAGAAAAAAACAAAAAAAACGGAATGTAATTCTTTAAACTGCGAGAATAATAATGAAAAAGGCAATTTATTATCACAAAGTTAATGTCAGAATTTAAATGCACTAAATTTACTTTAATTATTTTACAACTGCCCCTTAAAATATACGTCAAAACTTTATTTATAGGACTGAATTTTCTTGCTCATGTTTGAAAACTATGGATAAATTTGATTGTTGCTTTTAAATTTTATTTCTTGTCATGAAATAAAATTCTAATTTACTTTTGAAAGTGTTGACTGTTGAGTATCGAATTTTAATTCAATGTTTTTTATCGCTGGCGGCCATTAGTTTTTTGTGATTTTCTTTTGTCAAAAATATTTTGACATTACACTAAAAAAAATACTTTTTCAGCATATAAATTAATTATAATAGTTTCAGGGTTTCTTGTAAATTGATTAAACAATATTCTAAAATGTTTTTTTATAGACAGTTTCTTCTTGTGAGCGATTACATGAAAAATACCTTTTATTTGGCAAACAATTATCCTTTTATTTTATTTTCTTAATAAATCAAACATGACATTTTAGTATCATTGTAGATTAACAGCTAAATCACCTCTCACCCTAAAAAAATGAGATTCTACTTTTTTAGGCGATTATGTGTGAACACCCTGAAAATTTAGAGTGAGGGATCAGTTTCGCATATAAATTTAACGTAAAATGATCCCCTATTTCCGGACCATTCTAGCGTTTTAAGGCAGTTAACCATTTTTTTTTGCTATGAGAGATAAATCTTGTGCGTTTTTTAGGGGTGGGGGCGAGTAGTGGTTCTACTTTTTTTAGGCGATTATGTGTGGTTTTACGACCTTGCCATTCGGACTAAGGGTTATTGGTAAAAATCTTTTAGTTAACTGCTCTAAAAAAACTAGAATGGCCCGGAAATAGGGGATAATTTTTTGTTCATTTTATATACAAAATTGTTCGCAACTCTAAATTCTTAAATAATTGTTTGTTTGTTTTTTCTTCTTTCCGACAGATTTTTCAGGGTGTTCACACGTAATCGCCTAAACAAAGTAGAATCTCGTTTTTTAGATTTAAGTAACAGAACAGAGCACGAATATCTCCAATTATTAAATAGTCAAATAAGAGTTATTGTTGCTAAATAAAACGTAACTAAAAAAGAACTTGTTAAAAAATAAAAGATATTTTTTATGTCAGGACAAAAGTATCATTTCAGACCGGACCAAAAATCAATTTTATCAATTTTTATTTGGACGAATACAAAGCAAAATGGGTAATACAATTCAACAGTCTCTATAGTACAATTGAAGCTTTAAAAAATAAAATAATTATCATAAGTAAATTTAAATTACTTTAGCACTGTTCATGAAATCACATTTTTAAGAGGTCCATTTATCCTCCTCCCCAGCCTCATACTATTAGACAGTCTGTAGGGACATTGCAGAGACCTACAAGAGGAACGATCAACTTGCAGCAAAGGCAAGAGGTCAGAGAACGGCTGTTGTGAGCGTGTGTCAATCCTTTTAACCTGGGCAACTCGCTACATCTGTATCAAGTGCAAAATAGCTTGTGCAGTCATAGCAGATGTTGCTTTGACCATATATCACTTTTGGAATTCTCTTGTATGCCAATAATAAAAAATATACCCTGAAAGATTCCTGACCATATTATTAACATGTAATCTAGGGGACTTAAAACTGTACTCACCTGTGTTGTGTATGGATTTTAAATGTCTACTTGCTTCTCATTCCTGAGAAAGAATAGATTTCATTTTCGTCATCCTAAAGTCCCCAATGTCTCAATCTTAAAATCCTTTGTCCTGACATTTATAAATCTTAATCCATGTTATCCACTAAAATATAAATTCCACCTTCATACAATTACAAATTTTAAATTTCCAATTCAAGTTCAAACCTTTCAGACCATAGAATTTAAGGTTCATACACTTTTTAAATTCACTATGTAATGTTTACAAAATAATAGTTTAGTTGATAATTTCTAATTTCAGTATCTCCCAAACCTTGCTCATTATGGTAAAAAAAATGTTGTGTGACAGGTTGTCGTGGCAATTATCATCAGGAAAATAAGGTTCCTGTTTTTCGTTTTCCTCAAGATCAAAATGAGTGAGAACGATGGCTAAAGACAATACCTAGAGACAACACTCCTGACAAACCAAGCACTGTTGTTTGTGAAAGAGCTTTTTCTTCTGGGTATGAAACAGTGGTTATTAGGGGAAAAGTACGACCGAAGAATCCCCCATCAGTATTTGATCATTTGCCATCAAGTGTATTAAGAAATCCTCAATCAAAACCTAGGACAATAAATAAATCTTCAGCTTCTGTGAGAAATGTGCGAAATGATGAGTTAGCACAATTTTAAGAAAAAGAAAAACCTATCAGTTTTCAAAATTTGTTAGACAATATTGATCAACAGGATTTTTTATCAGAAGTTACATTCTATAAAGTTAACAATCAGCTGTTGATCCAATCTGTTGAATTTTTACCGGAGGTATTCCAATATTTATGATAAAAATTTTGCAAATTTAAAATTGAATGCTACCATGCTGGTATACATACAACTATTTGTTCTTTTTCAAAAATCGAGTCTTAATGTTTCAGCAGTGATCGCAGATTAATGAAGCGATTCGTTTTCTCAGCAAAGTAAAAATTGCTAAAAAAATATTTTAAAAGAACAAATTAATATTATGTCTCCAGCAAGTATTGGCACAAAACATTATGACTCTAATATTCTTATCAGGTCATTTGAATATTTTGTAACGTCTCGGTCATCATATAATCGACTTCGGAATGATTTTAAATTACCCAGTGTGAGAACATTATCAGCTTTGACATCAAAAGTTTTAAAATTAGATATTTTAATTTTCTGGGTGACATATTTTCTGAAATTTCTGAAAATCAGTAAAAGTGCATTCTTTTAGTTGATGAAGTGTATGTAAAATCTTCTTCACAATATCACTGAGAAAATGTACTTATTTTTGCTGAAAATTCTGAATGATTAGCAAAAGCAGTATTGGGGATGATAGTAAAATGTTTACATGGTGGACCAGAATTTTTACTTAAAATGATCCCAGTTGCCAAGCTAGAGGCAATATTTTTATATGAAAAAGTTTCAAATGTTGTTGATCTAATTAAACAATTAAATGGTCAAGTAATTGCAATTGTATGTGACAACAACAGGATTAATCAATCATTTTTCAAACAATTTGACACTGTTTATGCTAACTAAAAATGTCTTGTATTTACTTTTTGACTATGTCTACCTTTTTAAAAACATTTGGAATAATTAGATTACTGAAGCGTCTTCTGAATTACTATCTGATTCTGAAGGCAAAGAGATGTTAGCAAAATGTGAATTTGTAAAAGGTCTTTATGGACATAAAAAAATTCAGTTTGTTAAATTATCAAAACAAACTGATGTGGCAGTTAACCCAAAACCTGTTGATCGACAAAAAGGTTTCTCATTGTTTAAAAGTTTTTTGTGATCAAACTGTAGCAGTAATTAAATTGCATCCATTATTAAATGAAGAGAATACTGCAGAAACAATTCATTTTATTGAAAAAGTTTTGACATTTTGGAAAATTGTCAGTGTCAAAGAAATTTATAGTGACATTAAGAAAAATAATCAACTGAAAAAGGTGATAACATTTAAATGATTAAAACCTTATATTTCTTTGTAATTTTGGAAAAATGGCACAGAAAATGGGAAGCAAGCAAGGAAAAAGAATTAAATCATTAACAAGGAATACTAGTTTAGCCATTGAACATACATGCAATGGTTTAACTAATGTTTGTTAATATTTACTAAGCAATGGGTTTAACTTTGTTACGCTTGCTGAATTTACCACAGACTATTTAGAAAATGAATTTAGAAAATTAAGACAAAGTTCTGGTGGTGCATATTTTATAACTGTTCAAAATATTATTGAAAAATTTCATATTGAAAAAACTAAACTGCTATTTAAATTAGATGTTGATGTCAAAGAATACAACTTTGATTCAGGACATAATTGTTCAAAATGTGAATATTTACTGGATGAAATGGCATGTAAAATATTTGATAACTTACCAGATCTTGAAATTAAAATCTCTAAAGATATTAAAATGTCTCTTTTGTATATAGCCGGTTATGTTACAAGAAAAGATTGTCCAACTGATGAAGAAATATTTAATAATACGAGTTTTTACTTAAAAAAATATGGACATTTTTAAAAAGAAATAGATCATGGTAATTTAAAAATTCCACTGGATAGTACAGTCCAGTGAGTATTTTTCTTTTTTATAATGTTTGGTGTTGTTAGATTGAACACTTGCAGACATTCTTTGACAAAAATCTTTATGTCAGTTTCTGATATGCATCATTTCAATATGAAAAGCGAGAATGGGTTTATATTGTCCAATATATTTAAAAAAAAATTATTGTTATTTTATTTACCTAAGGCAATTCAAGAACCAGCACTAAAAGTTTTGAAATTATCTTAAAATATTATTTATAAAATAAAAATGTTTATACAATTCTCATGACAACATAATCAGTATTGATAATGCATAATTTTCCAAGCAGTCATCATATATGTTTTACATTTCCCACCTTTTTACATATATTTTATTTGTTTTATGTTCTTGTTAATGTAAGTCTGTGTATAATATGTATTATCGTATCATGAAGAAATAAGCATTTTCTTTATCTTCTGTAAAAACAAATTGTATATGTAACAAACATCACAAATTTTGTAAAAATTTCCAAAATTGTTTCTTTTCATTCATAAAGTATTTAATTTTCTAAAATGTCAAATTTGTTTTCTGATTGTATTATGTCATTATATTTTCTGTAATCAATTAGTCAATATAAACAAATTGACTCATGACTTTTGAAATATTAAAAATGTGTCTAATTCATGGTTAATGAAGTGATTTTTTGTGAATTTAGTTATTTTATATTTTTGTACTTTTTAAATTTGATTTGATGGAAATATATCACTTATTGTAAGCTGCTTTCTAATAATGTGTATGGTTTCTAATTACTGGACATTACTAAGAAATTTCTTACTAAAACTTTTTTTGGTAATTATTATTTAGTAGTAATTTTGTTTCACATGTTCGCCCCCAGTCGTGGACCTCAGTCGCATGTTTGCCAGGCCTGTATTATGGATCGCCTTGACTTATTTCTTTTACTTAGTGAAAAATTGGGAACGAGGCTTTTGTCTCTCTCTCCCTTCTCTTTCTCTCACCTCTCTCTCTCTCTCTCTCTCTCTTTTGAACAAACACAAGCACACAGCGTTTTTTATTTTTTATTTCAAACTCATTATTTTAAAAGAACTTTATATTTAAATTAACCAAAGTTAAAATTCTACTTTTCTTTTGCGATTACTATTAAACAGACTGAAAAAACATCTGCAAAGAAGGCATTAATTAAAAAAAAAAATTAAAGATTTTAGAGTCAGATCATTTTCATTTATAAACTTATCGTAAAATGAGCAACCACTTCTGTTATCCTACTAATGGTGCTCTATCCCAGAATGCAATAAATTATGTGTTTAAATACTCGGCCTTTTGGCTAAGATCAAAGTGTAGTATCTGTTCCAATGGATGCTCACTCTGTAGACCGGTACTGTCTTGGCCTTCGGCTTTGATTCCACTGGTCTGAGGTATTGTCCTGTGCAGTTCAAGTAGGTCCACCCTCCCAGGTTTTACCTTCTCACCCTTTGAGAAAGGGTTATTTTATTGCTAATCGCCTGAGGAACTCCTTGACGGCCAGAGATCTCGCTCTTCTTTCTCTAAGGCATTGGCTTTTCAAATCCCACTTTCCCGAGCTTGTGTCACATCCAAACACTGTGGGATAAATACCAAGTGTAGTATCTGTTCCGATGGACGCTGCGTTCTGTAGACCGGTACTGTCTTGGCCTTCAGGCCTTGTTTATTTATAGGTAGTTTTGGTGGGAATCACGTGATGGTTATAGTATGAATAAGTGTACCAGTGTTCGTATTATAAGCATTTTAGTATGTTGTCACTATTATTGAAATAATTCTGTTGATGGATGGCTTTTTTGTTTTGATGTGCAGAGCGTTTAATATAAGCAGTTTTTATTTTAAGTCAGGTGAAGAACTCTTTATTATTTATAGACATTGGTCTTAAACAACCATGGCAAGGTGTTCCAAAGATGGGAAGCTCTTGAAAAGAAGCGTGGTTCATGGAGATTATGTTTGGTTTTAGGTATACATAGAGAAGAGAGGGAACATTCTTTGCAGTTGTAGTAGAAAAAAGGGTTCTTGCTGTGAATGTGTTACAGGGAAGAACCAGAAATTTGAGATCAGTCGAGCATCTTCCATGGAAATAAAAATAGTGTGGAGAAAGATTAGCAACGTCTCTTGCGTGAGAAAAAAAGACTGTAGGGAAGAGAAGAGATCCTCTCCACTAGATTACAGAGTCGATTTTGTATTCTGGCAAGGCAAGAAAGAGTGCTCTGAGCGGCACCTTACCAGATGTGGCAGCAGTATTCAATCTTCGGCCGTATCTAACTTTTATACAGGTAGAGGATTGCATCATCAGTAGGCAAGTACTTTCTGGAGCGGTAGAATAAGCCAACTATTTTTCCAGTAATCTTAGCAACAGATAAGATTTAATGTAAAAAAACAACCCAAAAGCTTCTAGAGGTGAAGGTGTGGGTTCAATTATCCCAGATCCACCAATAATAGTTTCAGAATGTATCAATATAATATCAATATAGAGAATCAAATTCTGCTAATTATTTCATCCAACCGTCCCGGACCAACTGGCAGTCTACTCAGAGGGCGTATGTCGTATATGCTCTAGTCAAGTACATCTCCATGAAATGCATACAGATGGCCGATATAAAGTTTAGACTTAGCAGGCATCGGCTGCCATACAAGTAGACTGACTGACTTGGTCGAGTGACTGTTAATCTAGGTTGGTGACGCACTTAGGGTCGATCATGGAAAAGCATTGGGCAAGGAAGGCCATCCTCTGTAAAACTTTTGCTTCAAATAAACCTTCATGGATATTTCCATGCATCCGGCTACCTGGATAGGAGCCTATTAGTGTGGATAATACCTCTCAACCTGCACGTTAATAAAAAAGAAGAGGAGGAGGAAGAAGAAGAAGAATTTGATTTGGGAACTTGTTTTAAAAATATATTACTCGATTAGCAAAAAAGATCAATTGGTTAATAGATCTAATTTTTTTTAAATTTTCCTTATAAATAATCTTTCAAATGAAGGAAAAATGTTTAAAAAATGTCCACCATAGTTAGAAATACCACTGACGGGAGGGAGGTCCGAGGGCTGTTATTTCCTACTAGTCGAGAGCACGTCTGGGCCATTGCTGGATGGCCTTGTTCTTTGTCGGGCTGGGGTATAGTCCTGTGCAATTCTAGGATGTCCACCCTCTTAGGCATTACCTTCTTGCCTTTTGAGAAGTGATTCATTTATTGCTAATCGCCTGAGACGCACCTAGCGGGTAATGCCGACAAGGCTGCCCAGGCATTTTTGTAGGCTAGAGAGCTTTTCCTCTCAGGTGCTGGTTTTTCAATCCCACTTTCCGACCTTGTGTCACATATTCCTGTGGTGGGAGGGAGAAAATAAACCATTAATTATTGTTACTTATATCACTGGAACTATTATGTCTACTTTAAGTGTTTACCATGTTGAAATGAATCAATACAACAAATGACTATAAATACACTCTTATATTTGACTATAATTATAGCCATTACATCCCAACTGATGAAAGAGACCTTTGTCTGTCTGTGTGAATATGATCTACTTTTAGCCTATTAGATTTAAGCACATGACATTTTATACGAATGCTCTCATATCAAACATGCAATTAAATTGTATATATATAATATATATAACACATAGCTATCCACAGACACCTGTTTCGTCATCTCTACGACTAATAACTGTGGCTTGACCTAGTAAGATTCGAAACCGGAAACTCAGTGTCTAACGTCCGGCACTATACCACTGAACTACGAACCTGTTAGTAGCAGTGGAAGATATTGTATCACATTATAAATTATGCCATTTATTGATTAATATTTTTATTTTATTTACGATTCTTTTAAATAATCTAAAATTGTAAATTACATTAAAGCAATTGTCAATCCTCAACAAAAATCGCGATACTAATAGGAATTGTTATCAGAATACGAGTACACTCCCGTAATTGATCCGTTGTTGTTGTTTTATAATTATTGGTTAGTCGTTGTTAGTACACACAAGACACTGCAAAAAAGAAAACACTTACAATTTGCCTTTAGTTGTAAAAAACAGCCTTCTTCTACTTTATTGATGCAAACAACACAGAACAAAATAATATTGACAGTTCATTCATGCATCAGTGGAGATAATGCTACATGCTGCAATCTGTCAGTAAGCGTACTTGAACTTGTCTTTTCAGACATCAGTGAACTTATGGTAGTCATGTATGTGAGTGTTTGTTTTTGTGTTTACTCGGCTCTTAACGTAAACTAGTTCATTTGTCCTTCTCTACCCCTTTATCTTTCTTGAATTCTCAATCATCTTTTTCTTTTCTCGGTTTGTCTGTCTATTTAACTATATCGTTTATATCATGATTTACGTCATACACTTTCTTCTCATTAATTCCAATAAGAATATTTTGGCAACCACCATTCGTTTATAAAATTTCTAATCAAATATTTGACTTACTTTGAAACCTCATTTGTTTATCAAATTCTAATTGTCCATTATCCGTTTACGGACGTCATAAAAATCGTAACACAAAATAGCATTTTAATAATACTTCGACTTTTTATGATTTCGAGTCCTTCATCAGTAATTTATTCTAAATTACATGTCTCCCATTTCATCATGTTCAACTAGTTGTACATTTATTTCCCCATTTAAAAAAAAATGCAGGGATAGCATAGTTGTATAAGCTTCTAATTTTTGTATATAGGCAAGTGGTTCAAATGCTGAATCGATCAACATAATCGTAGCTATTATTAATAAGCACCGGTTAAAGACATATTATTAGATGGTACTTCAGTGGATGAATACGTATGTAAATATAAATACATAGGTTTTATTTCTTTGAGGTTTCATGTTTCTACTTTGAAAATGCTGAAATTTCGTTTGCATTTCTGTATTTCAAGAAAGCTCGAAAATCTAATTTGATTTTGTATTTTTTCTCAGTTTTTAGTCAAAATCTATATTCGGTTACCAAAAATTAAAGTCAATAGATTTATTTGATGTCCACTATATAAAGTTAGTAAATTAAAACAAAAAAAACGTTTTTATAATATCAAATGTGTGTGTATCTATATAAATAAAAGCGAATGTGTATGCATGCTTGTCTATATAACTAAAAACCGCTGCTCTAAACATCTTCTGAAAGCAGTACTCTACAAAGAAGCTACTTTATAGACACAATCCTCAGATCTCAGCTTTGATCAAAGAGAGAAGAACCAGATTGCTGGTCACTTTTGGAGGACTAATGATAAAATTGTCAGCGATATTCTTTGGTGGATGCTAAAGGAAAAACATAATTCAGTGGGGAGACTAGCAAAGGACACACAATCCACCTATGAAGAGCTACCTGGTGAAATGGAGGATAGCGCGAGATCATATGAGAGAGTCAAGAAGACACGTGACACAAGCACAACTTGATGATAATGATGTGTGTATGTATCATATTTATCCTTCTTCCCACGAAGAAGAATAGATGTGGTACAAGGCCAGTTGAATAATATGGATACGCCAGCTCCCCCAAGAGGGCCAAGTAATGTGTGTACCTCTAAATACCAAAGCAGATGTACATATATTTGACTCTATATAAATCAGAGCGAATGTCCATGTACCTATACAAATAGAAATAAATCCATGCGTATATACATAACTTTACAAGTATTCTTGTCTTTTGCCACATTTCCGACTTGTAACTCTTGAAAAAGCCCTCGTAACAGTTGGGTGAAACGTTGAGATGCAATTTTGAGCTTTGCTCTTCCCTTCTTCTATTTTTCTCATATCTACATAAGTAATAACCAATGTGTATGCATTCAGACAAATATAAAAAAAATGTGTATGCGTGTATATTGCATTTTTGTGTGTGCAGGGAGGTGTCACCATACTTCCACATACAGCGCCGGTATTCAAAAATGGTCACCCATCTGGTACTGACCAGACTCAACGTCACTTAACTTCAGTGATCTAATGAGCACCAGTGTGTCAACGTGATTATGTCGTACTATGTATTTATAGAAATAAAAACGAATGTACATGTGTGTATTTATATGCATAAAAGATAACCCTTAAATGCTTTTTGTTTCGAATATGACATATTCACACAAAATGCCTATTTAATATAATATTCAACGAAAAGGTACGACCCTAGTGAAAAAAACCCTGAAAACAAGTAAGATGAAATTAAATAAATAAATATAAAAATGGCCTTGTTTTCCAATATTTTTTCTGACAATCCGTTATATTTCTGCAGTATTATTAGCCTTCTATAAATTGTTTATATATAAATAAGGTGAGTATTTGTATATATTGAGAGAGATATAGAGGGGAAAAAAGGGAAAGCGAAAGAAAGGGCGGGAAAATTGTTTTAGATTTTTTATGTAAGAATGTTATTCTGAGACCAAGTCAATTTGAGCATACATGTTAATACTTCTTAAATTTGAAAGGTGAGACAATCGAGTCACCTCAGATAAAGTGTCATTCTTAACCCATTCCATTCAAAGACACTTAGTCGGTCTATTTTTAATCTTATATACAGAAGATTGGTGCTTTTATGATTGAAATGTTTGTTTTCGTTTCACTTAACCTTTAAATGCCTTTTGTTTCAAATATGACACATTCCAACAAAATGCCTATTTAATATAATATTCAACGAAAATGTGTCAAACTGCAACTTGTTTCATATCTGCAACGAGTCTGTTGGCAATTGTGGGTAGGTATTAGTATGATGTTGCATCAGCACACCCACTAAATAGGTAATCAGTATATCTGATGTCATGGGCGAGTGAGGGTGTGTCATTTGCCTAATTCAAGAACCTAAACATTTAATCTGGTCATTATAATGGTAAATAAAAATAATTGTATGATTCTCTAGTCTATTGTGATTATTTAGATGCATATATTTTATATCCATATTATTCAACTGGCCTTGTACCACATCTATTCTTCTTCGTGGGAAGAAGGATAAATATGATACATACACACATCATTATCATCAAGTTGTGCTTGTGTCACGTGTCTTCTTGACTCTCTCATATGATCTTGCGCTATCCTCCATTTCACCAGGTAGCTCTTCATTTACTTGAGTAAGTGCCCTACCAGGAAATGCCAGGAGGTGCCCTACCAGGAAATTTCAGTTTGATGACTCCTTTTTCTTATGTAACAAATGTACAACTAAATCAATTAGAGGTAACTTTTATTGTGCTAGGATTTTGTTGCACATGTACAACATCATTTATTTTTGTTCAATAATAAAGGAAGGTAGAAAGTGGACCTTGGGCTTACTTTTGCCAGCCTCATAACTCTAGCTTCCCTTATTTTGTTCTTAAGTCCTCACATTCCATGAGTGATGTTTCTGAAAGAGGTGGAAGAATTGCTGTTTTCTGGGTTGGAATCCATCCATCTAACACTTATCATTGGCTAGTTTTTTACCTTAAAGTAGTATTTTCTTTAGCTTATTACATCAAGTGGCTTCATGCCTTGTCTGGAGAGATTTCCATATATATATATATATATATATATTCCAAAAATGATTTATACTACTTTATATTACTCCTATGAAACATTTTTCAGTTGATAACATTTTTTTCCAATCAAAGAATAAAGCATTTAACGGTTAATGCATGTGTATCTATATATATATATATACAAACGAGTGTGCATGTTGTATAATGGTTTGTTCCCTTTATCAATCTGGATCTCCATACCTGGATTTCCCCTCATTATAGTTGGGATGTTAACTGTCAAGTGTGATGGGCGATTTGCAACCAAATTGCTGGAAGAGCTAAAATAAAACTCCTTACTAAAACTCTTTCTAGCCGAGTGAAATAGAAAGACCAACTCCATCTGTATTCTTTAGTCTTTTGGCTAGGATCAGAGTGTAGTATCTGTTCCAATAGATGCTACAGTTTGTAGACCAGTACCGTCTTGGCCTTCGGACCTTGATTCTGCTGGTCTGAGGTATTTTTCTGTGCAGTTCTAGGAGGTCTACACTCCCAGGCTTTGTCTTCTCACCCTTTGAGAAGGGGTTAGTTTATTGCTAATCGCCTGAGGTGCCCTACCAGGAAATGCCGATGGGGCTGTCCAGGCATTTTTTGTAGGCTAGGGTGCTATTCCTCTAAGGTGCTGGTTTTTCAATCTCACTTTCCTGACCTTGTGTCACATCTTACCGCTGTGGGAGGTAGATAAATACCAAGTGTAGTATTTGTTCTGACACTTCAGCTTTTCTGTCCTCGGTCAGTGAAGGACAAATCATTCTAGCCTGAGGCAATTTTTATTTTTATCCCAATCCAGAGTGCCCTTTATTGGGAAGCTAGATTTCCCCACATGTAAAACCGACCTTGTGTCTAACTCTGACCTCGTGGGGAGACAAGTAAATAGGGACCAACTCCATCCTTTTAGGATTTTAACATATGGTCTTTTATTTAGGGGTTTCACATACAGATACGTCGAGGGGGCGGGTGGAGAAAAAGAGACCATTAATTGTTTTGATCTACGAGCCCATATTAATTTGTCTGTTCGGCTTTGCTTCTAGTTACCAAATGAATTATCATATTAAAAATCCCTTTTTCCTTCTCTGATGATGTAATTCCACATCCAGCTCCTATTCGGTATTTCCCATGTTCGTCTGTTTTGTCCTATGGCCCTACCAGACTGTTATGTTCTTGACACATTTCAGTAGAGTCGAACGAAAAATAACTGTTATTCAAAACTAGCTAATATACCCACCTCAAAATTTCAAATGCATATCTTCTAATTAAATGAAAGCGAATGTCAGTGTATCTATATAAATAAAATTAGACGCATATCTCTATTTATATAAAGTTAGGTATCGTATATGTTTATATATTTCTATGTATAGGATTTACTCCTAAACTAATTAACTGATCATTAGTAATTTTTGAACACATCTGCTAGGAATAATGGATCGCAAGGTAGGTTATATTTAGTTTAGTTTTATGCAAAGGAGCAGAGCGGGGTGGAAGTTCTTCGTAAAAATTCAAATACCTCTGATTTTTGTGAAATTCTAAAAGTAGGTATTAGACCTCAATTAATAAATATTACCCAAATTTCAGTTTCTTTGGAGTATTTAAAAGGGGTTTTAAGGAGCATACTAAGGGTATAACCTTACATTTGAAAATTCAAATATTTGAGATTTGCATTGAATTTGATTCCTAGTCATTAGACACAAATTAAGCAAGTTCCCTGAATTTCAATTTCTTCTTAACACTCCTTAAGCTTAAGCCTTAAATTTTATATATTTGCTGGAATTAAAATCATGTAATGAATTTGAATCAACATTGAATAATGATTATGGTTTAGTAGCATTATATGTTGATTTTAATCTTTGTGAAAAGACATAAAAGTGGTGCAAAACGGTTTTGTTCATAGAATTAATTTTACTCATCCTGAGATGATCGGTATTCTTCTCGTTATTAATAAAACACAAGTAGCTCAGAATTGCATGTTTATATCTTTAGTAAAGATATTACTGCGCAAATAAACATAATAGATGTGAGAGGATTTAAACTTAGCACACCTGATCACATAGTCTGCGACAATGTCCATTAGACTAATCATGCACACTCATTAATCGTTGAGTATTCCAACGAAAAATTATTTTTCTCCTCCAAGATGTCTCCTCCATGATGTTATGCTTGATTCTTTAAGTGGTTCACGTTTCTTAACATCATAAGCTTTCTTCAAGATTACCCAGCTTCAGCTGATCAGAGGCAAGCTCACATCTTATTCACTATGCGCTACGATTCATTCAGATATATTTATTTTTTAAAATTCTTGGTAATTTCTTTTGTAACAGTGTGACCGTTATGCAATCAGCTTATGAGAGACCTATTGGGTGTTGTTTGTACCAGTTGGAGGATATGTTCGGGACAATCGGTCCGACAGTGGCTTTGTTGCTGTCTGGCTGAGGTACGGTTCTGTTCAGTCTTAGGAGGTCCTCCCTCCCAGGCTTTACCTTCTCTCTGAGAAGGGGTTAGTTTATTGCTAATCCCCTCCCTCCCAGGCTTTACTTTCTTTCTGGGTTTATTGCTAATCGCATGAGGCCTCCCTACCGGGGAATGCCAACGGAGCTGCTCAGACATTTAGAGTGTGCTTATGCTAGTGCTCTTGCTTTTCAAACCCAAACATCTTCAAAACCACCCATGACCTTGTGTCTAACCTCACGGAAAAGAGGTAAATAAATTGATCACTTGTCTCTCATGATTGAGTCAGTTGTCTTTTCTGAGTATAAAGTGATTCCTCTCACAGATGCAGGTTAAATTCCTGTCAAGAGTTACATTTTATTCAGTATTTTCATTGATTTAGACGGAAGATAGTACGTCACCATTTAATATATAACATTAAGTAAGTTGGATTCTCGACTTTTGTCATCGATAGCTTCTGTCTTACAAAATAAATATTTAATTCTGAATAGCCATTTTAGTTTGGTGAATGTTGGTCCACGTTGCTAAGAAAAATGAAAAGTAATACGAGCTAATTTCTTCCAGAAAATAATCTATCTGGTCAGATTTATTTTCGTATAGCCGCCATTTTTTAAGAAAAAGGAAGTAAATCTGTATTCATCTAATATAAACAAATTTCCCTTTGTTTTGAAGAAAAAAATAATGTTTTGAGGGGAAAAATATGTAACTCTGTCTTTGTTCATTACAGACTTCTCTTTCGGTGGAAGAAAATTTTTAAATTTAGGGAAAAACGAAACGGCATAATTTCAAAATAAGGAACACAAAACAAATTTGAAGTAAATGCACTACTGGGCAACATCGTGTAGGGACAGCTAGTTTATAATATTTAATAACGATACTAATAATAGTTTCTGTTCAAATATGGCTATCTATTTAATTTACATGTAGCGTTTGTTACAGGCACCAAATCTCTATTAATATAAAGATTCTCCCAAATTTGCATTAAATAGTCAGTTATGGTTTAATCGACTATAAGGTGATTTCTCCTCATGGATGTAGGTTCAATTCGTGTTGAGTTATATTTTATTTAGTATTTTCGATGATTTAGACATTTCAATCCCTAGATTAGGCCAATAATGTCCTTTGTCGCTCCGTCTTTAGAGGATTGATAACACGTAAGTAGTTAATAGATGCATCAACTATGGCTTGTTTGACAACCCACGAAAAAACCTGCATATACACAAAAAGGTTTTAATCACTGAAGAAGTGAAAGATTAAAAAATAGGATAAAACATATATAAAAGCAACTAAAAAGACTGTAGGTTTGAATACGAGAGAGAGAGAGAGAGAGAGAGAGAGAGAGAGAGAGATGTCATATCAAACAAATGGCATATTGTTTGCTTTGCTAGTACAGCAGATAAGGCAAGCAAGACGCCATTGTTAATGCAATCATTATGGATAATAGCCGAAGTGCTAGTCCGCACTAAGTGAGAGATCATAACCACAATCTTCAAAAGTACATCACTTATATTTCTTTAAATAACTTTACCAAAACACACACCCACATGTTTCCAAGGAAGAGTGTGCAAATATTTTGGAGAGACTTGTTGTCACTTGTGGTCCAGTAAATACTACTTGCTACCTTTCTTTTCTGGCGAGAAAGTAATAAAATGATGATAATGCTTGCTATAAGGTAGATACTGTGTCTGTATGTTGGAATACGAAACTCGGATATCATCATCATCATCATCATCGTCATCGTCATCGTCATCGATTTAACGTCTATTTTACATGCTGGCACGTGTTGGACGATATGGTTTTAAATAATACTAGTAATTATATTTAAAATATAATAAGCAATGTTATTTAAATCTATTACATCGAGGGGTGGGCCCCTGGAGAGCCCTAAGATCTCCCCATATTTTATGAAGTAGTGTGTGAGTGCTGAGATACAACCATGAAGAAATAAATGGATGAAAACGATTCTATTGATATCAACAATATAAATGATTTATTTAAGAATTTAACAACTGAAATAATTACTACGAATGAAGAGGATTTATTTGTCTGTAGGTAAGCTGATTTTGGTAGAATGCTCAATTTTGAATTTCCCTCGTTTGTTAGGTCGTCAGGTTTATGAAGGGGCAAATAAATCCTGCTTCAAGATGTCTCCAAAAATGTATCATGGCAAGAGAGATAACTTCAGGGTACAAAAGAGTTTTATCTTTAGATATAGAAATATTAAAAACTATTATAGGCGGCTTATTGATTTACCTAACACCTCCATTCCTTTTTTATTCACCATAACTTTCGAAAAGATTAATAAAAGATCTTTCCGATATCTTCAACCAGTTTTAGTGGCTGATGTCATCCCTTTGTGATCTCATCTAATGTGCACGAGGACAAACAAGATAACAAACAAACAAGATCCACAGAGTTTTAGTAATAGATAGATAGAGATTAAAGTATAAAAATCTTAACACACATGGGTATAACTGATGGCGTCATTCAAAAATGACTGACGTCTACCTTCTGCTGACGTGAAAATAATAATAATAATAATAATAATAATAATAATAAAACACCAAGTTTAGCAATTTCCACATATACTTTTGCACATAAATACGCACACTAGGAAAAGTGTTGGGTCATTGGGGAGACTTGCATCCTGGGAAATACAATATGCTTGCCTTCTGCTTGCGTGAAAACATTAAAATAATAAAAATAATATTATGAGCACAAAATCTAACAAAGAAAGAATGATAAGCATTACCAATGTAAGCACATATATACAGTGCTGCCACAAAAAACAGGAAATGTAGATTTAGGTTAGACTTATTTATTTACACACGCATTGTATCATGTACTAACGTATTTTACTGCGCGCATGTATTTTAGGAGATAACGGACATGGCAACAAGATAGAGCAATGACCCATGTATACAAAGACACTGTTTTCTGGCTCCGAGCCAAATACTCCCGACTTCATTGAACCAAACAAATAGCTCTCAAAGAGATTAGATCTCAACATGATGGATTTTACCGTTTGGAGTTTACTGTTTGTTTATTAGAATATCCTACACCTTTTTTTCATATATGGTCTTCTATTATATACAGGGCAGTTGTCTCTGTGTGTGTGTGTGTATGCATGTGTGTGTATGTCCAGCTAAAAGTCCCAAATTACAAAACAAAGACTCACAAAGTTGGAATATTTTTGATCAGCGTTTTCCCAGAGAATAATATCTAAAATTTAGAAAACAAAAATCATTCTTTGGCCCTAAACTGGCACAGAACGAGGAAGGGCCGGTTTTCAGACATTTCACGTACTAACTAAAGAGAAGTAATTCTGATTTTGATCAAAGATTTACTTCCCTTATGCTGACTAATTCCTCGAAAAATCTATATAAAGGAGAATTGTATGTGTGTATGTATGTTCACTGTTCAAAGAAAGGAATGGGCTGGGCGGAGGAGAAAGAGAGGTGGTAAGAGGGAGAGAAAAATGGGGGATGAGGTAAGAGGGAAAGATAGAGAGACTGATAGAGAGTAGTAAAGAGATAGCAGTTTTAATAGAAATATGTTATACTTTTGCCCCGAGCAACGCCAGATAGCCCTGCTAGTACTATACATAGCGTGAGTATCGGCATTGACAAGCGTTTTGTTTTTGACAGAAGTAATATCTTACTAATGTCTGTCTATCCATTATTGTACTCTCTATTGTAATAAACCTTTCTTTCTTCCTTATACTAATGTGTTACTGGTTTTTCCACTCTGTAACAACCTTGTCTATTGTAACCCTTTATCAAAGATACAACACTCTTACATCAACTTAACTTAGAGAAATGAGAGGTCACAGACATAGAATTCGTAAAAACTCTGTTGATGAAAGCTTGGAACAATATCGTTCTTGAAGTCATCCAAACAGCGACTGGCAGTTGTTAGATCGTCTACGTCATTGTGCAGCTGTGCATGGAAAGCGGGTTGAACATCTCATCTAACATTTGAGTTTTACTTCTGTTTTTCTTATGGCAGTCACTCCAGACAAGGCAAGAAGCCACTTGATGTAAGGAGTTAATAATATTAATAAATAATAATAATAATACAAATGGAGAGGAAGATAGAATCACTTCAAGACAAACACAACCTATTAGAAACCCCACCACCAGCGTTTAATACCTTTGGACACCAAACAGGCTAGCTAAAAGTAAGCCCTTCAAAAGCCCAATAGGAAAGGAAGGGGTTACAAAGCTGGCTGACAAAAAGGTTTGCCCCATAACTGGTGAAGTGGCTTATAAGATACCGGTGATTTATCGTGACAAACCATCACCAGTAATTAAGGTTGAAATTGTTTTTAAAATCCTTGCAAACGCAGCAGGAGCAACATACCGTTTTCTTATGTTGTTTAACAGTAATGGATAGTTGAACTTTTTAACAAATCCTTGAAGAAATGAAGAGACAGCAAAAGCAACTTACCGTTTTCTTATGTTGTTCAATAATAATAGTAGTTGTTTTCTATTTTTAACAATTACATACGTATGTGTAAATTAATTGTACTGAATTTCTTGCTTTTGTAGTACACATAGACTTAAACTAAGTTAATACTTAACCAGTATAATTGCTTCTTTTTTTTTAATGGAAATCGCTCCAGACAAGGCATGGAGCCACTTGATGTAATAAGCTAAAAAAAATACTACTTTAAAGTAAAAAAATAGCTAACGATAAGTGTTAAATGGATAGATTCCGACCTAAAGACTAAAGGACAAAATAAGGGAAGCGAGAGTTACGAGGTTGCCGAAATTAGACCCAAGGTCAACTTGAGAGTACTCCATTGAATAAGGATACATAATGTTATAGGGATCATCACTACTATCAAATCATAAACTTCCAGATGTTCAATGTGTTTTCCATGAACAGCTTCACAATGACGTAGATGGTCAAGCTAACTTCCAGTCACTCCTTGGATGATCTCAAGACCAATAGGAGAGTAGAAAGTTGACTTTGGGTTTACTTTCGGCAGCCTTGTATATCTCGTTTCCCTTATTTTCTCCTTTAGTCCTCACATTTCATGACAAAGGTGGAAGAATTTCTGTTTTCTGGGTCGGAATCGATCCATCTAACACTTATTGTTGGCTAGTTTGTGACCTTGGAGTAGTATTTTTTTTTAGCTCCTTACTTTTTTATCATCTTAATTACAATATCCATCATTAGACTAATATAAAAAATGTAAAATAAATCTTTCATGTCATAATTTCGTTCACTTCTCCATCCAAGATTTACATTTTGATGTTTATTTGCTTTTATTGAAATTAATCAATATTCAATCAATATTTCAGCATGAAACATCAGTGTTTTTTTTGTTTTTTGTTCCAACATAAATTGATGAAAATATCTTTCAAAATTACTTTATGTTGCATTAAAATTTATGTAGTAGATTAACAAATAATTTCTACCTGGGACAATAATAGCTGAAAAATGGAAGAATATTCTTAAGTTTCTAAATTCAATTGCAAGTACTTCCACGGGATGTGCTCCGATTCACTTACTGCACTTGTAACCCCTCAACAAAAATACCCCGAATCACCCGACTAGCAGAAAATACCTACCCCCTTACTGTATAAGTCTCTAGATGCTGGAAGGTTTTCTACTCAATAGCTTCTTTCCTCGGACCGCTTGCTTTGGAATACCCTCCCTGCTCCCTGTTTCTCCGACCATGCAGTAATTTATATGTAATGTGAACAAACATCTTGCTGCCCAACCATGTTGCCCCGTATAAATCTAATCCCTATCACTCTTCAATGGCAATAAGCCTGCTTAAAGGTGACCAAAAGTAAAAATAAATAAATAAATACGGTCAATATTGGTTTATTTTATTTTTTGTCTGCATGTGCACCAGTCTGATGCCTCGTAAAAAAGGTGTCTTTTATAATTGATATTTTCATATTGGTTTTGAAAAGGGACATTAACTATTATTTACGTGATTGAATTCTTAAGATTAACCTCCAGTAGCTGAGCAGTGAGAGCGAGAATGTTCTGATCACAGTGCCAACCATGCTATTCAATGGTCGATAAGTTGGTACTAGATAATTTAGCATAATAACGTTGATGCACTGGTTCTTGTTAGATCACTGGAGTTAAACAGCATTTAACCTGGTCAGTACCAGATGGGTAGCCATTTGAGAATACCAGGCGCTGTATGTAGGAAGACATCGACACCTCCCTGCAAGAACCTAACGTCGTCATTTCCCTTAACCAGGATATACATGCGTCTGGGGACCGCTTTTAATTTTTATATTCTGTTGAAACTTCCTCACCGGGGTTAATACTGCACCAGGTAAGTAGGTACAGGTATATTTCAGAAAGTTTTTTTAAAAAAGAAAAAAAACAAAACAGAAACCACCACTTTATCAAGGCCGAGGCCACCCATGGACAAGTGTTAATGTGATTTCTATTTATCCCCCCTCCAGGAGATTAAACACAAGTGTCATGTGGGTTTGATGGAAGCGTTTTCAGTGGAATGACTTGGATTTGAACCTGGCACACCCAGGTTCTCAGTCTGCGTCGATACTAACTTAGCCACTGTGCCATCCATTTCAGAAAGTTCGCTACATGCTTGAGAACAAAATTCTGCCACTCAGCATGGTCTTAGGACTAGGGTGTCGATTGTTTTGTTTTGTAATCACATGTGTGGTTTAGAAGATTATGCTGAATTACTCAATAAAGTCATCTTCAGGATTCTGGATAAGTATACGGCTTGCCAAAACCTGTACGTCTTTATGGTTCTCTGTTCGGTGGAGCAGTACATCTTCCCATTGTCAAGAATGACGCTCTACGAAGCTGCGATGTTCTCTCTGTCAAAGCATTCGTTATTAAATGAATTATATACACAGACATGAAAGAAGTAAATAGGCACAGTTAGTAACATTAATAATGAAGCTTGCTGTCAGAGGGTCCTGATGGACCTATGCAAGATAATATTGATTATTTTCCATCGCTGATGAATTGGACAACCACTCGGTTTACAGTGGAAAGTTGAACATCGTGGTTTGCGGTGATTTGATGAAGTTTATAATATTGATGTAGTTTGTATGAGTTGGATTGCTATTTAAATTAATTTATTGTAGAGATGTTTGGTGTTTATGTTTTCAGAAACTACAACTAGCCATAAAAAATTTTTGTTAAAGATTTACTTTTGATTTGTCATGTTTAGTTTGTGCTCATGCATATTAACAGAAATTTTATTTTGTATTCTGTCCAAGAGGAAGAAACTAGTGGTTGGTGCACCAGCCCAGATGTGGCAAGAGAACTCCATTTACATGCGAATGGTGACTTTATAGAGATATAGGTTATGCGTTGTGACTTGCTCTTATGCCCCTGGATTTACTACTTGGTTTACGGTTCTCAGCTGATGACCCCATACTTTTGCTTAACGATCTGTGAACTCTTTGTAATTACTAGCAGGACCCGTGGAAATTCCATAGTTGTATCCTTCATCTGTTATATATTGCTGCCATTCTCAAAAATATTTCCGTCTATGGACGTCTGGCACGAACACAAACCCCATAATATTATTGTACCCAATCTGTTCAAACAGAAACATACTTATCTAAGTACTCTGATTAATATATCTAGTTATTTGGGTTTATCTTTAAAAAACTTGCAGGAGTTTGCGACATATTTGCATTCTATGGACGTACAGCGTGGATGCGGACCCCACATTATTATTGAACTATCTTCCTTCAAACTAAAACATACTTATCTAAGTAATCTGGTTAAAGTAGTTTCAGAATATATCTGGTTATGGAGTCTATCTCCAAAGACCTTGTAGGCGTTTATGACATATTTCCATTCTATGAACGTCTAACATATTCTACCATCTTTTGACAGAACAAATACAACACTATTATGCTACCATCTTTGACAGAACAAATACTACACTATTCTACCATCTTTTGACAGAACAAATACTACACTATTATTCTACCATCTTTTGACAGAACAAATACTACACTATTATGCTACCATC
Source organism: Sepiola atlantica (assembly GCA_963556195.1). NCBI lineage: Eukaryota > Metazoa > Mollusca > Cephalopoda > Sepiida > Sepiolidae > Sepiola > Sepiola atlantica. The sequence continues at coordinate 50,682,109 of OY744531.1, forward strand.
TTTTGACAGAACAAATACTACACTATTATGCTACCATCTTTGACAGAACAAATACTACACTATTATTCTACCATCTTTTGACAGAAAAAATACTACACTATTATTCTACCATCTTTTGACAGAACAAATACTACACTATTCTACCATCTTTTGACAGAACAAATACTACACTATTCTACCATCTTTTGACAGAACAAATACTACACTATTATTCTACCATCTTTGACAGAAAAAATACTACACTATTCTACCATCTTTTGACAGAACAAATACTACACTATTATTCTACCATCTTTTGACAGAACAAATACTACACGATTCTACCATCTTTTGACAGAACAAATACTACACTATTATGCTACCATCTTTGACAGAACAAATACTACACTATTATTCTACCATCTTTTGACAGAACAAATACTACACTATTCTACCATCTTTTGACAGAAAAAATACTACACTATTATTCTACCATCTTTTGACAGAACAAATACTACACTATTCTACCATTTTTGACAGAACAAATACTACACTATTATTCTACCATCTTTTGACAGAACAAATACTACACTATTATGCTACCATCTTTTGACAGAACAAATACTACACTATTCTACCATCTTTTCACAGAAAAAATACTACACTATTATTCTACCATCTTTGACAGAACAAATACTACACTATTCTACCCTCTTTTGACAGAACAAATACTACACTATTCTACCATCTTTTGACAGAAAAAATACTACACTATTATTCTACCATCTTTGACAGAACAAATACTACACTATTATTCTACCATCTTTTGACAGAACAAATACTACACTATTATTCTACCATCTTTTGACAGAACAAATACTACACTATTCTACCATCTTTTGACAGAAAAAATACTACACTATTATTCTACCATCTTTGACAGAACAAATACTACACTATTCTACCATCTTTTGACAGAACAAATACTACACTATTATTCTACCATCTTTTGACAGAACAAATACTACACGATTCTACCATCTTTTGACAGAACAAATACTACACTATTATGCTACCATCTTTGACAGAACAAATACTACACTATTATTCTACCATCTTTTGACAGAACAAATACTACACTATTATGCTACCATCTTTGACAGAACAAATACTACACTATTATTCTACCATCTTTTGACAGAACAAATACTACACTATTATTCTACCATCTTTGACAGAACAAATACTACACTATTCTACCATCTTTTGACAGAAAAAATACTACACTATTTTACCATCTTTTGACAGAACAAATACTACACTATTCTACCATCTTTGACAGAACAAATACTACACTATTATTCTACCATCTTTTGACAGAACAAATACTACACTATTATTCTACCATCTTTTGACAGAACAAATACTACACTATTATTCTACCATCTTTTGACAGAACAAATACTACACTATTATGCTACCATCTTTTGACAGAACAAATACTACACTATTATTCTACCATCTTTTGACAGAACAAATACTACACTATTCTACCATCTTTTGACAGAACAAATACTACACTATTATGCTACCATCTTTTGACAGAACAAATACTACACTATTCTACCATCTTTTGACAGAAAAAATACTACACTATTCTACCATCTTTTGACAGAACAAATACTACACTATTCTACCATCTTTTGACAGAACAAATACTACACTATTATTCTACCATCTTTTGACAGAACAAATACTACACTATTCTACCATCTTTGACAGAACAAATACTACACTATTATTCTACCATCTTTTGACAGAACAAATACTACACTATTATTCTACCATCTTTTGACAGAACAAATACTACACTATTATTCTACCATCTTTTGACAGAACAAATACTACACTATTATGCTACCATCTTTTGACAGAACAAATACTACACTATTCTACCATCTTTTGACAGAACAAATACTACACTATTCTACCATCTTTTGACAGAACAAATACTACACTATTATGCTACCATCTTTTGACAGAACAAATACTACACTATTCTACCATCTTTTGACAGAAAAAATACTACACTATTATTCTACCATCATTTGACAGAACAAATACTACACTGTGATCCCAGCCCGAAGGCAAATAAAGTGTATTTTAGTTCAAGTTTCACGTTCTACACAACAGCAACATCAGATGAAATTAAAAAACAGCATCTATAGTTTTGCATTTTCGGCGATTGGGCGATCCCATCTTTTAAAAAGGGGATGGAGGGTGATAACGTACGTACGAGCAAGAAATTGCGTATTATTATATAGATTTTCACTGTTTATCTTTCGGTATTAAATCACCATAAAAGGGTTCATTTTTCGTTAAAAATGCATGCATGGTATAGAAGGAAATGATATGAAAATGATACGATGGATGTGTAATGCGAGTCTTAAAGACAGGCTTAGTTCTGATGACCTCAGAGGAATATTAAACCTGTATAATATAGGGAGATGTGTGCAGAACAGGATACTTTGATGGTATCGCCATGTTGAAAGAAAGGGTGAGAGTTCTTGGGTTCGTAGATGTAGAACAGTTAAGGTATCAGGTCCAGTTCACAGGGGATGGTCAAGAAAAACATAGGAGGAAGTGATAAGAATCGACTTGAGAAAAAGAGAGATAAACAAAGATCTGGCCAAAGGTAGGTTAGTTTAGAAGTCAATTTCTTGAGGTCACTGGAAAAATGGTTGGATCATTCTACCACTCCAAAAAGTATCTCACTTTTGAAGTGATCCTCTACCTGTATAAGAGTCAGATACATCCTAGTATGGAGTACTTCTGCCACATGTGGGGAGGTGCTGCTCAGAGCACCCTTTCCTACCTTGACAGAGTACAAAAGCGACTTCAAAATCTGGTGAGCGATGTCCTATTCTCAACCCTACAGCTTCTCTCTCACACGCTGTTAGTCTTTCTCTACTCTATCGTTATTTTTATGACAGGTTCTCGACTGAGCTTCAATCTATGTAACCCCCCCCCCCCTAGTAATAAATTCACAACAAAAACTCTTCTAACTACAACCACTGTCAATAAATTCCCTTTCTCCTTTTGTGTACCTAGAACTAAGCGGATTTTCCATGAGCAAAGTTTCTTTTCTAGAACTACCCGTCTGTGGCACAAAGTACCACAGGGCTACTTCTCCGTTGACTACACCATTGCGGTTTTCAAGTCCAATGTAAATAAATTCTTGTTGAGCCGTCCTTTTAAATAATCAATTTCTGACTAGGTTCAACTGTCATTACTAATCCCCTTGATGTTTCACCGTCCACCTGTCAAACAAAATATCCCTTCTCTTTGAGTGGCCTTTGGACCTTAATAAGCTCGTTTGTAAAAAAAGATACATGCCAACATGTAAAACGGACATAAAACCGATGGTTATGCTGCTACTGCTGCTGATGATGATGGAGGAGGAGGAGGAGGAGGAGGAAGAGGAGGAGGAGGAGGACAAGCGAAACCCACCACTGATTTAGTGTTGTATCCACAATGTAAAGAGAGCAATTTTGAACCTAGCAGATTTTAGTACAATGAAATGTTATGTTAATGTCGATACCAATTATTTGAACGGGCAGCATCAAGGGGAATGATTTACCTCTAGGGAATTGTAAATGAAAGATTTACTTAAGCTGAGATTGGCGGAAATTACCTCAGCAAGGAAAAGATTTATTTCCACTCAAATTTAAGGAACAGATTTAACGCTAGTGAAATGTAAAAAAAAAAAATTTAACATTAGTGAGACGAACAAAAATATGCTCTCTCTGATTGCATATTTTTGCTAGTTTATATAACAAACGAACATATATTACAGGAGAAGGTAATGCCCAGGAGGATGGTCTGATGACAACAGAACTGATACTACATTACCCTACCTCCCGACAAAAAGATAGGAGGTAATGCCTGGGAGGATAGTATCATGATAACAGAACAGATGCTACACTATTCCCCCTCCCCCAAATAAATAAAGAAGGCAATGCTTGGGAGGATGGTATTATGGCAACAAAATCAATACTACACTATAAACCTCCCCCCGGAATTGGACATTGAAAGATAGTACATTAGTCTGAAATCATATAGTAAAATGAATGGTGCATTAAAAGGTAGTGACAGTATTGTTTCGGATTCAGACAGACAGATACAAAATCTCCATTAGTAATAGATTTGTAGACATATATTTTATATATAAAAAGTCTGTAAACTATAGATTATATTTACTCATTGATGGGAATCTGACGAGTACTACCACTCCACGACAGGAATGGCAACTAAGGATCATACCCCAAATCGTGATTTGTTATATATATATATATATATATATATATATATATATATATATATATATATATATATATATATATATAGAGAGAGAGAGAGAGAGAGAGAGAGTATAGTTGACTTAATCATTGAGGCCTGGATTGAATCACGAACCCAGCATTTACTAAGTTAATGATCGATTAGTACCAGTTTCATTACTGTTAATCAAATTGTATTTATACATGGGATTGGCAGAGAACCCTCCTCTGTCTATGGATAGAAAACTTAGAAAAGGGAGCCTTTTTTTTTTTAGATGTCAAACAAAAATATATTTAACTCTAGTGAAATGTAAAAAAATAGATTTCACTCTAGTTTAGTGGTTTTTTATTTTGTTTTTCTGGGTTTTTTTTATGGAAATCGCTTCAGACAAGGCATGAAGCTACTTGATGTAAGGAGCTAAAAGAAAAATACCATTCCAAGGTCAAAAACTAGCCAACGATAAGTGGTAGATGGATAGATTCCGGCCCAGAAAACAGCAATTCTCCCCTATTTATCAGAAACATCGCTCATGAAATGTGAGTATTATAAAACAAAATAAGAGAAGCAAGAGTTACGAGGCTGCTGAAAGTAAACCCAAGCTCCATTTTCAAAAATAGATTTGACCCCAGTATGATGTCAAAAATAGATTCAACCATAATGTGGTGTTAAAATAGACGTCGTCGTCGTCGTCGTCGTCGTCGTCGTCGTCGTCGTCGTCGTCGTCGTCATCGTCATCATCATCATCATCATCATCATCATCATCATCATCATCATCATCATCATCATCATTATTATTATTATTATAATAATATTTTATTTAACATCCGTTTTACATGCTGGCATAGATTGTACAGCTTTTAGAAAGTGACTTCTAAACTAATCTATCTCTGACCAGGTCTTTATTTATCCTTTTTTTTCTCAAGTCCATTCTTATCACTTCCTCCCAGGCCTTCTCCAGTGAACTGAACCTGCTATCTCAAGTGTTTTACATCTACTAACACAAAAACTCTCATCCATTCTGTCAATGTGACCATACCATCAAAGTTTCCTGTTCTACACACATCTCCTTATACTGTCCAGGTTTAATCTTCCTAACATCTAAGCTTGTCTTTAAGACTCTCATTACGCATCCATTGTATAATTCTCATATCATTTCTCGCTACTCATATAGATGACACACCATGTTTCCGTGACTTCGTCATCAGCGTTCGGACAGGTTACGGAAGCACCCAAGAGTTGAGGAGGCGAAAACTGCCAAATGCTAAATTGAAGACTGGCAGCCGATAAATTACGACGAAGAAAATAAAACTAAAATACATATATAAAAATATAGAACAACCAACTTATTAATCGATGTTTACTTTTGTTTGTTTTCTGTCAAACGAACCATTGTTAATTAAATGTTTTTAAATAATGTTTTTTTTGTTTTTGTACCGGAAAGATTATAAAAATGATTTTTTTTTGTTATTGAACGCGATTAATTTCTTCCAAAAGTTATCAGCTGCTTAGTTAATAGTTTCGTCAACTCTCGGGCGCTTCCGATACCTGCCCAAAAGTTGATGACGTGAAGTCACGAAAACATGGTGTGTCATCTATAAGAGTACCCATTTCTGTCCAGGCAACGCATAACCTCAACCCTTACTGGCCAGGTTTTACTTCCATACATCATCACATTGCGTGCAAATTTCTTCTTTTCTTTTCACTACCTCTTTTACTCAGCACTACTTTTCTCTCATCCTTGCCTTTGTATCACGTTATCATGCCTCCCCCCCCCCCCTTTTTTATTTTTAGATGCGGAAGAATAAATAAAAAAGACTTTAAAAATAATCTTGTATTTGTTAAAAAAATTAGGGCAGACAAATTCTAACAATCCACTTCGTTATTTTAATGAATTGTTCTTGTATAATTTTAAAGAGAATTATCTCCCTTACTAGATTGAAAGCGCGTGTAAAGCAGTCCATCATGAAAGAAAGAGAAATTATGGTTTTATATTTAGATTACACAGCAGGAACTCGTTTTCTACCACATCGAAAAAAGACTTTCCTTTCTCTCTCCATATGACTAGCATCAGGCGGAATTTTCATGGACAGAGCTTTTTTTGCAAGGACTTCCCGTCTGTGGAACATATCACTGCAAGACTGCTTTCCTGCTGATTATAACTTTATCATCCTAAAATCCAATGTTAAAAACCCACCCTATGAGTTCAAAAATTAAATTTTTCTGAAAAATTTGGGGAAAATTGACGGGAATTATGTGTTCTGAATAATTCCCCCCTACCCGACTTCAAGTTAAATTTTTTTGAAATTGAATGCAATCAAAGACTTTTTCTTTCTACATATTCAGAAAAGGGATAAAAAAATGTTTTCAGATAGATGGAAACAGAATTTTTCCATCTTGTTTCTGTTGATGACTGTAAAGTGGGGGGGGGGCCCAAGTCAAAAAGTGAGGGGGCTTGAGCCCCCTACCCCCCGGTGCCGCCGTCCATGATATATATAAGTATTTCATGTATCCACATAAAATTTTATAAGGCGATATAATTTTGTATGTATCAATTTTCAGTATTTACTTCAACAGTGCTCGATACGTAAGTAGAGCTAGGTAGTAAGCTATGAAAATATATTTATGCCAATTAAGCTACACAGAGGCTCCTGCATTTCATCCCCGAGGAAATCTTCAGGCTAAAATGAAGATTCCCCCCCCCCCGGGATGAAACGCGGGAGCCTCTGTGTAGCTTAATTGCCATAAATATATTTTCATAGCTTACTATATATATATATATATATATATATATTATTATTATTATTATTATTATTATCATTATGAGCAAGGATTTCAGCTTTTCACTTTGTCCATCGGCTGCAGCTATTTCTTTAGGGCATTAAACCATATTCCGCTACCTCTTTCTAGTTTTGCCTAATTCTCAGTGTTGATATTTGAAGCGTTGATATCACACATGCAAACACTTCTATGACGCACCTATTTTCGTTACTAGAGGCCAATTTACCATAGAGAGTATCCTTAGGAATGCAGTTATCCTCCATATTGTGCACATTAAAAAATAGAGGAAGAAGAAAATATAACATGAGTTATGTCTCTGTTTCAATATTTATATGTGTAAATAACTATTTCTTTACATGTAACACTACAGGACATAATTCAGTATATATTCAAGCACCACAAGCAGCTGACTGAAGTATCAGTATCGTTTGTAATGCCAACACGACAAGCACTTTCTTTTGCCAAGTGAATCTATATAAAGTTGTAATGCATGTCTATGTGTTTGTTCACAAACTTTTGATAGGGTTTTGGAGATAGATCCACATAACCATATACATTCTTAAACTACATTATCCAGAGTATTTGTATAAGTATATTTTATTTTGATCAAAGGGGTACAATAATACTGTGAAGTCTGTGTTCATGCCAAACATCCATGAATAGCGAATATATCTTTTGTATTGTATGGATTATTCGAACAATTGTTCTCATCTTGGCTGTTATTCTCACAACGTTTCGACCGATGTAACCTCCGACCTTTTTCAGGTACATCTCATCGAACTCAGCAATCTCTATGTCGAACTCAGGAATCTGTACGGAATTTCAAAGAGAACCCTTTATTTAATCCATGGTATAGCTTGCTCTCGCTCCATCAGTCATAACCGGGTAGAAATCTTAAGTAATAAATAAAGGGTTCCCAAGTTCCACATACAGATTCCCGAGTTCAATGAGATGCACCTGAGGAAAGTCGGAGGTTACATCGGTCGAAACGTTGTGAGAATAACATCCAAGATGAGAACAGTAGTCCAAATAATCCAAATCATACAAATTATCAATCCTCATCTAAAAAATTCCGAAACATGATATAACTTTTTATTGATTTTATTTGATTTATAACTTGAAAATTATAAATAAAAAATTAATAAGAATAGAAATGGTAATATGCAGTTCAGGGATCAAGGCAATATTACAATAGGGTCCTTATTCATTGCCGGGAAATGCTGAGTATTTCTTGAGGGGGGCGTAAAGAATACAAACTTACCGAAGATTATTTCAATAAATATCCCTGCACTTACACCCTATCTCACACAACCAATACTGAGTATGCACCATCCCCAAAACTGAATATTATAAAATGCAAAATATAAGAATGAAAAATGTCATATGGTTTTATGGACTGGGGACAGGAGAACATAGGTTTCCTCATTCAATTTCGGGTAATGCGGGGGTGATCCTTCTAGTTTTATTATAAAGGTTTCTAGAGAAAACAGGAGTTTTATTTTTGTTTCACAATAGTAATGAAAGATATGTTTTTATGTATTTTTCTCTCTATTTTAATCATAAATGAGGACAAAACAAAGCCGCTCTCTCTAAGGAATGAAAAATATAAGAAAAGAAAATCAGAAACGGAAAAAGTGAACATTCTCCGACCATATATCTCACCAGACAACAGTATAGACCTAAACAACTTAATTCATGCATGGATGAAATCGGTAATGTCGAGATTAAACAAAATATTTGCCAAAAGAATGAATCAACAAAGCCTGGATGGGAAACTAGATTGCAAGCACAAATAAACAAATTACAAAAAGAAGCTAAAGCTGTGACTTAGATGAAAGATCAGAAAACAATGGAAGAGGAAAAATATGGTTGACAAAGAAGAAGAAAGACTAAACAAGAAACATGAAGAACTAAAACAAAAAATACTAGCAAAAGAAAGAAGACCAAGAAGATGGAAATACAAACCTGAACAGTACAAACAAAATAGGGCTTTTGAAAATAATGAAAACAAGTTTTACCAAAACGTAAACTGAAGGGGGACAAAACAGAAAAACTGGACGCGACAGAAACAAGATAATTCTGGAGCAATGTATGGGAAAGGCGACTAAACTAAAATAGAAATGCCGAGTGGTCGAAAACAAGAAAAAAGAGTTTCAGGAAATTGAAGAAACAGAAACCGTAATTAATGAAAAAACACTCAAGACGACCTTAAGAAAAATGGCAAACTGGGAAGTTCTGAACACGACAGAATAAATGGATTCTGATTTTAAATATTCACGAGCCTATATGAAAGGTTAATACAAGCTTAAAAGATGTATATGTGCAAAGCAGACATGTTGGAGTGACTGACTAAACTATAAAATAAATATATTATATCTAAATAATATCAGTTTCAAGACGGGTATACACAATATGTATAGCATTTTGAGCTACACATTTGCATACTTAGCAATATATTAGATATACATATGTAAATCCATCCAGTAAGTAACGAAACGTCATTTATTTTTGACAGCTTACTTTTTTAGTTACTTACTAAACGTCATTTATTTGAAAGAAAATCGTTTATCTTAATTCTTTGGGTGAGTAGTAAGGGTCGGTTTCCGAGGCACACACCCAAAATTGTAAAGTTTGCAAACAAAAATGTGTACCCACGTTACTCACTATTTTACCTGGAATATGTATCCCATAATTCATTAGTTTAGGAGTTTACTCCGCATGTACATAGTATTGATGCTCACGTGTACACACTGGTCCGCTTAAAATTTGATTGCATAATATACCTCAAAATGTAATGTAGAGCAATTCTTTTCTGTATTAAATTTTTTGTATCTCGCTTATTTTAAACAAAATTTTCAGGGGGGGGGGGGGCGAGTTTAGGTTGGAAGTATACCCCCTAAATAGTAATGTTTGAAAAAAATGTGTTCAGGTTACTCACCGTGTTGCCTAGAATCTATATTCTATAATTCATATTCATTAGTATAAGAGTGAATCTTAAACATAAAAGTGCACACACACAAACATATATATATATATATATATATATATATATATATATATATAAATATATATATAAATATATATATATATATATATATATATATATATATATATATATATATATACTAGAGATGAAAGATGGGAATAAAAAATTGTAAAGATACAATAATTATTAGAACATCAAAAGTTCAGAGCAAGAAACTTCATACCCTTAATCCATGGATTTTCAAAGATAAACTCTTCTCATCAGAGTATAGGGAATTCAACATTTAAATATTATATATACATATATATATATATATATATATATATATATATATATATATATATATATATATACACATACATATACACTCTCCATTAAAAATAACGAAAAAAATTATGCTTTATATAAAATCATAGAAGTACGTCGGTAATTTAATTTTTCATAAATAAATTATTATTATCATTCCTGATGATCTGAAAAAAATACCAATCGTTTATTTTTTATTTAGAGCGGAAGATTTCTTTCGAAATTAATTTCAGGCGACTTTCTCATTTCTCTTCACTACTTGAAATGGTATCGCCCGGGGGCTTAAAAAGGGTATTTTTTTACTCGCTTACATTTGTTTAATGGGTCGCATTTATATTTGTTTATTTATATACAAATAAATACACATTGGGCTTTATTATAGAGTGACGGATAAACATATATACATACGTAACTTTATATATAGAAAGAAGATAACATTGTTTTAATTTGTACATTTCTTTTTGTTTACCTTTTTAGCACTTCACTTAAGACTGCGTGATTCCGTTACCAATATGTGTTCTTCCAGTTGTTTCTTTATTCGTCTCTTTTTTTTGGTTTGCATTTGTTGTTCTACATTTTTAAGCCATTTGAAATGATTTTGCAAAGTTTCTGTTCCTTTGTTGTTTGGCTTGTTTTTCGTTCTTACGTCTTTGACAGTTCCATTAGCAATTCGTCGTGTCCTTCCTTTGTCGGCTTTAAAATTTTAGAGTTATCGATAAATCTTTACTTTTGTTTTTTATTTTATTTCAGTTGGAAGAGAAAACTATTCCATTAAATTGATTTGCAAAATTGATTTTATGCACACGGACATATTTATGTTTATTGTGAGTTTTATGAATGGAATCAATTTCATTCACTTATATTTGCATAATCTAACTATGCATCCACCTTATATATATGAAAGTTATATATATATATATATATATATATATATATATATATATATATATATATATATATATAATAAAGAGCAATATGCATATTATAGATGCATTCCAATGACCAAAGGAAAGATCAATCCATAACCATACCTTTTATCTGTTCTTTCAATTTCTTGATCTTCATATATCGTCGAACGACCACAACTATACTTTTCTTCTGTTCTTTCAATCTATTTACTTTAAGATATCAGTGAATACCCGCAAGCCCTCTTTGTCTCAGAGACAAATCAAAATTTTTTAATATGTTAACATTGTATTTTTTAAATTTATTTATGTTTATTTTTTCCAAATTCAAAGCAATGACACTCATAAATTGAATGGATTCATCTTAAGCATTTGTTCAAAATTGTTTGAATGCGTTTTATAAATTTGCTAAACAATTTCTTATTTTTTAATTTTTTTCAAATCTCTTTTAAAATCCTTTGTTCTTATGTGGTAAACCGGAAAATGTAATATCTAAATTTGAAGAATTGCGTCTTGATTCTTCTAGAATGATCAAATATATTTGATGATTGTTTTTGCTTTATTTTTCCAGGTAAGTGGTTCATATACATCAAGTGATTTACTGAAGGAAATTCATTTACTATAAAGAATTTTATTTGGTCTCATTTTTAACAAAGGTAAGTCACTGATCAAACAGATTATTATTAAGTATGTGTCAAATAGGTTAAAAGATTTTGATTGAACTACACAATGCAATACATTACTCAAAATTCTTTAGAATGTTAAAATTCATCATACTTCATCATCATCCATTTTATCATCTTTTCCCTTGATCACGGGTCTGACGTTTTCTGGCAGCCTGTGATCTTAGTCTCTAAGCTTGGTAGTTTTGAGGAGTGATTCCGTTGAAATTCCATGGTCTAAGATCCTTGTTGATGGTTTTCATTGAAGTTTGCTTGGGTTGTTCAACTTTCCATCAGCCTTCCACCTGAAGGTCTCTGCATTTTCCTAACTAGGAGCCGCTTCATTCAACATGGCCTAACCGATGTAGCCGACTGATCGGCAAAAGTTCGTCCAGCTTTGGTATATTCAACCGCGCTAACAGAGTATCATAGCTGATATGTAGTGTCTGATCTGCCACTACATTGGATATCCATCTGAACATTGCTTTGTCATTATGCTGAAGACACCTATATACAGCACCACACACCTAACATACCACCCCTCTTATAGTGAGAGGAATAGCTTACAATGTCAGGACTCACAACAGCTCACGGAACTTACCCTATGCCGATTTTCCTTTAAAATCGTATAAAAGTGATAATAGCTCTACAGCTGTTATCACTTTTATACGATTTTAAAATATATTATCTTAAAAAAATGTTAAAATTTTTTAAATTTATACTTTACTAGTCAACTGTTATCTCCTTTACTACCCACAAATCCAAAGATATGTATTCAGTCAGAGACAGCTGCTTCGCCGTATTACAGCTCTTCAGTATGTCTAGACATTGCAGGTGTTTCAAGTTGGGATTCAAAACCCAACCCCTTGGTCCGTAATGCTATCACACTCTGCACAAAAGTAAAGTAAATTATAATGATTTTTTAAAATATTTGTTTACATTAGCGACTGCTGAGAGAGCTCAATATATGTGTGATGCTCATTTGTACACTCTAACTTTGATAGATTCTAAACATTTTAGGATATACATAGTGTTATGGTGTGATGGTTATCTACCCTATTTCGGTTGTAAATTGACTCTTCCAGAGACTAGGAATAGAGTTACAACTAAGTGTTACAGCGGTCATTGGCGTTATTCATTTGCTGTACGGTGATGATGACGGACATACCAGTCAGGGTTCCAATCTCGACAATCAGTCCGGCAGAAACTGAGCCATTTCGGTGGTCTTTTATCTGTCGGGCTGAGGTATTGGTCTTGGTTTGTCCTAGGAGGTGCACCTTCCCAGGCCTTGCCTCCTCTCTTTGGGGTGTAGTAAGTTTATTGCTTACTGCATGAGGTGCCCCGACCAGGGAATGCCGACGGGGCTGCCCAGGCAATTTCTAAAAGGCCAGAGTGCTCCTTCTTTAGAGGTGCTGGCTTGACTCTCCCCACCTTTCGGTCTTGTGCCACATTTTCTTGCGGTGGGAAGGAAGTAAATAGCGTCATGACGGCAATCATTGGTGGCAGCCATAGCTACAATATCAGACACAGATTTACTGTACATACTATTTCTGTACTTTAAATACATTCTTGTAAATATACCACTGTGTTATCTTAATTATTATCAGCCCTTCAAGCTCACAACACATAGATATTTTTGAATTACATTTATTTATTGGTAGTTTATGCAAAGTGTATTAGATTTGAGTAAATTTTATAACTATTTACAAATATTTTTGTTAATTACTAATCAACTGATTTCCTTAAAATTAGATGGACTGAAACATAGCAGAAAACATTTAATTACTAGCAGGGCTACCCAGTATTGCCCCGAAGACATGGAAAAGGAAATGGAAAAAAATTAAGAAATAAATTTTGTTTATAGAGCCTTTGTAATATGAGTTTAAGTAAAAAAAAGTCGTTAGTCAACCTTTGGCCTGGCGAAGAAAGAAAATGTTATTCTTTGGAAAACGAAACAGTAAGAAGTTAAGAAATAAATGGGGTATTAAACTCCTTTGCGATATGAGTGTAAGAAAAAGAAACCCAATAAAGCATAAATTTATTCTCTGTTTGTCTGAAATTAAATTGCAGCATAAGTAATGTTTTTACTCGATAAATGTTCGGTAAATAGATCAAATAAACTGACTGTTTTCATTTTTGTTAGAAGATGACTGTAGTGAATAAAAAAAACAGTCCGGGTTTTTTTAGATAAAAATAGAAATGGGTAAAATGAACTGAATGTTTGTTTGTTTAAAAAAAATATTTGTGTTTATTTAAATGGAGCTCCTTTTTTCAAAATATTATTTGGTTGTTTTTAAATATAAATTAGTAACTCATGGTAGACGTCGTAATGTAAATCAGTGAAAAGGTTTTATTAAGTAGCCATGAAAGATAAGCGATTTTTCTTTTTAATTACATCCACCAATGAAATGTAGAATAACAAATGAAAAAAATCACCTTAAAACGAAGCAGTAATGTACGTCAAATTTAAGAGTACTTACACAGACAACAGATTTTAAACACTATTAGAAATTTTCGTATTTGTAACAAATGCCACACTTTCATTGGCTAATGAACAAATATGAGTAACCAATTTCAGTTTCTGAAATCTTTCTTTGAAGAAAGTTGGTAGGACATGGTGGAGGTATGCAGCCTACTGAGTAAAACAACAAAAAAGGGTTCTCTTTTTCTTTCTTGCTTTTCCTTCAATGCATTCTTTGTCCCTAACATTATTCAATAAATTAGCTCAAAGTTACATCAGTCTATCCATCAAGCAAGGATTCTCACTCATTTTGCATCCTCTGCTCTATGATAAAGATCTATGTGTATTTATTTGTCTCTATCTCTCTCTCTCTCTCTCTCTCTCTCTATATATATATATATATATATATATATATATATATGAGAGAGAGAGCGAGAGAGAGAGAAAAGAGGGTAGTGCAGTATTAGTGCAGTTCCAACGAGAGAAAAGTATATATGTAAAGGAGTAAGGCTACCAACATTTGTAAAATGTTTTTTTCAACATTTATGTATTATTTTGTTATTTTATCATTTTATAATTTTATATAACGCGTTTCAAGCGGTGGTCCGCTTTCATCAGATATGTAAATCCATTTGAAGAAATGTCTTTCGATTTGAAAGAGTGTTGTTTCATTTGAGGAAATGTGTTATTGTTTGACGTTTTTGCGCATGCGTCGGTTTGCGGGTGTGTGAGCATGTGTTCTGATAATTTTATATCTTTTATTCTTTATTTTTTATTTTTCTTGCTTCTATTGGTCAAAGTCGTGTGTGTTTATTAAGTACGTGTTATTTTTACCTTTATTTTATCAGGCATCTAAATTTTTTTAGGTGCATAAATTTTCTTTTGAAATTGATTACTTTTTATTGCCTAGTCTCCAAGATGGCTGTTGTGCCCATGTGCGTGTGTGCGTGTGTACGCGCACATGTGTGGTCAGTTCTGAATCTTGTACATAGGTGAGCGACATACACCCCCCACACACACACAAACACACGCACACATATGTGTGCACACACACACACACACACACACACACAGGCGTATGGTTAGATAGTGATAGAGAGAGGTAGAGAAAGGTTGATAAAAGTGTGTGTTGTTACAGTTATGATCTGTTCAATGCTGGATTGAATTTTAACATGAAGTTTTTTTCTTCACAGACATCTACCACAAACGCCTAACAATATCTCCATTTTATAAGCCATCACCCCAAAAGCTGCCTAAAATCTGTACCCTACTCCCTAGCACGCAGGATCTGTACTATAGTCAGTGACAAAGACCTCCGGATTGTCCGACTGGAGGAACTACAGAAAACTTTAACAAGAAGAGGATACCCGCTACAAATAATACACTAAGGTATAGAACTAGCAGAAAACATTCCATTAGAACAATTACGAATCCCCAAAAAACGAAACAAAGAACAAATATTAGCAATCCAGAATTATTCACAGAAATAACAAGAAACCTAAACCTACTCAACCATAACAACAAACTAAACAACACATTAAAAACAACGAAAATAATAAAAAGTAAACGCCAACCAAAAAACCTCAAACAAATTTTAACCTCATCCAAACTCAACCAACACACAATACAAGGGGTCACAAAATACAACAAGGAAAGATGTGGGGTCTGTGACATAATAATAGAGGGGAACTCATACACATTTAAACACCCAACACAAACATTCACAATAAAAAGATTTTAACTGCACCTCCAAGAACGTTGTCTATGTGCTAGAATGTACAACATGTAACGAAGCTTATATAGGTGCTACAAAAACATTTAATAAAAGAGTATCTTTACATAAAAGCAACATTAAAATCAAAGAAAACCGTAAATTATTCGTCTCCCAACATGTGCACTCATGCAGTGGAGGAACATTTAAAATAATGCAAATTTTCTAAAGCCAAGATTACACCTACTTACTAACACAAGAAAAAAACTTCATATTTAAATTCAATCCAGCATTGAACAGATCATAACTGTACAACATACTTTTATCAACCTTTCTCTACCTCTCTCTATCATTATCTAACCATACGCCTGTGTGTGTGCACACATATGTGTGTGTGGGGGGGTCTATGTTGCTCACCTATGTACAAGATTCAGAACTGACCACACAAGTGCGCGCACACACGCACGTGGGCACAACAGCCATCTGGAAGACTAGGCAATAAAAAGTAATCAATTTCAAAAGAAAATCTACACACATTAAGAAATTAAGATGACCGATAAAATAAAGGTAAAAATAACACGTACTTAATAAACACACACGACTTTGACCAAGAGAAGCAGAAAAAATAAAAAATAAAAAATAAAAGATATAAAATTATCAAAACATGTACTCACACACCCGCAAAGCCACACATGCGCAAAAACGTCAAACAATAACACATTTCCTCAAATGAAACAACACTCTTAGACATTTCTTCAAATGGATTTACATATCTGATGAAAGCGGACAACAGCTTGAAATGCGTTATATAACATTATAAAATGATAAAATAACAAAATAATAAATAAATGTTGAAAAAAACATTTTACAAATGTTGGTAGCCTTACTCCTTTACATATATATATATATATATATATATATATATATATATATATATATATATATATATATATTGATAAATATATATTGATAAATATATATCCACCTTATCACACCAAATTAGCGAATGAAAAACTGCCGAAAGAAACCATTTAAGTGTTTAGGGGTAGGGAGAAAGCAAATAGGAAATCCGACAACACACATGCCCACTGTTTAAAATAAATACGGAAAGAAACCCTTGAATCTATTTCGGTAATGAGATTTTTCTTTCTTTTTTTCCTTTCTTCTTTCTATACCGATTGATACGTTTTCTTACTTTTTTTAACTTTCTAGTTTGAGACGTTTATTTCTTTCTTATTTTTTGTTACTGCACTGACTGAGAAGTTATTTTATATGAATGTAAATATTAGTGCAAACACTGGGGAACCATGTATTTTTTTCAGTCATATTTGACGGAGTGTCTACACTCATTCTCATATATTTAATATTCTTCATATTCAACTTATATTTACCACCTACGTACCGGCCTTAGATGTCTATCGCCATTCCAAAAAAGTCATCTTTTCAACATACTTACCTACTGCTCAACGAATCCAGGAAACTCTACTGTTTCTCCGGATGTGAATGTATAGATGTTTACCAGTTGATACTGAAAACAATCTTCATTCGCTCGATACTGATTCAGCATTAGTTTTACACGCCACAAACAGAAGTAACCATCTGCATAGTGTAATTGGTAAGCGTTTGTATCAAATATACTTAAAGATTGCTAAAATAACAATATGTAAAGTAGAAATTACAGGTAGGTTCAGAGAGGATAACCATTTTGTGTGCAAGGAATGTGAGACAATAGAGATGAATGAGAACTCAGATGTGAAGAAAATACATTTGGATAGCGATGCTATTCAGGTTGTTCAGAAGTTTATTTTACCTGGGTGATACCATTGGAGCACAGAGAAGTACTGATATGATGCTGGTGCGATTGCAAGTGTTAGGAATGGGTTGAGTAAGTGCAGGTAATTTCTGCTATTACTAACAAACACTGTCGACCAAGGGAAGTCTATCAGGCATGTGTATACAGTGTGATGTATGGAAGTGAAACCTGGCCAGAGAGACTTGAGAATATGTGTTACATGGATACAATGGATGTGTAACATGAGTCTTAAGACAGATTAAGATCGAATGACCTCAGAATAAGATTAAATCTGGACAGTATAGGGAGATGTGTGCAGAACAGGACACTTCATTATTTTGGATGAGAGTTATTGGGTTAGTAGATGTAGAACAGTTGAGATAGCAGGGTCGGTTGGCAGGAGAAGGCCAAAGAAAACATGGGCGGAAGTTATAAGGATGGATTTGAGAGTAAGAGGGATGACTAAAGACCTATGCAGATATGGGTTAATTTGGAAGTCACTTTCTAAAAGACGTCCAACACATGTCAGCATGTTAAAGCGATGGTGATGATGATTATGATGAAATATTAATTAAGCTGGATCAAATGTTTAGAGGAAATAAACATGTTTTGCGAGTTGAGGACTGAACATCTCTTGGCGAAGACAGGTACACTCTGGGATACGGGCTTCACCCCCAACCTACTTCCACTGTACCCTTGAGTCTAAGCTGCTGAGAGAAGGTTTTATTAGTGAATCACCACTTATCAAAGCAAAAAGCTCTCGTTGATAAGGGTTAATGAGATGGATAGATTGTCAGTTGAATGATGAATAATATTATGAGAGGATTGAAAATGATGAATGGAATAAAAAAGTTTGATTACTTATGAGGATGATTTATGATAAGTATTTGTTGACATCAGATTTGAAGGCAACCATGTTGAAGCCTGCAGGAAAGCAATCTCGTTGTAACGTGTTTCATAGATGGGAAGTTCTTAGGAAGAAATTCTGTTCATGGAAATTCTGTTGGATGTTAGGCATGTGGAGGAACAAAAGGAAAGTTCTTTGAATGTCTTAAAAAGAGGAACCAGAGATTGAAGCTCAGTCGAGCACCTTTCATGGAAATAAGATAAAGAAGAGAAAGATTAGGAATGTCTCTTCTGTAAGAAAAGGGTTGTAGAGAACTGAAGAAATCATTCCGCACTAGATTGCAAAGTCAATTCTGTACTTTGTCAAGACAGGAATGCTCAGGGTTGCACCTTCCCGGTCTTCTGTCCTTCCCTAATACCCTTGCCAGTTAATGCTAGATCAGCAAAGACGATGTAATACTAAGAAAATCTCTCTGTGGAACCTTGATTAATGCTACAGAAAGTTTCTAGAAAACACTGCTTCAAATTGCCAATGTTAAATTGCCTCATCTTTCGGCTAACAATCTTATCCTCTCAATAACGTTTATCCTCGAGCGGCTCTTGGCCTTCATAAGTGGTCACCCAACAGTAAAAAAAAAAGGTAGAGCTTGTTATAGATTCTTGGACGCATCTAAGATAAGATGCGTCTATTCAATCTGAGCGATATAAATGTTATTTGAAACTGAAGTGTACCAGACCGAGTAATTGACAGTGCCTCTTGTAGAAGTGTTAGAACAAAGTTATTAAACAAAAGTAGACTTTTTTGAAATTTTATCTATTTTGTCCATGGTCAGTGAAAGAGAAATCCTTCTAAACTGAGACAATTTAAACATTTGTCCCAATTCAGAGTGCCCCTTTTTGGGAAACTAGATTTCCCTTACATTAAAACCGACCTTGTGTCTAACTCTGCTCTCGTGAGGGAGGCAAGTAAATATAGACAGTGAAAGACAGGCCAAAATCAAAGAATGAGTACTAGAGTATTGAGGTACTAGGTTTGAGCGATTTGGTAAAATGTCATAATGCTCTGTATTCGTCCAAATGTTGGATAAAATTGATTTTTGGTTTGGTCTGAAATGGTACTTTTGTCCTGACATAAAAAAATTATTTATTTTTCAACAAGCTCTTTTTAGTTACGTTTTATTAAGCAGCAATAACTCTTGTAGAGAAATTTTAAAACACGAATAGGCAGCACTCTTTCAGACACAAAGATACAGGAAATGGGCGTGCCACAAGCAAGCATATTGTCCCTTACCTTATTCAATATAAAAATTAATAATATTGTAAAAAGTCTTCAACCTTGTGTGGAAGGATCATTATATGTAGATTTAATTTGCCATGCATCCCAAAACATCGACTGAACACCAACTACAAGAATGCTTGAATAAAATAAATCAATGGACAATTAAAAATGGTTTTAAATTATCCTGAAATAAAACCAAATGCATGCACTTCTGTCAATTACGGAAAATGCACTGCAATCCAGTTTTAAAACTAGAAGGAATAGAAATACTTGTGGTACAACAGCATACATTCCTTGGAATCATCGTTGACCCAAAAACTGACGTTTATTCCTTACATAACACAACTAAGAACTAAATGCAACAAAGCTATCCAATTGATTAAAGTAGTGGCACACACTAACGAGGGTGCAGAAAAGTACACATTATTAAAATTATACCGAACACTTGTTCGATCCAAACTGGACTATGGCTGCTTCATCTATGGATTAACCCACAAATCGTACCTAAAAACATTAGAAACTGTTTACTACTAAGGACTGCAACTTGCACTGGGAGTCTTCCAAACTTCTCCTGTGGAAAATTTGCACCTAGAAGCACATGAAGCTCCTCTGACCCTAATAAGACAGAAACTAGCAATACAATACTATCATACCTACTAAACCCAGCATACAACACCATATTCAAACTAAATTACAAAGAACTGTATCAAAGGAAAAAAATGCAATAAAACCTATTGGCCTCCAAATAGAATCAATAATCAAAGAAACCAACATCCCACTCAAAAAGATACATGATACCATTCAACAAACAATACCACCGTGGGAAATACCAAAACCTAAAAGGAAACTTAGAAATGAATAAACTCAATAAAATTACCACACATCCTCACATTTTTCAAGAAAAACTAAATAAAATCCTAGATTGTTATCCCAAATATACCACTATATTTACAGGCGGATCTAAGGACAAGTACATAACAGAATGTGCAGCTGTACATGAAAACAAAACTATTTAACAACATCTTCCTGAAGAATCATCTATTTTCAGTGCAGAATCCAATGCCATAGATTTAGCTCTCGATATTATCTCTCAGAGTAAAAAGAAAAACGTTGTTATTCTTTCAGACTCCTTATCAATATTAACAACATTGAAAAATAGAAATCTGGATAACCGACTGATTATCAAACTATTATGTAGAATAACATCAAGAGATTATATTTTGTTGAATCCCAAGTCACATAGGAATCCAAGGAAATGATAAGGCTGACACAGCAGCCAAAACCGCCCCAAAAGGGCTTCTCAACAGCAAATTTAAATTTCCATACACAGACCTCAAGAAAAAACATCCAAGCATATATCCACAAGAAATGGCAGTCTAGATGGAGCAATACAACCTGATTTAGGAGAATAGAGCAGAACTGTAGAAAGTCACAAACGGAGGAAGTCATCCTCTCTTGACTCTGTATTGGCCAATTCCGGGCAATTCTAGTTTTTTAGAGCATTTTACTAAAAGATTTTTACCAATACCCCTAAGTCCGAGTGGCAAGGTCGTAAAACCACAGCTAATCGCCTGAAAAAAGTAGAACCACTACACCCCCCCCCCCAAAAAAAAACCGTACAAGATTTATCTATCATAGCAAAAAAAACAAACAATTGTTTACCTTAAAACGTTAGAATAGCCTGGAAATAGGGGATCATTTTACGTTAAATTTATATGTGACACTGATCACTCACTCTAAATTCTAAAACAATTGTTTTTTTTTCTTCTTTCTGCTAAGTTTTTCAGGCTATTCACACGTAATCGCCTACAAAAGTAGAATCTTATTTTTGCTTTAATACATACTTTTCAAAGTCGTTATCATATATGTTTTACATTTCCCCCCTTTTTACATATATTTTATTTGTTTTATGTTCTTGTTAATGTAAGTTGATTTTATTATTAAGCCTGTGTATTATCGTATCATGAAGAAATAAGCATTTTCTTCATCTTCTGTAAAAACAAATTGTATATGCAACAAACATAACAAATTTTGTAAAAATTATCAAAATTTTTCTCCAAACATTATTTTGTTCATAAAGTATTTGATTTTGTAAAATGCTGAATTTGCTTTCTGCTTGTATTATGTCATTATATTTTCTGTAATCAAGTAGTCAATATCAACAAATTGACTCATGATTTTTGAAATATAAAAAATGTGTCTAATTCATTATGAATAAAGTGATTTTTTGTGAATATAGTTATTTTATATTTTTGTACTTTTTACATTTGATTTGATGGAAATATATCACTTATTGTAAGCTGCTTTCTAATAATATGTATAGTTGCTAATTACTGGACATTACTAAAAAAAATCTTACTAAAACTTTTTTTGGTAATTATTATTTAGTAGTAATTTTGGTCTTCACATGCCTGCCCCCAGTCGTAGACCTCAGTTGCATGTTTGGCAGGCCTGTATTTTCGATCGTTTTGATTTAATCCAATTCATGTTGCAGAGTTTGAATGTTGGACTCTCGAGAAGGGTTTCAAATTTAAATATGAATCATGCATTTCCATTTGTTTCTTTCTTCCTCGGTGCCGTGTTACCTCAAATTCGTGTCATATACTTCTTTATCCCTGCTTCATATCTTTTTGCTGTCAGTTTCTTCTCACCATCGATTCCCTTGTGTTCTGTATCATCTGTGGCTAAACCCATTGTTTGTTCGTCATTGTGTGCATAACTTTGTTGAGTTATATTAAAAAGAATTAAAAGAAGACAGAGTCGGGAAATAGAGATTAATTGAGAGAAAGAGATTAACTAATAACAAGTACCATTTACACTTAATTATGTAAGAGAGATAAAGTAATATTAACCTAACTAACTATTAGATAGATATACAGATAGGCTGACAGACAGACAGACAGACCTGAAGACAGCTAGCGTCCATCACCGCGTGTGATTCTCAACAGTTTTGTCGTTGTTAAGATATTTTAGCGACTGTCCGCTTCAATATCAAATGTTGGTCTCCTTCTAACTGTTTCTTCTCGCTTTCGTTCCCATTTAACGTCACATCCGTGGGTCCTTCTCTGGATATCGTTCTGTCTCATGCTCTTTCCTGACCCTACCCGTTAAATATCATCTTGGTGTCAGATTACTCCAGAATACACTCTGAGAACTTTAGTGTTTCACACACGGGCAGGGTCATTGGGACCGGACATTCACATGTGCTAAAATCTATACACCCAGTATTTAAACTGAATTCTGCATTTATTAGATTGTTTGGGTTAGTTACACAAATTGGTATAGTATTTCTAGACGACAATTGAAGTATGGACATTTCTTTTCATTCCCGCTTGAAAGTTCAATCCAACATTATTGGATTTTCCCTTTATCATTCTATTATTTCTGACTCAACATTTTGTCTCAATGTCAAGATAATCACAGATTTCTTTTTTTTACTTGCTTGAAGTTCCAATCTATGAGTTAAACGTCCAAAGATGAAATACAGCTGCCACATCTGGAGAGGTGCCACATAGAGCACTCTTCCTGCATTGACAAAGTACAATATTAACTTCGAAATCTAGTGGGGGATGATCTCTTCTATTCCCAACAACTCCTTTCTAACAGAAGAGTTGTTGCTAGTCTCTCTCTACTCTATCTTTATTTCCATGGAAGATGATCGACTGAGCTGAAGTCTTTGGTTCCTCCTTGTAAGATATTCACAGCCAGACCTCCTCTTACTACCACAACGAAAAACATCTTTGCTTTCTCCCTCCATGTGCCTAGCATCAGGGGGTAATCACCATGGTCAGAGTATCTTTGTACCTGTGGAACACATTACATTTAATAATGTTAAAACAGAAGTGTACACATAAGGCTTAGAGTAAGAAGAAATGGGAAAATTCTATTAGAAGTTAAAAATTAGAATTAGAGCTACGTGTTCAGGATGTTGTGTCACAAGCAGGAAGTATACCCATGTGGCACGCACCCTGGACAGCTTCAGCCGACTTCCTCCTAAAGAGAAAGTTTCTAGAGAACATTCACAAGCGGTACTCAGTCGCATGTGTATCAGGCAAGATAATTTTAGCAACGTTTGTTTTTGCAGAGAAGTGTTGCCATCCTCCCACATACAGTACTTGGTATTTCCAAATAGTCACCCATCTGGTATTGACCATGCTCAACATTGCTTATCTTCATCGATTTAACAAGAATCAGTGTGTCAATGTGTTTCAGTGACACAGCAGATAAGCTGATAAAATCTTTCTCTTGTTTCTGAACCGTGAAAGAGAGCGACCATGAAGCTGTTAACAACAATTAAAAAAGCAGACAAGATTCCAGCTGTTTATGTGATTAGCTGCTGTCTGAATAATCTGCTGGGATCGAGGAATTTGGTCCACAGTAGTGCCACAAAACATCAAATGCACCAGAATCGGTTGATGTATTCTATTATGTAGTGTATTATAACAAGGTTCGATGTGTTAAAATAATGTTAAAAACGGTATTTTCTACATTAAGCAGAAATGTGGACAATTTCATTGGATATTAAGGCTACATGTCCGGATATTGCGCCACAGACAGGAATTCATCAGAGAAACCTAGTGAATAAGCTGATAAAATCTTCATCTTTTTTCTGAACCACAAAAGAGAGTGTTCATATTTGAGACAGCTGCTCCCTCCCCATTTCAAGAGGTGAGGAGAAGCGAGAAAGCAAATAGCAAGTCAGACAACCACCTCAGACTTTTCCGCCATCTGAAATGAATTTGGAAATAAATTCGGAAATAAATTATGTATGTATACTGTATTTTGGGAAATAAAAATTAAATAAAACTCCAAACGAGTTGTTAAACCCCCAAATGATTGTGTTCTGTCATTATTAATAACTTTCACAACCGCTGTTATTAACAAAAGCATAAACAGCAACACACATCCCGTCAGACGTACGACGAAAAATAATAAGAAGAGAGAGAACGAACTACTGCGATGTGTCATCTACACAACAGCTGTTTATGTGATGTGTCGTTATCCAAATTACTTGCTGGGGCCGGAGAATAGGTACAACATTGTGCTACAGTTTCATGATCGGTGACTTTTATTAGTAGTACATTCCATCGATGAGTGGAAGAGGAAAAGGATGTAAACATTTATTCGAAAGCTTAAAAGATATGTAACTGAATTTGTGGTAGCAGCCACTACATGGACAGTAAATTAAAAAAAAACTAACCCTAATCCTAACCCAACCACATAAACAGTAAATTAAAAAAACCCGTTCGACGAACACAACATATTCAACTTTTGGATTAATACACTTTATGTGCTTCTGAACACCATTACCTTTGCCACACATCATAGCCGTATTCTCGTATGCCTATTCTCTACAACTAGTTAACATTCTATGTAAAAAATTGTAGAAAAATATAATGCTTTGCCAATGTTTGCACTTGCTAGTTATCTAGATTTATTACTAAAATGTTCATATAAAGTCATGGAATTTAAATTTTTTTTATATATGAACTATAATTGTCATTTCTGATGACCTAAAAACACCCACCGTTGACTTTTTATTTATAGTGAAGGATTTCTTTCCGAATTCATTTAAAGTGGCAAAGTAAGTTTGAGGTGGTTATCTGACGTGCTATTCACTTTCTCACTTCTTCTTACCTGTTGAAATGGTTTTGTCCAGGAGCTAGAAAAAACACATATTTTACTCGCTAACTTTTTTACGAAAGGATGTAAGTACATATATTTATTTGTATACAAATAAATACGCATTGGTCTTTATTATAAAATGGCAAACCCTTTTACTCTGTTGTAAATCATATTTGAAATGTACTCCATCTTTCGATTCTATGATGGTGGTTAAGTCGATAACAACACGAACCGACGACTTGGGTGTGCCAAGATCGAATCCAGCGTATTCCATACCTTTTACTTAGGGATGCTCGTGACCGTTACATGGTGCATTCCGATGCCAAAATCAGAATGAAGCCGGTAAAAAATTTTGATTCATACAAATTTACTTTTTAATCAATGAATCCACCAAATGCGCACAGAACCCTCTGATCAAAACATAGCGAATCACTTCAGTCCATGTAAGATAAATAATGTAAAATATTTTGTCTCTTTAACTTCCATTTTCTCCAGGAACAATAAATAATAAACTCATTTTGTATCTGCGGTGATAGATAGGATATAGTTATGTTGTCCTCATGTTGATGCCAAAAGTCTTCTTTTGAGCAATTCTTTCTTTCTCATCAAATATTTCTTGGAGTTAATACATTAGATCCATTGCCCTTTCTGCTTCTCGTAAGGTCGTTTCTCTCTATAGCTCTAAATACTTTCTCACAACTGAAACTATTCTCTATCTCTACAAATCTACTATCAGACCATGTTGTTATATTTTGACTGGTGAATCTCTGTCTCATTTGAGAGTTCTTGATAATGTACCGAAACGTATCTTTAATTTGATTGGCCCAACCCTTTCTTCTTCTCTGCACCCTCTCTCTCACAGATGTGATGTTGCTAGTCTCAGTATTTTCTATAAATACTATTATGGCATGTGTTCTTCAGAGTTGTGTGATCTATTCCCTGCTTGCTTTTTTCCAGCTCGTTTGACTCGTTCGTCTAGTCGTCTCCATCAATTTGCTGTTTTGATACCTCATTGTAATGCAGCTTCCTATTCCAGTAGCTTCTTTCCCATAACTGCAGGCTTGTGGAACTCTCTCCATGCTGACTGTTTTCCTCCTACCTATAGTCTTAGTCTTTTCAACACTAAGCTCAATAGGCATCTCCTGTCTTTGCAATAATGATATTTCGTTCTTGTTAGCTCCTTACATCAAGTGGCTTTATGCCTTGTCTGGAGCAATTTCCATAAAAAATCCATGACTTTAAAAAACTAGTGAAAAAGTTATTGGAGATTAAATAAAGTTGAAAAGCAGGAATCAAGTCAAGCTCATTGCATGGTGTTCACACCTTTGAAAGGACTGGAACTCAGAGTTCGTGTAAGTGTAACAGGTGACAAGAAAAAGCTAACAATTGTCAAAGAGAATAGAAGAAAAGTGGAGAGAAGTTCTTGCACAGTTATGGTACATTGTAAGATTTTTGATAAAACAAAATGTTGCCTTAGGAGGAAAGGGTGAACGAATGTAAGACAAAGACGACACTGACTGTAATAAATAACTTTTCCACTAATTATAAAAAGCAGAAAATTCAATGAATTCTGATGAGGTGAATACACCATCCACACCTCAATTTGGTAATGTATGCAGCTGCTTGAAAATGTTGCAGATCGCAGAAAAGAAGTACAATTTGAAAGAAACTTCTTCCGTGTCACAAGCCGAATATTGTCAACAAACTGTAAAACTAAAAGATCATACAGTTGTGCGTAGGAGGACAACACAGCAAAAAAATGGTAGAAACTTCAATATTCAGCCATTTGGGAAAACAACTAATCTCAAAAAGTACTTCAAAATCACAAGACACTATAGGATTGGCTGCCCCCAAATTGACTGTTCTGTCCAATCTGCAAACCCTGCTCACCCCGCCACTGCCCTCATCCCAACATATACATTGATCTTGGCCTAAAATGGCCCTCTCCTAACACATATATAGGACCTTCAAATGTCCCCTTCCTATTTTATATATTGTTCTTGGACTCCAAATGTCCTTATCTCAACATACACGTAAATCTTGGCCTCATAATGCAATGATTTCAACTCCTAAATGCCCTGCACCCAATATGGGATAATCTAGCTCTTGAATGCCTCTTCCCACCACCCACATTAATATTTATCTCTAAATACCCACTTTAAAACACACACAATACTTTTGGTCTCCAAATTCTCCTCTCACAAAAGGCTCAATAATCTTGACCTCTAAATGACCTCCTGCCAATGTATAAATTTATCTTTTCATCAAAATGACCATCACCCAATATATACATTAATCCTGGCCTCCAAAGTAACTTTGCCTAACATGCACACAATAAACTTGACCTGGGAATGTCGCATGCATCATCATCATCATCATCATCATCATCATCATCATCATCATCATCATCAGTTTAACACCTGTTTTACATGTATTAGACGTTTTTTATAAATTGACTTCAAAACTTACCTATCTCTTGCCAAGTCCTTATTTTATGCCTCTTTCTCTCAAATCCATCCTTATCGCATGTTTTTCATGACCTTTCCCTACGAATTGAGTTTGCTTCCTCAACTGTTCTACATCTACTAACCCAAGAACTCTTATCCATTCATACAAACGAAGTCTCCTGTTCTGCACACATCTTCATATCCTGCCCAAATTTAATCTTCCTCTGAAGTCATCAGATCTAAGCCTGTCTTTAAGACTCACATTACACATCCATCGTATTATTCTCATATCATTTCTCTCCATACCACGTAACTCCAATATTCTTATTCCTGAAAATATCACTGGTACCTCAACGTTTGCTTCCTTTTAGCATTGTTTCTCTTCTTGTGTCAGAAATTATTGAAAAACATGTTTTTTTTTCTGTGATTGTTTCCCCAAGGCAAACACCATTTTTACTGGCCCAGTATTGAAGATCTCATCTCTGGAGATTATAGAGAGCTAGCTAAATGAATCAAGTGAGCAAGCAATTGGATAAATATATTAGCATTGACTGCATTACGATTGTGTCTTTTGCAATAGATAAAAAGCAGTAAGAGCTGAGAGGCTAGTTGTTTGGACCAATCAATTTAAACAGATGAGTTGGATGCGACTTTACAGCCATTCTGTTGAAAGACATAGCAATGTTTGTAAACGAACCATTCTTTCCATCCGAATGGAGTGATACAATCTATGATATAGAGCTCTTCCTAAATTATGAGACTAATGTTTGTAAAAAACGTGTTCATTTTTCAAATCAACAAAAATCAGAGAATTTTCCTAGTCTAATGAGATTTGTAGCATTTATTCAATCTATTATTGTACTAAAGCTGAGTTAATCAACGTTTGTTTCTCTAAGGCTTTTTTTCTACACATTTTAATCTTACAAAATATATGCTAAAATATTCCTTGGTTTTGGGATTGGGTTATGTTTGAAATAAAAATTCATTTTAAATGTTCTAATTAGTAGTAATTTATAATTTACTCAGCAAGTGACTCGTTTCTTACCAAGTTTCTGCCTATTACTCTCAACTGATCTCACAATATGTTGCATGACCCCTTTTTATCTTATACAGTTCCTATCACTCTCGCTTCTGTCGTTCTCTCCCACATTATCTATCTATCTATCTATCTATCTATCTATCTATCTATCTATCTTTATTAACAGTCAAGGGTAATAAAACTTACTATAAAACAGAAGATTTGAATAGCCCATTATAAAAAATAGAGAATATCGCCACCAGTATGAATACTATTTAACTCATAGCTGGAGCGAAAAAGAGAGATAAAGAGAAAACGAAATAGAGACAGAGGAACATATAGCGAACAGAAAGAGATTAATTTTGGATTTTGTCTTTTGATTTTTTTAAACATAACTGGCTTTGCAAACCCACTTTTTCCTGATTCAAATAATCTAACCTGACCTCAATAGGTGATCCAACGGGGACATTTCTTCTAATATATACTATATTTTTGGTGTCTCTGTCTGTCATTCTGTCCGGGGATGCAATTATAAACTAAGTTCTGTAACAAGACTAAACACTAATTTTCTCAAGTAAAACTTTACATGGAATCCAATGGTGGTATTAATTTTGCGTTAGTTTTTTTTAATATGATGTGTGTTGTCTAACACAAGGTCAGAAAAGAAAAAGGAAAAAAAGATAAAGAACCGGTAATGATAAAAGAACGATTGAATGTGCATATACATACATTTATTTCTCACAGAAAGGGTTTGGTAAAGACCAATAAAGGACATAATAAAAATGATACATAAAAAGAGATGACAATTACTAACGAAAGAGTTCATGTTAAAAGTCCTGAAACACAATCGAAAAGCATGGATTGCCAAGTCAAACAATCTATAGAGAATGTATGGAGCGATGTAAAGTAAATAGGACTTACTTTGATATCAAACTGTTACTAGTAGAATGGGGACCGTGCTGAGATGGCTAGCTGTCTGGGAGTCTTCTCTAAACTGTAACCAGAAGCAAAATCCGACGAAACTGTCTCAGAGGTGTAAAAACCATGTAAAAATGTAAAGCTAGGCTAGAGCACGTCCATCCAGCTCGAAGCTCACTACCAAAAAGAGGATAAGCCTCAGTTTCGAATCCCCCACATGCATGGAGCGAGTCTATTTTTGTACTTCATAATTAAAGAGTTCATTCACTTGTTGTCTAGTATGATTCAGGGGAGATAGCTTGAATATACTGTCAAAGTCATACAAAGTCATTTCATCATCATATTAATATTTATTTGTTTGGGCATTTCCATTTTTAACTATCTTCTTCATCACCCTTAAAACAAAAATATAGCACAGGATATATGCAATAGTAATCTATATGCTACTAAAACTTTGTAATACACTACTGGGTCGGAGATTAGGATGTGGTGGGAGCAAGGGCAGGTAGTAAGTGGTTGTGAACTCTTGGACAATCTGTTAGAATGTAGTTGGCCGGCTCATCAGCAAGTCTGCACATCCGGCAAACTATGTCAGCTGTCCCACTTGATTTTGAAGAATCAGTATTTCAGTTGTGGGTGGTGCCCCAAGCGAAGTCAGCCAAAAGTGACTTTTTTCTGCTGTTGCTGCTGACGATGATGTAACTGCTGCTGCTGATGATGTTTCTTTGCTAGGCGAGTCAGACTTCTGCATAGAGCTCATGAAGATCGTATCTTAGGATTGTCTGGCCTGCATGGAAATCCTTCTCATTGGTCGGAGCTATGTGTTAACCCTACAAGATTGCAGGTTTTTACACCCAGCACCGATAGCAGCAATGCCCAATCAGGTTTGACCCAGAACACACAACCGAATGGTGCAGAAGCAACGTTGCCGCTTTCACTCAATTGATTTGCGGTTCTACATTTGATACGACTTGGTTTGCTATACGCAGAAACGGATACGACCAGAGGACGACAGGTCCTGATACCGACCCCTCCTGGATTTTCATAGAGCAGATAGCTCTGCTACTACCATGTTTCCACCACCCCTACCACGATGATGAAGGGGTGCACCTTAGGCTGCTGCTGCTGCTGCTGCTGCTGATGATGATGATGATGATGATGATTATGATGATGATGATGATGATGATGATGAAAGAATGCTATCGATTTTTGATTGTCATAATAAAGCACTTGGAGAAGACACCAGAATTTTAGAAACAAGAACGTTTTTTTTTTCATTATTTTCTCTCACTAATAGTGCTGATAAGAAAATGACTATTCAACTCTCTGATCGAGTTCAAGCTCTCAGCTCATAAATTTTCATTCGATGATGTCAACTTAAACAAAGTCTTAGTTTTACTTTTTTATTTCTTTATTTGTATCTCGAATGTAATTAGAAAAAAAATAGAATGTTTTTTTAGAAGTTTGATGTCCATTCTTATCTTCCTGTTTCTGAAGAATTCTGCCATTTTTTACTTTTGTTCTCAAAATGATTTTGCTTATCGGTATCCACGAATAATTACAGTTAAAGTTTCATGCCCTCGTTCTTTGTTTCGTTTATTGTTACTTTTCCATAAAAACACTTAACTTTATAAGAAAGTGGTATAGTTTGCTTGAAGCACTGTGTGTATTTTATGAAGTATTGTATTTAAGGTTAGTACAATGCATGGTAAATAGTAAATATAATTATAAAGAATATACAATGTAGCAGGAACAAAAACATACAGGTCCAGTAAGAGAAGCCTGTTGTGTCTTGCCTGTCTGGATCGAACTCGCATCCTTCAGAATGCAAAAAAACAAAAAAAACAAAAACAAACAATATTTAAACGTTATGTGGAACACGTGGTTGGATTCGGGTAACCGGATGTATTTAAAGTAACCTAGATGTTTATGTAGATAAATAGACAAGAAGAACGCAAATTGGGGAGATTGTTAGAAGCATTATGTCTAGCATTGCATATCGTTGTGTTCCAGTATCAGAAAGTACCAGTGTTAGCGAATTTTGTGTGTCCTATTAAATTACGTACTTCATGTAGCAACCGCATGTGAATATCTTTTTTCCTGGTTTCCCCTCCCCCCCCCCCCACACACAGGATATTCACTTTCTTAACAATAAAGAATAATTAATTCCTTTGGTCAGTACAGACTGCTTGTTAGTTGTTTCTCATTGAGTATTGATTTACTCCTCTCCAGGAGTTAGGCACAAGGCCAGTTTTTATCTTACTCCTACAAGTAAGATGTGACCCAAGGTCGGGTCGGGAAAGTGGGGTTTAAAAATTGCCTGGGCAGCCCCGTCGGCATTCCCCAGTAGGGGCGCCTCAGGCAGTAAGCAATAAACTTACTCCTCCCCAAAGAGGGGAGGCGAAGCCTGGGAGGGTGGACCTCCTAGAACTGCACAGGACAGACCCATAGACCGGCGTAAATCAAGCCCCGAAGGCCAAGACAATACCAGTCTATGGGGTGAAGTATCCATCGGAACAGATACTACCCTTTGATCTTAGCCAAAATGCCTGCGACCATTTTCAGTACTTGATTGTAACACCAGATGACACTGTTAAATATTGAGGCTACATCAACAAGTAAACATTCAGGGATTTATGTTCACAGAGAGATTTTAGCAAGTGAACAGGATGTAGGGATCGTGAAGGATCAAGCGGTACACCTTTGAAGCCATCGTTTTCCGTGGTTTGAATAGTTTAAAGGAAGTGACGTCAGAGGACAAAGGGAAGAAGCGTGTAAAGTTAGTCAAGCATTTGAAAGCAATGAGAGGGGACTTAACTAAGATGACTTTCTCTAAATGCTCAAAGATATTATTAAGAAATATTAGAGAGTGATTTAATCAACGCACATTGAGAGAAGATGAGAGAAAAACGTAGATAGGTGTTAGCGATGAGTGTATAACATTCTTTACACACACGCATTGATCGACTCGTCGCCATCGTCGCCGTCGTCGCCGCCACCATCATCGTTCTGACCTCAAGTTTTTGATGAAACGAACTCGGATTGATCGTCTCGTCGCTGTCACCATCATAATTGTGAGCCCAGGTTACTTTTTCGTCCGTTGATACAAAATCAAGCTGACACTTGTTTAGTTTATAAATATATTTTTAATCAATAGGACAAAAACAGAAACTTTGCATGCGTGTGTGTGTGAGAAAGAGAGAAAGAGAGAGAGAGAGAGAGAGAGAGTAACCGACACTATATCAGATAACCCGTCGCCTCCATTCCCCAGTTTAAGGGACGGCATGCAAACACGTTTTTCCTCGTCTAAGTCTAACCGGGTAAATAGGAGAAAATGGGCCTCAGCTGGAAATCACTTGGTTTGCGTAACTTCTGCTCGGTGTCTCTCTTTGACCTCTAAACTTTTCCACAAAAACACGACTACTATTATGTAACAGATAGCTAAGTGAGAGATGGGTTACTTGTAAAGTTAATTAAAAATTACGGCTAATTAGAACAATTGAAACAGAATATTTAAAAAAAATAACTCAATACTACAACTAAGGAATATATTAGCATGTATAAAGCGTTAGGGAAGCAAACATTAATTGACTCATCTTTAGTATAGTGATAGATGTCTAACAGATGAAATATTGCAACATAATTTGCTTCATACTCTAAATGACATGTCTATTTTTATCTTTTTATTTGAATTATAAATTCATTCTACTTAAAGTTGGTTTCTTCAAAATTCGAATATCGTGTTTCATTATTATCTAATGATAAATCAAGTCTAATTTCTTTGAAGTTAGTAAACTTATGAAATGTGTTATTAATCATATGTCGGTTATAATTGGAGTGAATCAAATTTATTTTTTTCAAAAAATTTTAATTAGTGTAGATTTTCAACAAGTTTTAATGATTCATACGTAATTATCAGTAGACATTAGAAATAATTCTTCTTTTGCTTCTTCTTAAAAGCGGTATTTCTCCTTCTTTCATCTCTTCTTTTGCTTTTTTTTTCAAGCGATATTTCTTTTCTTTCATCTTTTTCTTTTTCTTCCTTTTTCGTTTTTCCTTTTTCTTTTTTATTCTTCTCATAAGCGGTATTTGTCTTTCTTTCTTCTTCTTCTTCTTCTTCTTCTTCTTCTTCTTCTTTTTTCTTCTTCTTTTTCTTATAAGCCGTATTTCGCTTTCATCTTCTTTTATTCTATTCTTCTTTTTCTTTTTTCTATTTCTCCTTCTTCTGACAAGTGATATTTCTCTTTCATTCACAACTTCATCTTTTCTTCTTGCCTGCGTTATTTCTACTTTCCCCGATTCTTCTTCTCCTTCTTCTCATCATCATCATCATCATCATCATCATCATCATCATCATCATCATCATCATCATCATCATCATCATCATCATCATCATCCCCATCATCATCATCATCATCATCATCATCATCATCATCATCATCATCATCATCATCAACAACAAAAGCAGCATCTTTTCCAACTTTCATTTTCACACAAAATGAACTGCAATATTTTTGCTTCTTTTAAAACAATTTGCATAGGCAAGGCATCATTTTTACCAAATTTCATGTTCCTAGGTTTAATAGCCTAGAGACACGCACGTCTATTCTTTTTCTTCATCCATCACATGGGGTGGATGTGTGACCTAATGTATAGAAATACATTAGGTCACACATCCACCCTATATTTGTTAAAGAGACCGTCGGTTGGACGTTAACTGTCACTGCGCAGAAGCATATGGAATGGGCTATGCTATTGGCTTGTTGTATAATTATTGTGGTTTTTCAACAGAAAAGTAAAACAACCCGACATATTCGGCTCTGTTGTTATCGAATATACTTTTCCAAGCTTTTTGAGATGAATGATGGTTGAATAGTCCACATTGAAGTTTTCGACTAACATTCTCGTTGCCAAACGTTCGTCCTCTTCCACAGTTGCAAAAATGGTGGTCATTGAAATTTAA
Source organism: Sepiola atlantica (assembly GCA_963556195.1). NCBI lineage: Eukaryota > Metazoa > Mollusca > Cephalopoda > Sepiida > Sepiolidae > Sepiola > Sepiola atlantica. The sequence goes on from OY744531.1 coordinate 50,717,123, forward strand.
TGGTTCACTTTTACCTTCTTCATCTGCAAGGTTTGTATCGCCCGATTTGAACTTCCTAAAACATCTTTCAACTTGGCTTTTGCTGATTATGCTTTCACCATAAAGTTGATTGAGATCGCGAAATCACTGGTAAACACGCACTTAGATTTGATAATCTCAGAGGAAGATTAAATCTGGACAGTATAGGAAGATGTGTACAGAACAGAAGACTTCGTTGGTATGGCCATGTTAAAAGAATGGATGAGAGTTATTGGGTTAGTAGATGTAGAACAATTTAGGTAGCAGGGTCAGCCCACAGGAGAAGGCCAAGAAAAACATGGGAGAAAGTGATAGAGATAAACTTTAGAGCAAAAGAGTTAAATAAAGAGATAGGTTAGTTTGAAGTTAATAGCTTAAAGCCGTCCAACACATGCCGGCATGTAAAACGAACGTTAAACCGAATATGGTAATAATGATGATGATCATGATGAATGCTCTTGTGAAAGGAATGAACCCACACTTTCTTCAAAGTTATAAGTTAAATAGCAACTTACGTTCTATTAATCGTATACAATTAATGGTTTACAATCAAGTAACACAAAAGGAGTTGTTAAGAACTGACGAATCCCATAGTCTCTGAGGAAGTGCGTGATTATGAAAGCAGCTCTGCGGGGTTCAAATTTAATTGCATCGATTGTGGCCCCAATTTATTTGTCTCTCTACGAAAGAAGAGTTAGACATAAGGTCGGCTTTTAATGTAAATAAAATCCAGCTACCCCAAAAAATGGCACTCTAAATTGGAATAAAAATAAAATTGCCTCAGTCTAAAAGGATTTCTCCTTCACTGACCGAGGACAGAAAAGATGAAATGTAGTATCAGAACGGATACTATACTTTGAAATACTTATTTGCAGCAAATATTAAAAAATTTACATTAAAAAAAAACATTAGGCACAATGCCATTAAAAGTTTGCAGAAAAATAGAGGTCGTTTGTCATCCTTGGTCTAAAGTGATAACAATTTCTATCCTACTCTTAACTAGAATAATCTAAGTCACCACAATACCACATTTACTCTGGAGGGTATTGTACTTAAGATTTGCCAAGGAACGATCGATTGTTGTCATTTATGCACTAATAACGTTGGGAAAGGTATGAATCTGCATTGGGTAAAATGACATCTTGTGTTTAATTAATTGTATACTATGAATCGGTTCCAATAGGTATTATCCCTCGATATTATAAATCTCTGTACCAAACACCGGCACAACTTCCATGAATAAAGTTTTTCTTTCCTCGAGCGTCGCGTCTGTGGAACAAAATGCCACAAAGTTGCTTTCCAGACTTCAACATGATCGTCTTCAAGTCTAATGTAAACAAATATTTGTTAAGCCGTTCTCTTGGATGATCAATTCCTCTTAAGAAATCTTCTGCCCATTCCACAGTTTTTTCCAATCCTCGCACGGTGACACCTAATGTCCAACCAACGGTCTCTTTAATCCATATCCTCGAGTGGTCCCAGAGCCTTCATAAATTAGTAAAAAAATAATCCATTAGTAAAAAAAAAAACCCAGATATTAGCCAAGCCAATAATGATCTCTGTAGTGGCAATGCTCTAACCCCTCCGTCTCCTCTATTTATTTCTCTCCGCCTTTCTTTCTCCCTCTTTGCCTGTTCAACGCTCTGTGTTTATTTCACGAGCTTAATTGCTGATGTCAGAACTGCTTTGGCATATGACACCTCGCAATTCGACATTCCAATATACCATTATCAACACATGGCAATCTGTTGGAATCGGGCCAAGTCTGAAATGATTGGCCAAACTTTGTGTGTTTTCTCTTTGAGACTTTGATGTTCACAAACTTATCTTCAAGACACACGACTAAAAGTTTTTTTTACAATCAATTTCCAGTAATATTGATTATGATCGATATCAGAATTGTGAACTCTTGTCGAATGTCAGAAACCGTTACAAATCATATGCTTTTCGATTGACCCTACCCGATCAGACGGTCCGTTTTTATAGACTTAAAACGAAAAAGAATTGGAATGTTTTATTTATTTTTGATGTAGCCAATCATCTTAGAAAGTTGTACTGTTCGTCAGTCAGTCTGCCGCATTTAATTTTGAAATAGTATTTCCATCAGTCTGTCATACTTTTATTTATCAGTAAGTAGTCAGCACTTATCAAGGATCGGGGGTTGCTCAAGAATAAGGGTTAAAGAGATCATCAGTCGGACGATAATCGTTTCCACGAGAGGATTGGAAACAGTAGGTGAGATGGGCAGAAGAATTGATTATCCAAGAGGACGGCTCAACAAGTATTTGTTTACATTAGACTTGAAGACGACGATGCTGTAGTCGTTTAGGAAGCAGACTCGTGGTAACTTGTTACACAGATGGGATATTCTAGGAAAAAAACCCTCTGTTCATGGAAGTTTCGCTTAGTTTTTGGTAAAGAAAGAGAGAGAGAGAGGGAGAGAGAGAAGGGAAAGTACTTTGCTGCGGTTGTATCTAGACGAGTTCTTGCTGGGAATGTTTTGTATGGGAGACCAGGGATTAGAGCATAGTCGAGAACTTATCATGAACATAACGATAGAGTAGAGATAGGCTAGCAACATCTTTTCTGTGTGAAAGAGGTTGTAGGGACAAGAAGAGATCATCCCCCACTAGATTGTGGAGTCTATTTTCTACTTTGTCAAGACAGGAAAGAGTGCACCGAGCGGCATCCCCCCCCCCCCCCAGATATGACAGCAATACTCCATCTTAGGACGAATCTGGCTCTTATACAGGTAGAGGATTACGTCAGGAGTCAGGTACTTTCTCAAGTGGTAAAATGCACCAAACACCTTTCTAGCAACCTTAGCAACAGATTTGATGTGTCTCCCACTTCAGGTCTGGGGTGAAAGTCATTCCCAGAAGCTTATCAAAAAAGGGGGTTTCCTCGGTGATTTATTTCGACTGGGAAGAAGTGAGAATTCGAGCGTTGGTGATAAAAAGAGAGCACCTTGGTTTTAGAGGCGTTAAAATTAACAAGTCACTTTTTCCCCATTGCACCACGTGCTCCAAGTTGTAAGAGAAAGAGAGAGAGAGAGAAAGAGAGAGAGAGAGTCAGAAAGTCTTTGATCATTAATGCTCTTCGAAGTGTTGCCATAACTAGTTGTGTCGTCTGCATAGATGTCAACGAATGATCCCAGAATATGATTTGGAAGATCATTGATATAGATCAGGAAGAGGATTCGGCTCAGAATAGATCCTTGAGGCACACCAGCATTGATACTATGTGTTTCAGACTTCTGCTGATCAGCAACCACTTTTATAGACCTATCAGATAAAAAGGATTTGATGGTTAAGAAGCAATTGCCGGATATTCTATGTCTAGCAAGCTTGTGAAGCAAACCTTTATGACAGACTCTATCAAAGGCTTTTCGATCCTTGCGGTACGCCAACATTGATACTATGTGCTTCGGACTTTTGCTCGTCAACAACTATTTTTATTGAAAGGATTTGATAATTGATAGGAAATTTCCAGACACTCCATAGCTAACAAGTTTCTGGAGCAAAACTTAATGCCAAATCATATTGAAGGTCTTTTATATATCAAGAGCTATCACCCTAGAAATGAAGACCCCCGTTAATAGATTCACAGATCTTGTGCAATATCAGTCAGCACATCAGCTATACATTTTGCAGAACGAAATCCGTATTGCTTGTCACTAAGAAGATTGTTTTTACTGAGGTGGTTAAAAAGTTCTTGATTTATTATAGATTCAAGCAATTTACTTTTGATGCATAGGAGACTGTAGAGGACCAATCTCCAGTATTTTTGAATATCGATCAGACCAACAAAATCTTCCAAGGTGATGGAAACCATTTCTCCTTTTAAGCAACGATTGGACAGCTTAGTAAGGATAGGAGCTATTTTGGGTTGCAGTTTCTTGAGTACTATGACCGGCATCAGTTGCTTTGTTGGCATGAAGGTTCTTAATTGTTTGGTGACATCCCGGACAGTTATTCGGATGTTGCTTAGAGATTTTTTGGCCATAGGGAGAAATTCTGATGCTAGGTGGCCCTGATCGCAAAGAGTGGAATTTGCTGCAAAGTTCTTTGCTAAAATGTTGGCTTTATCAGATGCTGAGGATATCACCTCTGGTCCATTAATGATGTTTGGCATAGAGGCCTTGCATCTGTTCAAGGCCTTGTTTATTATTCTCAAAAACCTATGGGTGGCAAGCCTCTGATCTGCCACTCTAGATTTAATTGATTCGGCATAGGACTCTTTAGCGTCTTCTATCACCATTTTGCACTAGTTTCAGGCAGTTTTAAAGGACGCTTTGGTTTCGGACCATCTATTTCGTTGAAAGTAATTTAAATAGTGGTTTCCATGGGAAACAGCGGCAGCAAATTCAGGGTTATACCATGGTTGGCTGTTCGGTCTCTGTTGAAATATTTTGGAGGGTATAAAGCTCTCAATACCAACGGTAAACCATTCAGATATTTCAGATGCGATGCAGGACGGATTATTTTTTAAGCTTGAAATAGCATTTTCGTCGGTCTGCAAGTTTTAAGTTTGAAATAAAATTTTCGTCAGTTTGTCATGCTTAAGTTTGAAATAGCATCTTCGTCGGTCTGTCATCTTAAATAATTTATATTATATTCCTAGTATCGCCTTTATTGAGGATTGAACCTTCAACCTCCAGAAGACTGCCACATAGAACTGATTATACTTAGTACTTTATCCATTGCAACTAAGAGTTTTTTCTAATCTTTCCCAGTAATATTGATTATGATCGATATTGGAATTGGTAACTCTTTTAGAATATCAGAAACTGGTAAACAATTATAATATGCTTTTCTATTAACCCTACCAAATAGTTTGGTCCGTTTGGTTTTACAGAGATCATTGTGCAGGGTGTTTGCTCATCTTGTCATCGCCCTTCCTCTCAGTCACTTCCTGGTTACTTCTAATCTAAAAGTAAGTTTCGCGATAGTGTCGTCAGCGGCCCTCAGCACATGACCAACGATTCCTCTCATCTTGCCTTCAATCGGTGCGGTGCCATAGAGCCTTTGGATGTCGTCATTACAGATATGGTTGAGCAGTGTAATTCTCAAGCTGTATGATATCTACAAACTCCTGCAATATGAATACCTTTAACCAAAACAAGAAAGGATATGAAACAGCCTTGAATAATATCAGATATAATAATAAATTAATATGTAATAAAAATTCACGTAGCACTCAACGAAATATAATGTGGTTTAATTTATATTACAATATTAGTGTATAAAACACAGATTGGCAAAATGTCAACCCCAAAACAGCATTATACACAACCTATTCTTGAAAATGAGTTCCATTTGTTTACTTATCAGAATATATATATATATATATATATATATATATATATATATATATATATATATATATATATATATGTGTGTGTGTGTGTGTGTGTGTGTGTAATTTATTTGTTTATGATAATTTTGAGTGGAAAGACTCTACCGAAATGCTAATTGGAATAATTTTCCATCACCAATGTGATACCCCCAGATGGGGACCGATATATATATATATTAAAAAAATGATTATCTATGCACATGTGTTTCGTCGTTATACGACTCATCAGCGTGGCTGAACCTAGCAAGATTCAAAATTAGTACTCCAGAGTCTAGAGCCTGAAGCTCTACTACTGAGTCAATCCTTGCTAATACTAAATGTATCGCTTTTTTTGTAGATGTAATTTATTTGTTTATTTGCTTTGCCACGCTGATGATGCGTATAAGGATGAAACACGTGTCAGTGGATATATATATATATATATATATATATATACATATATATATATATTACAAAACCCTTATACCAAGCAGCTGTGTTCCAAAATTCATTATAATCAGTAAATTAATTTAGGAGTGAATCTTGTACATAGAAATGTATCTACACATAGACCTACCTAACTTTATATAAATAGAGATTATATTCCTTTAAAAACAAAAAAGAAAAGCAGCCTGGAAAAATGTATCTCATATTTTGACATCTGTAAAGATTCTTCTTTCTTTATCTGATGAATTTTTTTAACACCATCTAATTAAAAATGTTCACACTTGAGTCTAAGCAAACGGAAAAACTCTGCATCTTTTCCGTATGTGTTTATTCATGTATGCTGCACACATGTAGCTGCTTATTGGGTCGTTCTGACAGTCAGCCAACTTGAGAATTGGTGAATCTAAGAATTGCGATCTTTATAAATACACGTGAATATGTTTAGTTTTGTTGTTTTGTCTTACGGCATATCAACTCTTTTTATCCGTCGTGTTATTACCCTCTCACTACCTATTATTTAATATGTGAGTTAATAAAATTAGTATTTTACATATTTGACATCATTCGTAGTCAAGAATTAATTCTTGCAGTTCAGTTTAGTTAATTTTCTAGTATATATATATATATATATATATATATATATATATATATATATATATATATACAGGGTGGGCAAAAATAAGGGTCCTATTTTTAAAAATTCATAACTTTTTTATTTATTGATTTTTTTTAATTATTTTTTTTAGAATAAGTAAAGGACCCCTTCCGAAGCAAGCATGAGCCGTATTAGGAACGTACCCTCATTTAGAAAACATTATTTTTGCTTAAAAAACTCAAAACAGTGTAAAAAACAATACTTTAGTTTTTGTAAGTTTTAAGAAGTGTTTTTCGGCTAAAATTTGTTTTGTTTATTTCAAAAAATCTCGGAAGGGTCAGTCTACACACACATAAAGTTTGGTGAGTTTAACTTCTATTTTGTGGAAGTTATTCAAATTCAAGTTATTCAAATTTAAAGATAGGACCCTTATTTTGGCCCACCCTGTATATATATATATATATATATATATATATATATATATATATATATATATATATATATATATATATATATTAACATTTATTTATAAATATTATTATAAGACCCCTTTACTAAAGGCCGGGCACTCTGAGTGAGTTTAATAACAAGCAGTACAAATAGCTTCATGCAAGATCCAAACACAGTTTGCTGATCACTTTTAACTGCTCGTGTAAAATACCCGCCGACTCGGTATTTACAAAGTTAAATTCCTCCTTAATTATTAGCTAATTCGTTGTGGCCGACGGGGGAACGCTCTTAACTACAAATCAGTGGCGATTTGTGATCGGAGTTCGAGCCCGCTGACCGTAGAGAATAAACTTCCTGCACTGAAGATTGTGTTAGCATGAAACATTGATGTCTGCAGATAATAAATAATTAATATTTATTTATAAATATTATATATATATATATATATATATATATATATATATATATATATATATATATATATACAGGAGACCTGTCTAAAAAGTATTCGCCCTTAGGCCAGAAAAAATAGTTGAGACCCTAATCCCCTTCAAAGTAGGCCCCTTGGGCTTCCATACACTTAGCCCACCAATCCATCCACTGCCGGAAACACCTCTGGAAGTCTTCTTTTAGAATGGTGTTCATCTCTGCCGTCGCGTTAAATTCAGCAGGTGTTTGGAGAAGATGTGATGGGTGTAACACAAATTAAGGAGTGGTTCAACCGATTAAAAAATGGCCGCACATCAGCGGAGAGTGGCCAGCGTTCTGGCAGGCCCCAAACTGCTCAGTGTGCAGCTGTTGTTGAGAGGGTGCGAAAAAAGAGATAATGCAGAACGCAACGGCAGAGATGAACACCATTCCAAAAGAAGACTGCCAGAGGTGTTTCCGGCAATGGATGGATCGGTGGGCTAAGTGTGTGCAAACACAAGGGGCATACTTTGAAGAGGATTAGGGTTCCAACCCCATCACGTATTTGAAACATTTTTTCTGGCCTAAGGCCGGATACTTTTTAGACAGGCCTCGTATATATATATATAGGAGTGCAAATATATGTTTTAGCATATACCTTCTATTCTTTATGCATACCAACCTCTTTAAATTGAAAGCTCGATAATTGTCAACTTGTAACAACAGAGCATATATAAATAAACAAGATTTTGTTACATTCAAAAAGCTAATATTTTCTTTATCTTACAAAACATTTTTTCAAAATCATCACTTTTGGTACAATTTTACGGTTCCATTTCGTTTCACAGTGGACCAACCAACATTTGTATGTCAATATCGGATCTTTCCTCTCTGAACTTATCAGCAAGACAAAAAAGTTCTTAATTTGAAAAATTATATATTGCGATGTGACAAAAATAAAAGTCAGAAAATCAAAACAAACTCACATCGAATGCCCTTAGCCATATTTGTAATATATATATATATATATATATATATATATATATATATATATATATATATATATAATGAAAATTTGCTTACAAGAAGTAAGCTACATAAGAACGAGTCATGAGATCATCAGACTAATTGCATAAAATTTATATTTTATGATTATTTTTTATAGCCAACCAATGATTACTCTAGCTACTAACCAATCAGAGTCCTTGGTTTTATTACCATTTCATTACCTATTTTTCCATCATCCAATTAGTGACACTCTCTTTGTTTGAAAGGGATTTTGGCGCTCCTAACTTGTAAGTGAGTCAAATGGACAAAAGGTGACCTTACTCTGATGCAGATAAAACTAAGAAAATTGATCTCGCATTTCTCACCATCTTAGATTTATTTTAGAATTAGAATTTTAGCTCTATACAGGCCTTTGGTTATTTATTTATTTTTTTTAATTAAAAAAAAAAAATTTTTGTAAGTGAGTTAGAGTTTTATTTTATTTATTTTTATCTTTTACTTTTTTATTTTATTAGTTATTCCAAAGTAAAGTTTCATCTGTATCTACAGTAAGTGGCTATTTCGCTTCTACGATTTAGTAAGTTTTTGACATCTTTAAAATTCTAAATTTCTAGCTTCTCACTCAAACATATAGTGTTCTTTCTTTTTTCTTTTTCTACTGCAGAATTGCCTTTTTTAACCAAATATGAAATTATGAAAAAATCCCATGTATGGGAGGTTTATAAATGATAATAATTAATGCTACAATAAAAATAAAAATAAGATTAAAATTAAATTCAAGATTATATTAAAAAGTGGGAAAAATGAAGGAAATAAAATATTAAATCTATAATATTAGTAAGGAATGGAAGCAACTCAATTATATGGTATGGAAGGAATCTAAAAAGTGATAGCAGATCTTTGACTAGGCGTGGGATAGACTAGACGGGAATAGTTGGAGCAGTGGTTGTAGTAGCATTATAAGAGAGGGAGAGTAAAAGGATGGCAGAAAATAAATAAATGACGTAAATAAAGAAAAAAGGAAAAGGTGAAAAGCAGCAGAAGCATTGTATATTTGTCTATGAAGGCCGAATCTTCTTTTTCATTGTGTTAGGCTTGAGCTAAGGCAGGATCCACAATAATAGACTGTTATCCCCACTTAGCACAATCACCGGTTTGGTCAAAGTAAAGGCCCGTTTTACAGAGATCATTGTGCAGTGTATCTGCTCATCTCATCATTGGCGTTCCTCTCGGTCGTTTCCCAGCGACTTCTAATTCAAAAGCGAGTTTCGCGATGGTGTCTTTTGGTTTCCATAACACCGTTGTCAGCAAGCATTTGGAACTGCACAAAGCGATAGGTTTCACAATAATCTGGTAGATCTTAGACTTTAAACGAGCACTGATCTTCCGGCTGCAGAGAATGCCAATGGTGGTAGGCGATTTGAGCCACGTTGCACTGATGCACACCACGACTTCGCCGAGAATATTGCTTTCATCACTGAGCATCTAGTTGTGATACTTGAAGGCATGCATTTGTAGGAAATCCTGTCTGTCGAATTAGATGGTATCATGTTCGTCTTTATTGGTGATTAAATACTTTGTCTTCTTGACGTTTAGCTGAAGACCAAACTGCGCCAGCTTGTCCTTTAAGAACTGGACCTGTTGTTGCAGGTCGGATTTACTCTTCGAAGTGAGTAAGGCACCATCCCTGTGAAGGCCGAATGAGATAAAATAGCTCTTTAAAATGCATACACTTATGTACAAACTGTGGAACTAACGTTCCAGCAGCAGTAACCACAACAACAACAACAACATCTCTGTTTGATATTCAATATTTATTGGTTGAAATACTTAATACTGATTGGTTAGTTCTATCAAAATATTCAATCTCGATTAGTTGCCTATACCGGACTTCAACCAACCGGGAAGAGTTTGCCCTAGGAGCCGAGCATCTGTTCTGCATCTGTTATTTAAACAAAAACACAGCCGGCAGTGACAGACTCAACTTGCCAAACGAACAAGTCAGTCACAACAAGGTGTTATTAACTGCTACACAGACTTATTGTTGGTGAACTAAGTCTAGCCATGGCCGCTTTGCTACTGGTATATTGCAAAAAAAAACACAAGTCGCAGTCATGGGCTATTGAAATATATCAACAGCTTATACAGTCTCATGAACTTATTCACATACAAGTTCACACACACATATGGGCTAAAACAAGCTTTCTTCTTCCAGACCATTTGAACTCTTGTTAACTCTTTTCTTCGTAGATCTTTACTTTAAGTTGTTCCATCAAGTTGTAAATAAAGGTGATATATTATATATGGATAGACTGTTTTATTACTTTTAATAATCTCTTATCCTCTATAAAACTATGAATTTTGACCTAATGGATGACGGGTGGTCTAGTCTGGGGGGTGGGGTGGGGGTTCTTCCTAAAACCCTATTTGTGTATTTTCAACTGAAAGAGTCCATCTATGGTTTTGGGCTCCTTTCAGCAATTCATTTATAACTCTCTTCATCATTTCTAAAATCCTACTTATCTTCTTCCTTTGTTTACTTCCATATTATTTCATTTGAAGATTCAATTTAAGGTTTGGACTATTTTTAGCAATACTCATCAAATTAGGTCAATCATCTTCTTCTATTTATATTCCTTTATTTAATACTTATTCTTTTTTCTTAAAGAGGGATCACTCTGCTATAACTTTAAGCTGATCGGTAGCCCAAACTTATAATCTGTGTACAGATGAAACAAATCCCCAATTACTCCGGTACCATGACATGGGCAAGGTATAGTTCTTTGTTGAACACCAGATAAGATTAGAAAGAATCAGGAGGTGACTAACGTAAGGACATCTGCAGCTAATGTCCAGCAAAATGGAGAATATTGGTATTATTCACATACAAATACGATACCCAAAGGTAAAGAGCAGCCATTATCTGTGAGTACAGACTGTGTCTTATAGTTATATATTATGTATTATGTTGTTGTTTTCTTTACTTTTATTAACCAAAACAAGGCACATAGCTACTGAGACGTAAGGGGCTACTGTAAATTAGGGCCTATATTTTTAAGGGCATTCAAAGTGGGGAGTTGTGCAGCGAGATGTTTGTTCACATTACATTTAAATTTCTGCATGTTGATACTGTCAGGGAAACAGGGAGCAGAGAGGAAATTCCAAAGGCTAGTAGTTCGAGAAAAGAATCTATTAGAGTAGAAAGCCTTCCGGCATCTGGTGAACTCTACAGTAAAGGGGTGGAATTTTGCTGATTGTTTGATTGGTCGGGGATATTTACGTCGAGGGGATACCAGTGCAGTAAGTTCATCAGTACACATTTCATTAAACTACTTGCAAAACAAGCACAGGGATGCAACATTGCATCAATGGGACAGAGGTTGGAGATTGGTAGACACTGTGTGAACTATTAGATTAGAGACTCTTTTTTGCATGCTATTTAAGAGTGAGAGACTAGTGGTTGGTGCACCGGCCCAGGTGTGACAACAATTGTCTATGTATGGGTGAATGGTGGCTTTCTAGAGGTATAGGATATTGGCAGCTGTGAGATGTTTTCTAGCATTGTAGAGGGAGCCCACCTTCCTAGCAGCAGTCTTGGCAGTATCTTCTATGTATTTTTCCAATTAATATTACCTGTGAATGTTAGGCCGAGGATTTTACATTTTTGTATTTGTCAACTGTAATAAATACGTAAACTGTACTTGATATTCTTTTTGGTTGGGAGATTTACAAAGTACATAGCTATTGGATAAATACCTTACCCAATATTGGTGACTCTGACGTGATCGTTTTAAAACGTCTAATTTAAAACAAATTTATTTTAAAACAAGAGGAAAAACATGTATTAAATTAAAATGATTTCAGAGTTGCAGTTAAATTTATCATTTTAGAACAAAACTTAAAAACAAAAATATATTATACATAACATATATAAAAAGCACAACACATACTCCCAGATAGTTTGCCCTGTCCGCAGGGCTTAGAATTCGCCGACTGCAACCACAGACAGAGGCGTAAAACCCCCCCTCGAAAATGGGGCCATCTGTTGGCCATGGGTGGCAACCCGTGATGTCGTAGGATGGGATCCTGGTGACTGAGCGGTCTGTGGCTTGGTCACTTTGGGTTCTTACTTTGGCTAGACAGGAGGTCGGAGAGACCCAATCCAATCAATCGGCTGGTCACGTCATGCCCTAGTATCTATAACTTCATCCCCAACCATATTATTCAATCTGATTCTGCAAAAAAACAAAACCTTATTTCTCATTTTTATTTTTATTTTTTTTTCTTGAATAGATACTAGAAGGCGGTGGCTGAGGGTCAATCACATTGAGAGCAAAGAAGATTATCAATGCCAAAGAGTAATGTTTTCAAGGAGTAACGTTTCTAAAGAAGTAATGTTTTTCTTGGAATGGTGTTTTCTGGGAGTAATGCTGATCTCGCTCAGTAGAGTTCCCTTCTAAGAATAATGTTTCCGCTTTCACTGTGAAATTTCCTTTTGAGAGCAATGTATTCTAAGAGCAATGTATGCTGCTTATCTAAGAGCAATGTATTCTGGTTATTTAAGAGCAATGGACCTGTTTAAAGACACAAATCCGAACAAAAGTTGGACTGTTCAAAAAAATTTTATTTCAAATGTTTGATTTTATCTTTAATGGTAATGTCTTGAAAGAGTAATGTCTTCAGAGAGTAATGAATTCTAGGAATATAAGTAATAATCCTACATATAGAATTATATTTGACCACTTTATTCTGCATTAAATAACACATAGATGGTTGATATGCCATAAAACAAACCAAACCAAGCCAAACCAAGCCAAACCAAATCAAACCCAGATAGTTGTTGCTCTCTACCTTGGTGTAGAGTATTTGTTAACTGTAATAAATGCGTAAATTGTACTTGGAATTTCTTTTTGTAATTGTATTTTAGTACTTCTAATATTTCTGCTTGGGAGCTCTACAGAGTACAGAGTACAGAGTACAGAGCTGTTAGGTAAATAGTTTTTAGCCAACATTGGCAGTTTTATGGTGTCTAGGTAAAACTTTACATTGTCTTTCACCCCGATTCTCAGGAAGAAATTTTGGCATACCCTACAGAAACAACTTTTAACAGTTTAATTACAATAGTCTACAGTTCTGTGTTGGAACCATCGCAGACCGACTCTGCAAGCATCAACTTATGGTATTGATAGCGATGGCTATCAAATCGCATGAAGATTGCCATGAATAAACCTGTGATCAATGGGTTAGATGGTTGAAGTGATAAGTGGACATCGTGATAGACGAGTAGGATTGAGACGTAGAGGGCAGCAGGAAGGTGAGGGTGTTGTAGCGAGTAGAGCGAGTGTCTTCCTTGTCACAATGGCAGGACAGGCGAGAAATTCAAAGTGGTGTTGGTATTTTCGTCTTGGATTAGAATTCTTCATAAAATCGAAAGGATTAGATGTGAGTGACATCTTCCATGATAAGAGAATATTCCTGCGAGATCCAAAGATAGCAAGATTGTTAACTACGGACCATTTTCTAAGCTGCCTCTGTATTAAAGCCGAGACATGCGAACCGAAGAAAAAAAAGTCCGGCTTTTACTATTTCTGCTCAAAGATTTATTCTTCGAATTGTATTCCTAATTGTTGCCATTTTAGCATCTCGTTCTTGGACAGTCTTTACCCCCCCCCTCCCGGCCGCAAACTTCTTTCTTTTATTTTCATTTTTCTTCTACTCTCTTTGTATCTATATCTTTTTTCTTCTTTCTCTCTTTCTATTTCCCTCTACTTTATCATCCTTGATTCTTCTCTCTTAAATGATTGGTTTCATGGACAAATTCACAGACTATCGAATCTCTATTTACTTGTTTCACACGATGGCAGAGTTAGACACAAGATAGAAAGTATCCACTTCATCATGGCCGCCGTATATGAAATCGGAAATTGCGAACCAGTGTTGATCTAAAAAATAATCCCCAATTATATTTTCGGCCGGATTTTTTTTTTTGCAAATAATAATTTGTTTTCAACAATTTGTTTAATTATTAACAAATAATAAAATCAAACTGGTTTTTATAATTGGAATTAAATTTTTTTTTTAATTTAAAAAATGTTTTTCAACAAATAATAAAATAAAACGTTTTTTATAATTGGAATGTTTATTTTTAATTTGAAAATATTTTTAAATAGTTTAATTAGTAATGATTAACCAAATATAATTATATTACAAACGATCATTAATAAATAATAAATTAAAACTGTTTTTAATAAATAATAGAAATAAAAATTCTGCCAAAAGCTATGCGGTCTAAAATAATTTGGGGGGGGGGGATTAACACCGGTTCGCAATTTCTGATTTCGGATGAAGTCGATACTTTCGATTTTATCCGATTTTTAATGTGGGAAAAATCCAGCTCCACAAAGAGGGCACTCTAGGTTGGAACAAAACTTTAAATTGCCTCAGTCTAATACTCTTGGAAAAGTGATGGATCCACACTTTTCTCCCATCTATGGGTAAAAATAGCAACTTGTGTTCCATTAATCATATACAGAGTGCGAAGTCATAGTGCTCATCTGGTTGGCAGTTTCCCGGATGATAGACTGAACTCAGGTGTAGTTCCTTGAGAGGCTTCTTTATCAACACTTACTAAATGTTGGGGTATTCTCAAGTGCCATGTTGCGCATGGATGTGTTTAAGGTATTTTTCTGGTGTGGATGACTGTCACTGCCATGCTAATGTTTTGACTTTTGCTTCGATTATTTTGCCTTTAATTTACCACCGTCGTTCCTCCCCCTTTTTGTTATTATGCAACTTAATCATCTTTCATTCTTTTTAGCTCCTTAGATCAAGTTGTTTCATTACTTGTCTGGAGCAATTTCCATTCTTCTTCATCTTCATCGGTATTTTAATTATTGTGCAGGATTAAGCGCAATGTCCACACCAGCAGAACCCCCTCTAGATAGCTGGCTAACTGCATGCATGGCAGTCCTCACCGCAGATCTCCACTTTTGTCGATCCTGAGGGTCAGCGTTTAAGAACCTTCAGTATCTGCAGTCTCTCTCTGTCAACTCCTTCCAAGACAACTTTGACCAGCCAACTCCGCACCTACCAGAGACTTGTATGTTTAGTGCACACTTGATCGCACTGCTGGATCTGTCCAAGTGGCCATACCAGCAGAGTCTTCTTTCCCTCAAGATGGGATTGATGTCTGCAAGACCAAGTTTCCCCAGCAACTCACTTGTCTGCACGGTGGAAGTATCTAACCATTGCCCTGCCATTGTGCTGCAGACGTTGGAGGCTTGGCTCTGTCAGTGCCAAGGTTTCACTGGCATGGAGTATAAGAACAAAAAACGGTATTGTGTCTTGGATTAAACCACCCAAAAAGGTTTGATATACCGTAAAACAAAACTCTAACCTCTCTGAATGATATCTCTTTATTTCGAATTATTTTCTCGTTCTTTTCTCTCTATTTCTTTCCCTTTATCAACTTTGCTTCTTTTGTTCTCTCTTTCTATTTGTTTTCCTATCTTACTTCTACTTCCTCCTCTCTATTATCACCATGACTTCTTTCCTTTCCTCCAAACTCTCTCTTTCCCAATTGTAATTTGTCCTCCTCCTGTCTCTCTTGATCACTTTCAATCTATTCATTCATTAATTCTTCCTTTTTGTTTTCTTCTTTGTCTGCCATTCTGTTTTCTTTTCTTGTTCCCTTTTACCCTGCCCCCCCCCCCCTCCGCTGTTTTGCTTTCTTCTTTTATTTTCCTCTCCCTCCTCTTTCTTCTTCTTGATTTTTAGTTTTATTTATCATTTTTGTTACTGGTACTACTACTATTACTACTACTACTACTAATAATAATCTATTCATAATGGAGATTTGGTATCTGCCTGTCTGAAGCTGAAACTGTACTATTACTATTTGTTACTATACTATTTCAGACTAATGTACTATCTTTTAATGCTCAATTCAGGGGAAGGAGGTAGTGTAGTATCTGTTCTTTTGTCATGAGACAATTTTCGCAGGTATTACCTCCTTCTTTGGAGGGGTAATGTAGCATCTGTTCTGTTGTCATGAGACTATTCTCCCAAGAATTATCTACTCCTTTAAGAGGGCAGTGTAGTATATGTTAGTTCGTCATATGTACAAGCCAAAAAAATGCAACCAGAGGAACCATACTTTTTCTAAAAATAATAATAATAATAATAATAATAATAATAATAATAAAGTGAAGAAGAGGAAGAACATAACAACAACAAAAAGTATAGAAAAAACATCACATGATCCCAAGAGAACTGAAATTGCCAAAAATCCCATAAACTGACATCCCTCCCATAAACATATGTGCACACATACATGTAGTAGCACCGACCTCGATTTTTACAACATAAAATGGTCGTGAAGGGTCAAGAAGAATGGAAAGGCCGAAAAGGGAGGGCACCAATTAGATCGCTCCTGGAAAGGTGTGAGGATTACTGGAACATTGGGGAAGCTTATTGACACTCAAATTCCACAGAAAGAAATCAATGGTAAACGGCTATTGTAATAACGCAAAATGATTTGCATTGGTTACCGAAAGAGGTGGAGAGTTCTGGAAATCTGGGGAGACTTGTTGTCACTCAGACTCCAGGAAACACCACTTGTTATTGCCAGTGAACAATTCCTGATAATGACTTGTGTGAGAACTCCCAGCGAGTAAATCATAATAATAAAATAAATTCAATAATCTTACAACGCGATTCCCACAAAAGAACACAATAACATCAACATCGGTTCGTATCGAAGAAAATGGTCATGAAGAGTCCGTGAGGATTGAAATTCCAATGAGGGAAGGCACCATTCAAACCTTCACTGGAAGCGACGGAGAGTACTGGAATCTAGAAGAAGCTTATTATCACTCAAATTCCAGAGAAAGCCATCGGCAGTTATTAGTAAGAACTTAATGGTAAATGACTGTTTCGATAACACAAAGCAATTTGTAATGGTGATCAATAGAAGTGAGGAGTACTGGAAATCTGGAGAGGCTTGTTGTCACTCGAACTCCAGTAACACCACCTGCTTTTTTTTTGCCAGTGAGCGATTACTGGTAATGTCCTGTGTGAGAAATTCTAGTGAATAAGAATTAACAATAATAAACTGCTAGCATCTTAAGAAAAATCCTAGAGTGCAGAAACCAGTCCACATAACCAGATTACGCTGACCTACTAAAAGTTGGCAACATGACTCTAAAGAGAGGTAGAGCAGATTAAGACAAGCCCAGAGGAATTGTAACTACTTGGATAAAGTCTGAAATGTAAAAAACAAAAGACTAGAACTTAACACCCCTAAAAACAAATGTATTGGTACCAACACCGGTTGATACCATGAAAAGTGGCCATGGACTTTTTCTTTTGTTTGTTTGTTTGTTTGGCGAGTCAGAGTTCTGCATAGAGTCCACAAAGATAGTGCATCAGGATTGCCTAGTCTGAAGTCCTCTTTGTAGGTCACAGCTATTCATTAATCTGCAGGATTGCAGATGTTTACTCCCGAAACCGAGAACAGCAACATGCAGCAGTTGCATTGTGGAGTCGAGAAAGGTTTGGCCCAGAACACACAAAGGAATGGCGCAAAAGCAACGTTGCTACTTTCATTCCATTGATTTACGGTTCCACATCTGACATGTCTTTGCTTGCCGCATTCAGAGGCAGAGATGACCAGAGAACGACGGATCCTGATGCCGACTTCTCCTAGATTCTCACCAGAGTCCTGTTGTTATAAGTTGAATGTTTGAGTGCCACCTATGAGTTAGAAGTCACTCCAGAAATGGAGGTTGACGAAATCATGTGACTTCCGGTAAAACAGAATGCTGTCTCTTCCTGGCAACACTTGAAGTAGAGCAGACATATAAAAGGAACCGTCTCGGATCGGAGGTGGGGGGGGGGGGGGGGAGGCGCACAAGTGAAACGAGACACAAGTTATCTCGCTCTCTCTCGCTCTCTTTCTCTCTCTCTCTGACATGGCAGTCAAAATGTTAAAATCTTTATATCTGGGTTTATGAATGGTCCAAGTTATCTACATTAATAGATCTTCTTATAAACTAACATCAGCTTCCGAGCGATTTTGTTTACAGACGATGAAGAACCTGAGTTCCGACGATGGGATTGTACCTGCCTCGGTAAGCGAAAATGTAACACTTACACTACCACCTTATCACCACCCCTACCATGGTGAGAGAGGGTACAGACCTCTACTGGAAGGGAATCAAAAGCACTGAAATATTGAGGAAGATTATTGTCACTCAGATTTCATGAAAAACTACGGGTCATCATCAGTCAGAAATCACTTGCAAACCAAATTTGTTCCACATCATGTGGGTGTGGGTCAATTCGAGTAAACTGTCGATTTAATCTGGTTAAGCCCTAGAAATGCGCTAGAATGCAAATATTGAGATCATGCGTTTGGGGCAGTTTCATAATTTGAAGAAATCATGGTGCGGATCTCTTCGTTCTGTTGATTAATCCCAGTTGGGTTGGGGCCTAGCGCTTGCCAAATCTTCAAAATTACATTTGCAGATACCCAACACCGGATTGTAATCAGAATGCAAAGAGATCCACACCTTTCAAACTTTCCAGTCAATATTCTCTGACTTCACATGTCTATGCACTCATATGTCCTTACGTGTCGCAGACAGTAGCTAGCACTTATCATTTGACACCGACCAATGCTTTCACAAAAATTATGTTTAAGAAATTACTCGAACGAACGAACATATACTAAACAGCCCTCCCTCTTTGCCCCAAGGAGGAGGTACTCCATGGGAGGATGGTCTCATGACTATAAAACAGATACTACACTACCTCCCAACATAAAAAAGAGGCATTAATGCTTGGGAGGATGGTATAATAACAGAAAAGATACTGTACTACCCCCTCCTCTCATTGAATTGAGCATTGAAAGATAGTAATAGTATAGAATCGGCTTCAGATATAGAAATAATATAGTTTCGGCTTTAAATATAGAGGTGACAGTATAATTTCGATTCGAGACAGACAGATACGAAATCTCCATTAGTAATAGATATCAGATTCAAATATTTGGCAATGGATAAATTATTTGATATCTCAAGGAAAAAGCAAAATATGGTTTCACAGTCATACGTTCAGAATGATCTTGGTTTGGTTTGTTTGTTTTTTAGTTTGGCTTGGTTTGCTTTGTTCTTTTTAGTTTCGTTTAAGTTGGTTTGATTTGGTGTGGTTTGTTCTTTTTGGTTTAGTTTGGTTTGCTTTGGTGAGGTTTGTTCGTTTTGGTTTAGTTACGTTTGTTCTTTTCGTTTTTGTTTTGTTTGTTCTTTTTGGGTCATTTAATGGCCAAACACAGTAAAAGGTTTTACTCCTCTGCTTACCTTGCTTGTTTTACGGCAAATCAACCCTTTCTGTGACTATTGAATGCCGAAGCACTATATGCATTGTAAACAATTCATTGTATTATGTTTCGGAATTCTTGTCATGAACCGCCCCCATGAGTAATCAAATTTAGTTTATTCAGTTAATCATTCTCAATCCTCTCATTCTTCATCTTTCAACTGATAAAAGAAAGATTTATATAATAAATAGTATTATTTGTATTATTCGGACTACTATTCTTACCTTGCTTCTTATTTTCACAACGTTTTCGGACGTTAGGTCTGACCTTC
The DNA here is from genome assembly GCA_963556195.1 of Sepiola atlantica. Taxonomy (NCBI): domain Eukaryota; kingdom Metazoa; phylum Mollusca; class Cephalopoda; order Sepiida; family Sepiolidae; genus Sepiola; species Sepiola atlantica. The sequence goes on from OY744531.1 coordinate 50,737,034, forward strand.
TTCAGGTGACATCAAGACTCCCAAGTTCTTCAGATTTCTTCAGATTATGAAACTGCCGCAAATCGCATCTGAAGAAGGTCGGAAATTACATCGGCTGAAACGTTGTGAAAATAACAACAAAGATGAGAATAGAAGTCCAAATACAATTCATTGCATGTCACTAATTTAATCCAAGTTTTACCTACATATACAGTGAAAACTCTGAAATTTCAGACTACAGGACTGAAATTATAATAATTATCATATGAAAAATGAATTCGATTATTTTATGTGAATCTTTCAGTAATATATCTAGATTAACAATGAGTGCGAACACTTGCGAAGCATAATTTCTTTTTCCCGTCATTTTTACACTACTATATATATATATATATATATATATATATATATATATATATATATATATATATATATATATATAAAATGACACTACTATATATATATATATTATATATATATATATATATATATATATATATATATATATATATATATATATATATATATATATAATGACACTACTATATACATATATAAAATGACAGATCAGTGTTATACTGTGATTTAATGTCAATTCCGGTGCAAAATCCAAGTTACCCAAGTTTTTCCTGGACATTTGACATTTAATTTTTTTTAGAATCAAGTTTTGACCTACATCTTCTTCCATATCGCCATTGACGTTTTCCAATGAATATGAATATGAAGGCTGTTTTGCCTGGATATTGTGCAGTTTTCATCTGGTAATTATCTCTGAGGACACAGATGTCCATATAGTAAGTTAAAATTCAGAGCATTCTGCTCTGAATTTTTCTCCAGAAACATGTGTAAGTTTCTTTTGCTCCGAAATTAACATTAAATCACAGTATGATATAACGCTGATCTGTCATTTTAGTTATTTATAGCTCTATTGCAATTTTTAAAATAACGCCTTACAGGTTTAACTATTGAATATTTAGCTTAATTTTGCTTTCGAAATTGATTCTCATAAAGATTGATGTGAACTATATAAAATAATTTTTGTTTACATTATCATATATATATATATATATATATATATATATATGATAATATAAAAAAATTCTCTCTATATATAAAATAAATTAATGTTTAAGATATTTGACACCTGTGTAATGCTGGGTAAGTTTGCTAGTATATATATGTAAGTGTGAATAATACTTTACCATATAAAAATAATCAAAAGAATAAATGTGAGATTATTCGCACAGAAACTTTTACTAAAATTTTTTTTTTAAATTTGCATTCGTTCACACCATAAAGACTTTGCAGGAATAATTGTTCTTTCTCCTCAGCTCATAAGATTCCAATCATCCTTCCAATCCGACTGACACATCCACCCAGATTTAACACTGCTGCTCCAGAGTGTCTCCGAGATGAGAGACGCCATTCGTCTGAATTACTAACTTCAATCCAAACCTCAGCAGTTTACTCGTCTCCAAGAAGACAACAGAATTCTCTGCTAATTTACTCATCTCCTTTTTTGGCACATAACTGTCTGCAGAAATGAGGAATTCATCAATGCCGTACAAACCAAGTGGCGTAATCAAATCAAAGCACGGCTGCGCGCAAGCTAGAATTTCGGTTTAGTAATTTCTTTCATCTTCTTAATCACGAAGGAGAAATGCTGAACAAATTTAACTGCCCGTCCGCGAGAACCTTTCAAGTCTGCTGATCCTATTTCTGAAACATAAGAAAATGTTTAGAATATAATTTGTCTTTCCACATGTGAATTCCTGTGAAGAATTCTATCCAACTGTACTAATTTCATTCAAGATTGGTTTCATGCCTTATTACTTTGAGAGACCTCCATTCTATAATAAAGACTAATATAAATTTATTTGTATATAAAAAGATATATGTACTTACATCCCATCATGCAAAATGTAAAATGTAGCAAGTAAAACACATAACTTTTTCTGCCCCCCCCCCCGGATTAAACCATTTTAAATGCTGAGGAGAAGTGAGAAAGCAAACAGTAAATCGGACAATTACCTCAGACTTACTCCACAGTCTGAAATAAATTCGGAAAGAAATCCTTAACTCTATAATAGAATGTCAACAGTGGGTATTTATCTTTTAGATAATCAGAAATGATAATAATTTATATATGAAAAATTAAATTACTGACATAATTTTATGATTTTATATGAATATTTTAGTCATATGTCTAGATAAATAGTCAGTACGAACACTGGCAAAGCATACTTGTTATTTTCTTTATCTACCATTTTTGACGAAGGGTGTACACTAGTATACGTATAAATATATATATATAGTGAGAGGAATTTCTGTAAGAAATCTTAGTTGTACACAACGTAAAGATGACCTTAAACTAGCAGTACTGCCGTTGTGACCCGCTCCACCCCTTCCTATATTCCTGCCTCTCCACAACCCTAAACATAAGTGAAGCTGTCGACCCATCCCTACCCAAACTCTACTTCAGTGGAAATAATAATTCCACTGAAGTCAAATTTATAACTATAAGTCAATCACGGAACACTAAACATTTTTCCCTTTCAAACCATCTTATTTACTAGAGTACCTAGTAGGAATTTCAACCTTAACTTACTTTAAAATGAATATTCTTCCTTTCGTCATATATTTAATTTACCCTAATTTTAATTTTTATTTCAATTTATTACAACCCTCTCAGATTATAAGACCTGAGCTAACTAGGTTATCACTCCGGACATGCTGGGTCGGTTTAGGTGAAGGTGGTTGGATTTCGCCCAGGTTTTGGAGTGGTAACCAGATACCCACCCCTCCGAGATTTTGAACGAATGAGAAACACCTCAGTCCATGTTTTCCCTCCCCCCTTCTGGACCCCTTCCTCGTCCTTGAAGAATACCAAGACTGCATTATTGGTCCCATTTTTCATTCAAAAACCACCAGTCTTAGCAGCACGTCTGATGATTCTCGTCCTGACAAGAAGAAATAAATTATAATGTGAAATGACTGGATTGTTGGCTTGAGATATATATATATATATATATATATATATATATATATATATATATATATATATATATTAACAATGTTACGCTAAATTCCAATGATCAAATTTATTGATGTTTTTTGAAAATTCATAAGTTTCAGTGACTTGACGGTCTATTTATTTAAGAAATATATACACAAATATAAATTGTTATACACTATATATATATATATATATACATATATATATCTATATGTATATATATATATATATATATGTATATATATATATATATATAAACTCTGTGAATCTTGCTTGCTTGTTTGCTTGTTATCTTGTTTGTCCCCATACACACGTGATGATGTAATCAAAATGATGAAGTCACTAAAAGATGACATCATCCATTAAAACAGACATGAGGAAATAACCAAACACAGTTGATGACGTCATAAAATTATGAGGTTACCCAGTAACCTAGAGAGAGGGAGAGGTGGGGAAGAGATCCTTTTTTTCTAGATCTAGACCTAGAGGATTACCACTAGTCTACTAGACGAAAGTTTAGACCTGCTGGATCTCTAGTATACTGCTAAAACTGTGGATTTTCTTACCTTGCTTGTTTATTATTTTGCTTATCACCGAGTGCACTTAATAATTATTATCAAGAAAGAAATATATATATTTACTTAAAAATGGATGACATCATAATGGATGAATGGTATTTGCCAAAAGACTAAAGCTCTGTGGATCTTATCTTATCTTTCTGCTCACCAAGCATACCGGATAACATCACAAATAGCGAATGCTGTAAATAAAGCCGAATGATAAGTGAAGAAGTGAAAAATAGAAAAAAAATGATTATAAAGCAAAAAAAAAAATTATTTGAAAATAGATGACATAAGAAAGGAAAGATTGTAGCATTTAGATGACGTCATCTAGTGTGCATGGGGGCACACAAACAAACAAACAAGATCTACAGAATGTTAGTAGTTTCAGCACCAGTCATCAGTTACGATGACTGCTGCTGAAACTACTAACATTCTGTAGATCCTGTTTGTTTGTTTGTTTGTTTGTGTGCCCCCATGCACACTAGATGACGTCATCTACTAAAACAGAAGTAGTGCTAACCGTGGACAGTGGATGCCGTCACTAAAAAATGTTGTCATTCATTAAAAGCGATAATTGAGAGATAACAGTGCAAAGTGAATGACGTCACAAAATGATGACTCCGTCAAATATAGCCATACCTTATATAAGACGTGGCTCCTATCGATCTTATCATTTATTATACATACACATATATATATATATATATATATATATATATATATATATATATATATATATATATATATATATGTATATACAGGGTCGGGCAGATGAATTGGAACTAATTTAAAATGGTAATATCTTTTTTATTTTTGATCATATGATTGCCGTTTTTTTTTACTAAGGATCCTTAAACACTTTATTGCAAGATAGCATAATTATATTTACTCAAATTTTTTTTAATATGGCGGAATTAGCACGAAGAATAACTATATGCGAAATGAGATGCGCCGGGAGTTCTCCTTCGGACATTGTTAAGAGCACTGGCTATGCTAAAACGACTGTCTATCGGGTTGTGGCTAATTTCGATGCCGAGTGTAAGGTTGAGAGAAGTCGACACAGTACTCGTAGTGATCGGAAGCGCACAAAAACAAAAACTTTCCTGGTGGGACTAAAAAGGTCGATAAAGACAGACCCAAGTCAGTCGATGGCGAAACTGGCAAAAAAGGGCAATGTGAGTCGCAGAACTATCAGCAGAGCAATCAACAAAGAACTTGGGATGAAGTCCTACGTTAGGAGACGCCGTAATCTCCTAACTGCTCGTTCAAAAGCTATGAGAGTTGAAAGATGCCCCAAGCTTATCAACCATCTGAAACACAAAGGAGGACATGTGCGAATTTTTGTTGATGAGAAAAAGTTAATCATGGATGAGGTTCCAAATCGCCAGAACACTGGAGGAGTTATTGCCTGTGACCCTTCAGAACTTCCTCCTGTGATGCAGAGCAAAAAATCCTGCTTCTGTGATGGTTTTTGCAGCGGTGGCAAGTGATGGAAAGGTGATGCCTCCTCATTTCATCGAAGCGGGTCTTAAAATCAACACAGCGGAGTATTTGAACATTCTTAATAATGTTTTATTGCCTTGGATCTGTAGAAAATACGACCTTACG
>OY744531.1:50744699-50852199 GCA_963556195.1 Sepiola atlantica
ATCAACTCCCAAACGGTTTCAAACCATTTAAAAACCCTACAGAGTTACTGCCCTTTATACCGCCCAGATGATACCTTTATTTAAATTCCTTCAGGGTTGATTTAAAGTCCGTTAATCCAGGATTTAAACACGAATTTAATTAATGTTGTTCCTTTTAACCTCCTTAATCCTTAAACCCATTTTCTCTCCCTAATCATTTTAGAAGACACATCATCAAACCCCAAGACAGTAACGGCCAAATATACGATACTCATAGTACTGACTCACGGGAATTATATACAAATATTTTTTAATTTTTTATTTTTTATTTTTTTATCTCTTTAAATCTCCTCCGGTTTAAATCTCAACTGTTACTTTTTCACCCCTCCCCCCACTTTTTTCTTCAAACTTTATTAAACCTTTCCTACACTAAATTTAAACAAACATATACAACACTCTAAGCAAATAACGCGTCCAAACGAGAGAGACACGTGACTTCACATTTCCGTAACAGATGACAACAGAAGCTGAAGAGAGCCGGATGGCTAAGTCCTTCCGTGCTTGAAACCGACGGTACGAATGTTGTAGTAATTTTTCTGTAAATAAATATATATATATATACATATATAGTCATCCACATACAGCTCATCAGTGCGGCTAGACCAGTTAGTGTCTCAAGCCGGGATCGACACGCAACCGTCGAGCTGACAGTCGGCGATGCTAACCCCTACGCCATCATGCGACACTGACTGAATGTAAGAGATATCTCAATGTAACGAAATGTAAACATTGCAAATGTCTGAGCTCGAAAATTAGTTTTACCTAATGAGCATTGCCTTAAAGCTAATGGCCGTTGACGATACATATATATATATACATATATATATATATATATATATATATATATATATATATATATTCATATTTATTTATGTATATTTATATTTATATTTATTTATGTATATATATATATTTATATTTATATTTATTTATGTATATATATTTATATATATATATATTTATATTTATATATATATTTATATTTATTTATGTATATTTATATTTATTTAAATATATATATATATTTATATGTATATATTTCTATATATGTATATGTGTGTGTGTATATTTATATATATATATATATATATATATGTATATTTCTCTCTATATATATGTATATATATATATGTATATTTCTCTCTATATATATGTATATATATATGTATATATATATATGTATATATATATGTATATATATATGTATATTTCTCTCTCTCTCTATATATATATATATGTATATTTCTCTCTCTATATATGTATATATATATATATATATATATATATATATATATATATATATATAAATCTAACGTATAATGCTCTCCCATTTATAAATATAACGTTGAACGATCACACATATATAAATTTACCGTAGATCCATCACCGGTATATAAATCTAACGTAAAACGATAATCTATATATATAAATCTAACGTTGAACGATCACTCATATATAAATCGCGCGTAGAATAATCACCCATAAATAAATCGGACGAAGAATGATTACTCATATATAAATTTTACGTATATTAATCTAACATAGGATTATCACCCATTACCTGATGAGCAAGCATTAATTATCACTCATTTTCTTATAGGATAGACTGTAGTTTAATTTTTTAAATATTTTCTTAATAATTTTATTTAAAAATATAAAAAACATTTTCAATTTTTAAAACACTTACATACTCCCCCACCAAAAAAGAAACACATTGTGATTTTTTCATTTAACTAATTTTATTTCGAAAATGTTGATCCCTTGAATTCTCTAGCCAGCAGACTTTGTTCGGTTTCAATTTGTGCTAGTTAATATAACATGTTTGGACACCTACACATCCACTACGGCAACCCCTATTCCTAGATTTTCTCTTATGGGATGTTGCTTCCATTTCTTTTATTGTTTATTCAGCGACAATTGTATCTCCGTCTGCAAATACGTTTGCATCAGTTTTGTTACGATCAACACACCAACTAATCAAAGAACTAACAATTTTTTCATTAAATTTTCTGTTGAAACATTTAGCGAGCGCAACTGTAGGGGGAAAAAGCGACTTTACTTTACTCATAAAGCTTCAGAATTTTAGTTATAAACATCACTCGTGTTCCGGGGTTCGAGTCCTGCGACCGGTAGGAATAATCATCTCTACACTGATGATTCCCATAAAGACTTAACGTATACGCATGGAGATAAAAACAAATATTTATAATTATATATATATATATATATATATATATATATATATGAAAATGTATGTGTGTGCCCTATTGAAAAATAGTTAGAGAATCTGCATTAAAAATTAAAAGTGTATTTATATGTACAATTTTCCGGGAAAGACAATGGAAGTGGTCCCGAATCTCTAAGTGGCCCCTAAGGAAGCTATGGGGACAGAACTCCTCTTAAAATATATCTTTTTTGATGAAATGTAAATCATATGTATACAATTTTGTGAGGAAGATAATGGAAGTGGTCCTAAATCTCTACATGCCTCCGAATGTGTCGAATCTATATGAGCCCTCTCATAGAAACCATGAAGGTAGAACTCTCTCAAAACTTCAAATACGTACATCCGATTTTAATGAAATTAAAGCCATATGTATAAGACACTTTTTTTTCAAAATTTCAGTTTCTTCCGACTATATTAGGGGACGAAGCAGAGGAGATATTGGCAATTGGTACGAGATGTAATTCGAAAAGACGAAAAGGGAGAATAAAAGAGAGAAATGTATTAAACACAAAAGTCTCATAATCTGAAGACTGTGAGTTCAATCCTTGGACAAGGCTGTACATTTAAATTTTCTCTTTAAAAACACCCGAAAATAAATTTCATAAAATAATATACAAGAAGAAACTGGTCATTATGGATTAACTTTAACATTCCACAAAATTTAAATTCAATGAATTAAAATGTTTTTTTCTTTACCGAGAAATGTAAATTTTGATGTAAGCTTTTTAGAAGTCACAAAATATATGATGTAATTATTGACGTCATAGGAAATCTTATCTATTTATATAAAAGCCGAAGCAAAGAGGTTATAGTAAATGTTATGCACAAAATATTTATGTAGAAGCTAGTTAATCCTACTTTTGAATAGGAAAAGCATATCTAATAACTTCTGCATCAATTTAAAATAAAACTCCATACCAGTGAACGAATGAAGAATATTATCAGTACGAATAACATTGGAGATATTTTTTAAAGTAGTAATAGAATAGAACATTATATATATACAGGAAAAACACATTATTAAATATTTACATGATATGTTTAGATCTGATAACTCCAGAGGAAGATTAAATCTGGACATTATAGGAAGATGTGTTCAGAACAGAAGATGTCGATGGTATGGCCACGTTGAAATTGTAGCAGTGAGGTTTACCCTTCGGTGTCGAAAATGAAAGTGCTTAAACTCGTTTCTGCACACACCGCTTTGCACACAAATCCGCCAGAATTAATAAAAACAAATAATATTTTGAACCAATCAGCAGATTTTTCTGAATTTATAGAAATTGTCCTTTTGGAGCCACCTCGACCCCATATAAGGCCAGCTTTTTCCTTCAAATGCATGTTGAGCCCAAATCCACTATAGAGCTAACATCAACGTTTCTACAGCCCCCATCGCTCCTCTGTAGGGCCTTGGGAATGCTGAAAAACGCCTTTTCTAAACTCATGCACACATAGCCACACTGATGTCAACACACACACACAGACAAAAAAGGCGACACACACACACACTGATTGAATCCCCTTTCAATGTCGTCTGCTGATTTAACACAAATTTATAAACTTAATCATTTTAATAATTCATACATTTCTCACTGAACTTTCTACTATGAAAACAAATGATGATTGACTCCATTTAATAACTTTCAATGAAATGTAATTTATGTAATTGAGTGAGGAAGTTTTGATTACGATTTTTCAGACCCGTAGATAATTCACAGCCCTTAAATTATCGACTCTGGCTTCCTCGATATCTCAACTAATGAATTCGCCTTGTTCAGCAAGGACACTCAAAATACCGAACAATTATTCTATGTTTCTCTATCTTTGTTGACTTCCATTTTAAACATATATAAAATATCTCTTTTATGAACTTTTGCTTTTGTACTCTTTATTTTGTTTATTTATCATAGAACATTTCTCTTGCTCTCTCACACATTTGAATAAACTGTTTTTCTGTAAAATGTTTCTATAAAACTGATTCTTCCCAAAATCTCCCCCCCCCCCCCCAAAAAAATCTGGAATCCTAAAAAGGGTCCTCCAAAAAATAATAGATGAGTGTTCTTGGGTTATAGACGTAGAACAGGTGTAGGTAGCAGGTTCAGTTCACAGGAGAATGACAAAGGAAAACATGGGAGGAAGTGATATAAATGGACTTGAAGGGAAAGCGGGATAAATAAAGATCTGGCAGAGATGGGTTAGTTTAGACTTTACCATCTTAAAGCTGCCCAATGCATGCCAGTATGTATGTATATATGTATGTAAATATGTAATGTAAATGAAGGGATAGATAGATGAGAAATAAAGATATTTTTCTGTCTAATTTGCATACATGTTTCTTAGTCTATTTTCAAACTTGTACAACAATGAAATAATATCTAGATTTACTACTTAAATAGTCATATAATATCATAGAATTACATCAGTAATTTAATTTTTCATATATAAATTATTATTATCAGTTCTGATGACCTAAAGAAAATAATACTCACCAACCGTTGACTTTTTATTATAGAGTGGAGGATTTCTTTCTGAATTCATTGCAGGCGACAGGTGAAGTCTGAGGTGGTTGTCTGACTTGCTATTTGCTTTTTCGCTTCTCCTTACCACTTGAAATGGTTTTGTCTGGTAGGACTAGAAAAAGTCACGTGTTTTACTCGCTAACTTTTTCGTGACAGGATGGAAGTACATATATTTATTTATATACAAAAAAATACACATTAGTCTTTAGTATAGAAGTGGAAGATTTGCATAAAAATAACATAGAAATGAAGAAAGTTTTCTGTCTAATTTGCATCCGTTTTTTTTAAATTCTATTTTTGAACTTATACAATACAACAATAAAATAAATAATAAAATCATAATAATGTGTGATGACAAACAAATTAAAAAAGGCATAGTATTATATATATATATATATATATATATATATATATATATATATATATATATATATATATATTATAGCATTTTATGTATATGAGTATAAGCAGGGGCGCTGGCGTTACCTGGGAATGCATGAGAACCCTCATGCAGACCTGCTCTCAGCCTTGAACACCAAATGTTTTACAAAGCGGAACCAGAGACTAGAGATCGGTCGAGCACCTTTCATGGAGATAATGATAGAATCGAGAAAGACTAGCAACGTCTCTTCTCAGAGAAAGATGCTGTAGAAAAAAGAAAAGAAGAGAAGAGATCATCCCTGTACTCTGTCAAAGCAAGAACGAGTGGTACACCCCCCCCCCCCAGATGTGCCAGAGATATTTCATTTTAGAATGTATCTGACTCTTATACCAGTAGAGGATTGCATCTGGAGTCAGTTAGAATAGTCCAACCATTTTTTTCAGCGAATTTAGCAACAGATTTTATGTAAGTCTTCCATTTCAGGCCTGGAGTGAAGCTCAGTCCTAGGAGCTTATCAAAGCAAGAAGCTTTCTCAAGGAAAGAGCTATTCATTTCAACTGAAGCAAAACAAGGGTCTGAGCGTTGGTGGTGAAAGGAGAGAAGCTTAGTTTTAGAGGTGTTAAAAGTCACAAGCCACCTTTTTCTCAATTGCACCACATGCTCCAGGTCAGAAGAGAGAGAATCAGTAAGATCTTGATCACCAATGCTCTTCGAAGTGCTGCTATGGACAGTTGTGGTGTCTGAATAGATGTCAACAAATGATCTCAGAATATGATTTAGAGGATCATTGATGAAGATCAGGAAGAGGATTTCGCCCAGAATAGATCCTTGAGACACACCGGCATTGATACTATGTGTTTCAGACTTCTGCCCATCAACAACCACTTTTATAAACCTATCAGAGATCAAGGGTTTGATGGTTGAGAAGAAATTGCCGGATATTCTATAGCTAGCAAGCTTGTGAAGCAAACCTTTATGACAGACCGTATTAAAGGCTTTTGATATATCAAAAGGTGTCCCCCTTGAAACGAAGCCCCATCGATATATTTGCTGATCAAATTCAATATTACAGTCAGCACGTTAGCTGTTGATCATGCAGGACGAAATCTATATTGCTTGTCACTAAATATATTTCTTTTTGCTAAGTTAATTGACAACTTCTTGATTTATCACAGATACAAACCACTTATTTATAATGCACAGGAGACTGATCCGTCCGTCCGTCCGTCCATCCATCCATCCATCCATCCATCCATATCCCATAATGTCAAGGGACGTCGTCAGGGAGTCGGGCAGATAATCTATCTGTTATATCTTTTCAGTGGGCATGATAGAACCTGGTGGAGACCATGTCCTCTCCAGGCCACATACAGCACCTGGTATTCCCAAATGGTCACCCATTTAGTACTGGCCAGGTTGAACATCGCTTAACTTCGGTGATCTAATAGGGACCGGTGTATCAACATGATTATGTCATATATCGGTCTATACTGAAATGCAAAAGACGCATCTCCACTATTTTTAAATATTGGACAGACTATTGTTTATTAAAAAATTAATAATACCATCAGATTCCTCATAGAATTTTACTCGAGAAATGTTGTGTTTGATCTTGGTGTAGAGCTTTGTTTTCAAATTTATTGCTGGATAGTGAGACTGACAGAGACGCTATATTTATGGTATAAGAATTAGAGAGGAAGAACTCATATAAACATGTAATCTTAAAAAACCATCAAACCTAAACATATGAATCATCAGATCATGACTGCTGTTTTTCATACTACAAGTTCGTGTATATAATTTATTTTCTTTTTCTTTTTTCTTCACATTTTTATTTTCTTTATCTTGTTCTGTTTTTCTTTTTGCAATCTTCTTCTTCAACTTTCTTTTATATTCACTAAGAGTTTTTTTACTTCTTTTTCTTCCTCTCTTTGAATTTCATTCTTTTTCTTTTTCATCCGCTTTTTCTTTTTTTTTCTTTTAAGTCATATTTCTTTTTCTTTTGCGGCTTCTTCTGCTTCTTATTCTATTCTCCTTATTTTTCTTTTCTTTCTTCTTTTTTATTTCCTCCTCCTTCTTGTCAGTCTATTAGTCCTTTTTCATTTTAATTCTTATTTTTCTTTTCTTTCTTCTTCTTTTTCATCTTCTTCTCCTCCTCATCATTTTTCTTCTTCTTACAAGCGATATTTCTCTTTCATTCGCAGCTTCATCTTCTCTTCTTGTTATGTGTGTTAACCCTACTTTCATTGATTCTTCTTTTTCTTCTTCTCATCTTTCTTCTTCTTCTTCTTCTTCTTCTTCTTCTTATTCTAACCTTTTCACTTTCTTCATCTCAGTTTATTCTTCGCATCATCATCAACATCTTTTTCATCATAATCATCGTCAGTATCATCTTCTTTTTCATCTTTCATTTTTGCCATCAAACAAAAGTCCAATCAAATCCAACTTTCACATTTTCTTTCTTTTTCTTCCCTGTTACCTGTTGTTCATCTTCTCTTTTTTCACTAACTTGGATGTTGTTGTTGTTCTTCTTTTTCTATTCTGACATCAATTTCCAACTTCTTGTTTGCTTTTCTTTGAACAAAATTTACCTTAATTCACCAATCCTTAATTACCCCCATAGCAACACATTTCCTCGTTAACCCATAGCAACTAATTAGCAAAATATCAGAACTCATCAAACGACATTTCCTCTTCATCAAAAACGACGTCTTTTAACCAATTCTCATTTAAACATTTGCTTTTAACTTCATACAACAGTCAACAGGTGCAAAAATTAATTTCCTCTTCACTTCATTTATCCAAAGCCGCATTGATTATTTGGACGACATAACAGTTGTTCTTATTGCTACATCTTTTTTATGCTTAAACTAAAAAAGTTGAAATTCAAATAATAAAAGATCAACTCTAAATTAAGCTCAATTTTACATTGCAGAAGCTCAACTTCAAATTTCAGAAACTCAACTTCAAGATTTCAGAAGCTCAATTCAAAATTTCAGAAGCTCAGTTCAAAATTTCAGAAGCTCAATTCAAAATTTCAGAAGCTTAATTCAAAATTTCAGAAGCTCGATTCAAAATTTTAGAAGCTCAACTCAAAATTAAAAAAAGCTCAACTTTAAATTAAAAAAGCTTGACTTCACACTTAAATACACAAACAACTTTAGAATGTTTTATATCTTAAAAAATATGTATTACAACCACTAGAAAAAGGTTGAAATACTATACTGGATTCCTTTAAAAAGTTTAAAAAATTTATGTAAAACATTAATACAGTTTAACTTCAAATTCAGAAATATTTACTTCAAATTTAAAGCAATCAACTTCAAATTAAAAAAGCTCCGCTTCAAATTGACAAGAAAGATGAAATTAATTTCATAGTTTTATTAATATTTTGAATGCATATAGTGTATTTTAATTTAAGATTAAAAAAGGTGTAAAAATTCAGGGTTTGTTAATTTCTAATTCAGTTTTTTAAACTTAAGATTTCTGAATGTGAGCTTTTTTGAATTTGTAGTTGAACTGTTCATATTTCAGCTATTTTGAATTTGAAGTTGTTTTTTTATTTTAAGTTGATCATTTTAAATTTGAAGTTGAGCGTTGTTGGTCGGGTATAACAATTGTTTTTGTTGCTACCTCTCTTTTATCCTGAAACTGAAAAAATTGAAATTGAAATAAAAAAAGATTAATTTCAAATAAAAATAAATCTCAACTGCAAATTACAGAAGCTCAATTTCAAATTTCAGAAACTCAACTCCAAATTAAAAAAAGCTCTACTTGAAATTTCAGAAGCTCAACTTCATAAATAAATAAACACTATCCTTAGAATGTTTTATATCTTTTTATTTTATTTTATTACAGTAACCATGAAAACGTCAAAATACTATACCGGACTCTTTAAGAAAAAGTTATTTTTTTAATTTAAAACAGTTTAACTTCAACTGGAAGTCGATCTACTTCAAATTAAAAAATTTAAGGTTAAAAACGTGGAAGAATTTAAATTTTAAATTCAGTGTTTGTCAATTTCATATTCAGCTTTTTGAATTTGAATATAAGCTCTTTGAATTTCATCTATTTAGAATTTAAAGTTGGCTTTGGTCTATTTGAAGTTGACTATTTTTCAATTTAAAGTTGAAGCATTTTTTAAAATTTAAAGTTAGGTTTTTTACAGTTAAAAAGATGTAATTTTAATTTGAATCCAGTTTTAGTCAATTTCTAATACAGCTTTTTGGAATATGAAGTTGAGTATTTTTATAATTTGAATTTGAGCTTTTTTGAATTTTGAAAATAAAAAAGATGAGGATCGTTCATCATCTGCCCATTCATTATCACCTAAGGAAATTATGTCCACAGAACACATTCTTCTCCACACTTGACTCCACCAGACCAGATGAATTCTTGTCCAGAAATGCTGTAAGACCAAGAGACCACAAAGAATTTATATACTATAGCATAGTTAACTGGTCAATTGAGGAGAGGAAAATTAATGTTTTTCACTTCTTTATTAACTTAACTTTTGGGAGGTAAAGGAAAAATTCAAGGGAACACTCGGATATCTATGTATCTCATATAGAGATCAAGTGTTAGCCCCAGGAAGGGGCCCCCTTGATTTCTGATAACTTACACTAAAGTAAAACGAAAAGAGTGGTTGGATTCCTCCATCTCTCCATTGATAAAATATAAGGCATTGTTGTACTTAAGAGTTTTCTTTTGCTTTGCCATGTAGCCCTAACACAATTGAAGGGTGTAGGTTAGTCTATTTAACTATCCTCTCTGCCAAGATGAGATCGAATGTCTTATGTTATAAGGTTGGCATCAGGTAACGGGTGACTAGAAAATAACTTTTAGCCTAAGCATCGGCTACCTGTGGACATTCAATAAACATTTAATCATGCCGGAGTGAGTATATTGGCGATGAACTATACAAAACACAAAAGTACAGAAATCGGATTATTACGCGTGGATGGATGAGTGTGTAAAGAATCGGTAGACAGAGAAACAGGAGGTGAATGACAAAGAAAACATAGTCCCACAAGTGTTCGATGGTGCAGTAATAAGTGTCCGACATGTGTAAGCACACAGGGTAGAGAAGAACATTTATTTCAGCTCCTGTGACACTGTGGCATAATGTGGACTGTAATTGTTACTGACATTTAGGGATTATCGCGTCCTAACAAAGATATATTTATGAAAATCGGGCTAACCTATAATATTATGTCTCTCTAGCTCTCCTGAACACCAACCCACTCTAATATTATTAAACCAGCAGCGACAATGGCATATACATATACTCTCAATGTCACATCATATCTTTTTCAGTTGTTCCTTTTTGTATTGTTTTTGTCTTTGTTCCTTCTTCTGCTGGATTCTTCTCGAGACATTTTTAGTATCATTTATTTAAATCTATATTTCATATCCTACGTTTATACTCACATGGTCACTGCTGATTTAAAAGAGGTTACATCGGCCAAAACGTGAGTATAACAACCGAGATGAAAATAGTAGCCTTAATAATCCAAATAATACAAATTCGACGCACAACGAAAATGCTATTTCAGGCTTAATTGTGACAAAATATTAGTTCAAACTGATGGATTAAGTGTCCAATAAAAATGCATGAATGCATCTAAAAAATATTTCTTTATAGTCAGGGATATTGGTGATCGAAATTATATGTTTAACTCTGATGGACACTATTATTATTAACAGAACAGGTATACTAGCATGCATATTGAATCAGGGCTTGATGATCAGGTTACTTCAGGGGTTGGGTTCCACAAAACTGGAAACACAACAGGGACTTTTAGCTTCTCAAAAAAGGATAGAGACAACAAAAAGGAATAATAAGTGCAAGGGGTAAAAATAACAGGATCAGCGGAAGCGTGTACAAAGAGTCGTCAGTTCATCAACATGACATATGCAGAACAAAACGCAAAAGACTAGTGAACGAGCAATTTATCTCCTTATATTACATGAATGCTTGTGATTGGCTGGTGAAATGGCTGTATTCTCGAGTTTGTTCCAGTTTAACTAATTTAGGAAATCCAATGTCTCCTTCAACAGCAGACACAACACACAAGGTGACAGAACTTTCCTCAACAAGGACGGCCACCACCAGAAGAAGCTGTGAGCAATATCAACTCCATTATATATGAATATGTGGGAGATTTTTTAATTACTTATTTTTTTATCAAAAATCGCTCCAGACAAGGTATGAAGCCACTTGATGTAATGAGCTAACAAGAATGAAAGATGATTATCGGAAAGACAGGAGATGCATATTGGTCTTAGTCTTGAAAAGACAAAAGCTATAGGTAGGAGGAAACCAACCAACAGGAAGAGAGTTCCATAAGGCTGCAGTTCTTGGAAAGAAGCTATTGGAATAGGAAGCTGTATTACAATGAGGTATGAAAACAGCGAATTGATGGAGACCACTAGACCAACGAGTCAAACGAGCTGGAAAAAAGGAAGCCGGGAATATACCAGACAATTCTGAAGAACACATGCCATAATAGTATTTATAGAAAAGACTGAGACCAGCAACATCCCGTCTGTGAGAGAGAGGGTGCAGAGAAAAAGAATTACAGATACGTTTCTGCTCCTTATAAAGAACCCTCAAATGGGACAGAGATTCACCAGTCCAAATATGACACCAGTACTCTATAGATGGTCTGATAGTAGATTTGTTTAGATAGAGAATTGCCACCGGTCTAAGAAAATGTTTAGAGTGATAGAGAAACGACTTTACAAGAAGCAGAAAGAGCAATGGACCTACTGTATGAACTCCAAGCAAGATTTGATGAGAAAGAAAGACGAAGAAGTTTCAGAGTCGATTTCTCATCAAGAGCAGAGTATATTTGGTCTATCTGTACAAGGATTTGCCAGGACATCCTGGTATGAGGATACTTCACTCTACAAATAAACCCTGACAAAATAATTTGAATAGCCCAAATAAGATCCCCTCGACATGGCAAGGAATGGTGCACCTTCGCTTAGTGGTGTTACCCCAAGTAACAGCACTTAGCTGGATACTCCACCAGACAAGATGAATTATTGTGCTAAAATACAGTAAGAGCAAGAGACCACAAGAAATATATACTATAACATAGTTAACTGGTCAATTGGGGAGAGGAAAATTAATGTTCTTCACTTCTTTACTAATTTAAAGTTTGAGAGGTAAAGAGAACTTTAGTTGAACACTCGGATGCCTATGTATCTCATATAGAGATAAAGTGTTAGCCTCAGGAGCCTTGATGTCTGAGACTTTACACTGAAGTAAAATAAGAAAGAAAGAATATAGAAACTAGAAATGATGAAACAGGCTTGACATTCAAGTTTCATCAGAGCTATTGAGTCACTTTCACTAATACTCTTGTGAAAGATATGTATCCATCGTTCATCCTCTTCTCCTAGCTACAGGTGAAATAGTAGGTTAGATTAGACTCCCAAGCCTTAGTAGAGCAACTAGTCTCGAAAGCTCCAAAATAACACCTGTGACAGGTAGATTTCTCATGTGCACCTGTACAATCAGTACTTGCCTGGTGGAGAGAGTTGGATATGTTTTTGAGAATGCACAATCCATTTAGAAGAACTTTCAGTATTACTTCGGTTAACAATTTTCACTATCAACCATGAGATCAAGAAACTGCCAAACCATGTGAATATACATACATGTATGTATCATGCACTGAAGAAGAGATTTATTTGAATTAAAAAGTAAAAAAAATCAAAAATCAAAAAATCCTAATCGTCTTAGAAACGATCGTACACCAAATCATTGTTGATCTTGAATTCTTCGAACTGAAATAAATAATGTTATAAATTTATTTGTCTCCACTTAATCTACATGTATGTATCCATATTCTCTCTTTTTTCAATTTTCTTACCAGATGCCAGACATTCACCCGCTATTTCAGAGACTCCAACCGAGAGATAATTTTAGGATGATAACCGTAACTTTAAGCACAATTGTTTAAATCTTTCTTGCACTTGGTTCACTGAGTAAATTCGTCAGGTGGTTTGGAAATTATTTTTCATGAGCCCGGTGGATTACTACCCTGTGGATGTTTTACCTGGATTATTATTATTATTATTATTATTATTATTATTATTATTATTATTATTATTATTATTATTATTATTATTATTTATCTCATTCGTTTCTTCTTTTTCTTTCTTCTTCTTTTTCATTCTTTTTCTTTTTCTTCTCATTTTTTCTCTTCTCTTATGCATATTATTATTATTCATCTCATTCATTTTGGTGTTTCTTTTTCTTACTTCTTCTTTCATTCTTTTTCCTTCTTTTTCTTTTTTCTTCTCTTTCTTCTAATTCTTTTTTCTTTCTCTTATGTATGTTATTATTTATCTCATTCATTTTTGTTTCTTCGTTTTCTTTCATTCTTCTTCTTTTACTTTTTCTCTTTTCTTACACATATTATTATTCATCTTATTCATTTTTGTCTTCTTTCTTTTTCTTTCTTCTTTTTTCTTCTCCTTCTTATTCTTTCCCTTTTCCTTGTTCTACTCTTCCTAAATTTCACATCATCACATTTACCGCTTGTCAATCCTTTTCGGATTTTAAATGAAAAATTACTCAGTTCTTTCTAGCTCAGCGGCCATTTTGATTTTTTGGTTTATTTGTTTTCCCGCTTCCATTTTCCTCCAATTTTCTGTTGGTATTCCTGAGAGAGCATTCAGATTGGCCGCGTATTATTATCAGATATTAATTGCATTTCAGCTGTTAATTGAAGTTGTCATGTATTGGGAGCTGCCAAATCTGAAGAGCGTCTCTAATAAATATACGTCAACAAAAGTGCTTAAGAGTGCCTTTGTTCAATAAAAACTTGAAAACTGCTTGTCATCCTCCTAATATTCTTGATTTTTAGTTCAAACAGTTCTCAGCACCAGTTTAAGAAGTAGTTAAGGTCAGATTTCTCATTTATTTAAAATTAATTTACTAAAAAAAATATATATATCGTATGTGTGAAAAAAAAAGAAATTGTTTTTATATTAATGAGTCACAACTACCAAGGGCAAAAGCCACTCGAGTATAAGGGTTACTGAGATTGCCAATTAGATTGATGAACGATCCTATGAGAGAATTGGAAACGATGCATGAAAACATTTTTCTCAGTGTTTATAGGATTGTCTAAATGGTTATATAATGCACTATTCATGCAGTAGACGGTTTTTATTGACTCACAATTGTGTTTGCTTCTGGTGGAGTTATTGTTTCAGAATATATATAAGTGGATATATGTGTCTATGTATATATCTATGTACATGTATATGCATGTACATAGGCGCGTGTCTATTTTTAGTGTGTATTTTTGTATTTGGTTGAGGAGTGCACAATTTCCGCATGTATATTGATTACTAATTTGTTATGTTAATCTTGCCTTTTGTAATTTTGTATTTTTGTATTTTTGTTACTTCTTATTGCTATAAAGAATAAATGAATTGAGGAGTTGACGGAAGAGTACCTTATAGATAAGTCCCTGCTTCGGCTGGCATTTTGTACTTGGAAAAAGATTAAATGAAGACGTTTCTTCTTCTTCTTCTTCTTCTTCTTCTTGTCATCTATATAATAATATGCTAATGCATTTCGTGTTTCTACGTACGTTATAACCTTTCATACCCATGTGCAAAGACGAAATCGTCCAATTACCAAAGATGAAATGCAAGAAGTAACTGAGAAAAAGCTAATGTCACTGTTTGTCAAGAATTAAAATTTTACCCATTTCAAAATGAATTATTCTAAAATCGAATAAATCGTCATAAATGGAATTCTGTTGACCCCCTAGACTTGAAAAGTTTTACAACATATTCTTTTCATTTTAATACATCTAATTTTTACCATTCTTAATAAGTACATTTTTTATTTTAAAATGATTTAAATTGTTACAATATATAGACAAATTAACAGGTAAAAAGGTTCGTTTTATTTATTTAAAAATATATTCAGGTGACAAGTATTTTTACGGTGAGAAGAGAGAGAAGACTGTAGGTAAGAAATCGTGGAATTTCCACGGGGCCTTGCTAGTTATTTTTATTATTATGTACTCACTAGGAGTTCTCACACAGGTAATAATCAGTGATTGCTCACTGATGATAACCGGTGGTATTCCCTGGAGTCTGGGTGACAGTAAGTCTCCCCATATTTCCAGTACTTTCCACCTCTTTCGATAACCATTGCAAATGACTTTGCATTATCGCAACAGCCGCCTACCATTGGTCTACTCTGGGGTTTGGGTGGCAATAAGCCTCCCCAAGGTTCCAGTACTCTCTGCACTCTTCTCGTTGAGGTCTGGTTAGTGCTCTCCCTCCTCGGTCTTTTTATCCTTTTTGACCGTTCATACTTATTTTGAGTGGTATCAGCCGAGGCTGATGCCTATTTTTTTTTGGGGGGGGGGCGGGCACAGTTTATAACATTTCTAGCAGTTTCAGTTCTCTTAGTTTCATATGGTGTTTCTTTCTATATTTTTATTTTACTTCTGTTGCAATTTCCATGTGGCTGGTTAGTGTTTGTGATTTATGCGGGTTGGTTTCCGCATTCAAGGATTTTCCTTAAGATTTCAGCTGTTTTCATCATTGCTGTCCGTACAGTCTCAGTCTTCCCTTTCATTCAAATTTCTCCCAGTTCTTCTTCTTCTTCTTCTTCTTCTTCTTCTTCTTCTTATTATTATTATTATTATTATTATTATTATTATTATTATTATTATTCAGTTTAGTCGGTTTACTAAATTCAAAATAATTTTGAAAAAATGATAGAAAATGACATTACATTAATCTTTCACCCATCTTCGTAGGTCTGTCACTTGACCGGAAGAGAGATAGGTTAGAGAGAGTCTGAGAGAGAGTGAGAATTCTAGAATAATGAATAGAACAGAAGCAAGCCCACCGCAGTCACAATGGACCACACTCTGTCGGACTGATTGACGTCTGAAAGTCGTGCCAATAAGAGGCAGTCTCGTTTCTGAATTTCTCACCACGTGGGAGACAAGAGTAAACATTCTCTAGACTTAAAGCCAAATATCTCCAAAGGAGATAGCTCTAATCCAAGATGGCTGACTAGTGTTCCTCACTTGGATGACTACGAGTCAAGATGCTGTAACTCAGATTTACTAAATTTCTCGTGTACGTGTTTCTCTCCTTAAATGTATTTATACTTATTCAATTTGTTTACTTGTTTCCATGCTTTCATTTCTTGAATGACGTACATATCTGTTGAAAGTGCAAACAATGGACCTTTGTCTTGAACAATGCTGACAAATCTGTTGAAAATATATTATTTACAGATGCAAATAAGAATAAATGTCTGCTTATTTTCCATAGAGAATGAGATGAGTTCATAATCTATTTTGAGAGTCAACATATTTTATTTTTAAACTATTGTACTCGGGATAACTCCTATCTGTTTTCATCATGTTAATGCTCAAATTAGATTCAATAATTAAGTATGACTATGTGCAGGAAGAGATCCATTGTTTTCAAAAATACATTTAAGTAATATTTACCATTAAATAAAATAGAAATAAAATTTTAATATATATTTAAATAATCTATTCAGTTACCGTGTATTTGTTTACTACTATAAAATAATGCATTAACTGCTGTAGATAATAATAATAATAATAATAATAATAATAATAATAATAATAATAATAATAATAAATAATTAATTTGAAATAGAAATGGGGGAATAATGTAGAAAAAACATTAAACGAATCCAAAGAAATTGAAGCTGTCATTAATCCCATAATCTACCCCCCCCCCCATACACACAAATGGCTAGTAACACACAAAATGGTTGTGAAAGGTTAGGCTGGAAAGAACGAGGAGGAAGAACTCCACTGGAGGAATATGGAGAGCATGGAATCATGGGGAGGCTTATTGCCACTCATATTCCAAAGAAGACCCACGGTCGTTGCCAACGAGAAACCAATGGTAAACAGCTGTTGCGATAACATAAAATCATTTACAGCAGTTGTCGAAAGAGGTGGAGAGTGCTGGAAATCTAGGAGACTTATTGTCACTTGGACTCCAGGAACACCACTTGTTATAGCCAGTGAACAGAACATTCTGCACCATTTTTATGTACCCTTAGGAAGATTAAACCCAAGATATAATGATATTAAACCTTATGGCTATTCTAATTTGGATAAAAATCCATTACATAATTTTGATTCTAGAAAATCTCTTAAATTTTAGGCTTTAGAGTACTTTATTTTCTTTACCTAAAAAAATAAGACTAAGCAGTTTCTATGCTTTTGGTACATTTGTAGGTTTACACCCTCCACTGTATCACTCTCCTCCTTCCCAAAAATGAGATTATCATTTTTTAAGCGATTATTTTATTTTATTATATTAGAAGTTTGAGTGGGTGATCAGTTTCGTATATACATTTAACAAAAATTTATCCCTTTTTTTCCGAACCATTCTAACGTTTTAGGGCAGTTAATACTTTCTTTTACCACTAAGCCTAAGTCTGAATGGCTGCCAGATAAGGTTGAATATTTTAACAAAAATAATTTATTTGAATGTTTTACAAAAATTATTTATTGAAGAGAAGGAATGTTTAAAAAAAACAATTATCAAGAAGAGAGAAATGCAGCTATATCAAATGAAAAAAAACTGAAAAAACGAGTTAATATCGGGTACATGATTGACTTAACATCAGTAAGAGGAGACAATATAAAACTGAAAATAAAAGAAACGAAATTGCTCCAGTCAAGAAAGTTCAATAATACTACTAAGTAATATGTAGCAATGCCTACGAATTATTATCTACATCATACATAATAGACAGTGATCTCATATAAAAATAACAAAAATGCTTAATTAATATAGCATTCGATTGAACTACTTATTGGATTTAGTGAGAACGTTGCCTCCCACACGTGTAGCGAAAATAAAACTATAAAACAATAAAGATAAAGTACAACACAGTTAAGTGGTCAATTGGGCAGAGGAGAATTAGTGTTCTTCACTGCTTTACTAACTCAACATTTCAGAGGTAGAGGAGAATCTTGGTTGAACACTCGGATATCTATGTATCTCATATAGAATTCAAGTAAGATGCCTCTTGACTTTTTTGTTGTATTTATCTACCTCCCACAGCAGTAAGATTTGACACAAGGTTGGGAGAGTGGTGTTAGAAAGCCAGCGCCCTAGAGGAAAAGCATTCTCGCCTACAAAAAAATGCTTAGACAGCCCCGTCGGCATTCCCCAGTAGGGGCGCTTCAGGCGATTAGCAATAAACTAAAACCTTCTAAAAGGGTGAGAAGGCAAAGCCTAGGAGGGTGCACCTCCTAGAAATGCTCAGAACAATACCTCAGACCGGCAGAATCAAGGCCTGAAGGCCAAGACAGAAGCGGTCTACAGAGTGCAGCATCCATCGGAACAGATACTGCACTCTGATCTTAGCCAAAAGGCCAAGGAGGATATTTTTGAGACTTTATACTGAAGTAAAATGAAATAAAAAGTAGTGAAAATAGTACTAATATAAATGTATGTAAAATGATAATTACAAGTCCGTTTTCTGTATGATATTCAATAATAGACAATGTCCTCATATAAAAATACCAGAAATTCTTAATTAATACATTTGATCTGATCATTGGATTTACTGGAAAAAAACCCACACAAAATGGATTGAGACTAAAAGAGACAAAGACCAAAGCTGAAGTCTCTTTTGTTTCTAAGTATAGCTTATAAGTTAATCACTCAATTAGAGTCGGTTGGCTTAACGATGGCTCAATTAAAACTTTGATCTTTGCCTTTTCTCTCTTTGCTAATAAAAGGCAAGATTTCCTTTTGTACTTATTATTATTACCAGTAGCATAAATATGCTCCCCACCCGGTCTCATGATTTTGCTAGTATATATATCATGTAAATGTGCAGTTTGCTAATGAACAGCCGATTGTGACAATTTATTGTTGATGTAAGCTAACCCCCACCCCCAAAAGAGGAGGTAATGCCTGAAAGGATGGTATCATGACAACAAAACAGATATTACACTACCCCCACCTCCAAAAGAGAGGTAATGCTTCGGAGGATGGTATCATGAGAACAGAACAGATATTGCACTACCCCCCTTCCCCCTCCTCAAGGGAGAGGTAATGCCTGAGGGACGGTATCATGACAAAATAACAGATATTACACTACCGTCCCTCTCAAAAGGAAGAAGTAATGCCTGCGACGATTGTCTCATGACAACGGAACAGATACTACACTACCCCCCTCCCCAAACTTGAGCATTAAAAGATGGTACATTAGTCTTAAATAGTATGGTAAACTAAATTGACCATGAAAAAATAGTATAATATTTATTAATAGAAGTAATAGTATAGTTTTGGCTTCAAACAGACAGATACCAAATCTCCAATAGTAATCGATAAGAAGGCGCCAGACTCAAATTCTTTGTTCATCATCATCGTCGTCGTCGTCGTCGTCGTCCTCCTCCTCCTCCTCCTCCTCTTCCTCCTCCTATACATGGCCAAATCATTTGAGACGTTGAGCATGTAAGGCATCCAAAATCCCACCAATATCAAGTTTCTGATGAAGCATGGTTGAAGGGATCCTTTCCTTCAGTTTGCAGCCTCACATCCAGCTGATCATGATACAGTCATTGCGCCAAAGCTGTTGCAGATCGGAAGTGTTTGATGTCTCCCTGCTATGCAAAATGCAGAGCAGACATGGAGTGCAAAGACTTTGCCCTGAATCTTGAAGGAAATATGCCTGGATGTAATTATTGGCAGCATCTTCCTGAACCCTCTCCAAGCAACATAACAGCAGGCAGTGATAGCACATTTGCAATCATCCCTCAATATTCAACAAGTCACTCAGGTAGAAGAAAGTAGCATCAAGATCAAATGAGGTACCATCTTCATCAACATGTGCCACAGTTCGACCATCGATTGGGCAGGCATCACCCAGACATCTGCGACAAACACAATCCGTGTCAGTAAAGTTGTATTCATGCAATAACTATTGCTGTGTTGTAACCTTATTTTATAAAGATGTGGATCATAGGTCACCTTTCGTTATTTTTTACTAAAGAGTCATCACTTATCAAGGCCCAAGGGCCACACAGGGATATGGGTTAATGAGTTTGTAATGTGTACAGTGAGATAACACCGCCATGATTGGTAATGATTGTTAAAATTGGGCAGAATTTGATTATCTAAGAAGACAGCTCAACAAATATTTGTTTACATTGGACTTGATAATGACTATATTGTAGCTAGCTGGATAGCAGCTCCGCAGTATTGTGTCCCACAGACGGATAGTTCTAGGAAAGAAACTCCGTTCATGGAAGCTCCGTTTAGTTTTAGTTGCACAGAGGGAGAAAGGGAAATTATTGATAGTGGTTGTAGCTAGACGAGTTTTTGTTGTGAATGTTTTAGAGGAGGGAATCATAGATTGGTGCTCAGTCGAGCATATACCATGAAAATCATGATGAAGCAGAAAGAGACTAGCAACATCTCTTCTGTGAGAAAGTAGCTGTAGGGAAGAGAAGAGGACATCCCCTTACTAGATTTCGAAGTCGGTTTTGTACTCTGTAAAGGCAGGAAAAGGGTGCTTTGAGCAGCACCTCCTCAGATGTGGCAACAGTAATCCTGCTAATAACATGGTTTTATAAAGGAAAATCTTATGTCGTCAGTCCCTAGAAGCAACCCTGCTAGACTAAGGCAATTTTTATAGGTTACCCAGCCATGAAACCTCATGTAGTATTAAGTAATAGCCAAACCCCACAGTAAGATCAACCTTGTGTCACATCCAACCCACTCACTAGGTATGGGGGAGGGGTCAGGTAAATAAACACGGTGCAAATGAAACTTTTTCTCATCACAGACATGATCTCCAGTGTCAGTGCTAGAGACTCATGTCCTCTCCCCTCAAAGCAAACAAATCTATGATACAGAACCTCTACTTAGAGATTACTCTTTGTAACCAATACAATGTGTTAATTAGAAGAGATGGACCACTTAGAATCGTTAAAGACATTCATTTATGAGGATTATGATGCATCATCATCATCATCATCATCATCATCATCATCATCATCATCATTTTAACGTCTGTTTTACATGCTGATATATGTTGGATGGTTTGCGTCACTACTTATCAAGGCCAGTAGCCACTTGATGGTTGAGGGTTTATGAAGCGGAATGGCTATCAGCCGAAAGATGAGGAACACTATTGGAGTATTGATATTGATTAATGGCATGAAGTGCATTTGATTACTTGTGGGGCGGTTGACATTGGTTTTCAAGACGACAAAATTGTAATCAGCAAGTAAGCAGTTTCACGATAATGCGTTCCATAGGCAAGAATCCCTTTTGCTGGTTTAAAAAAAAATGAACACTTTGTATTGTTTGCAAACTGTAATCTCGGAGTGAAGGCTCTGTATCATAAATTTGTTTTTCTCTAGGGGCAGGACAGAAGTTCCTTAGCATTAACACAAGAGGTCATATCTGCGATGAGAAAACAAAGTTACCTCCCCCCCCCCTCAACCCGAGAGCTGATTGTGACACAAGGTCAAGCTTATTTTGGGGTTTGACTATTACTAAACTCTACATGGTTACCTACATGGTAACGCATAAAAATTTCCTTCGTCTAGAAGGATTGTTTTCTTGAGACCAAGGACGACATAAGATTAACCTTTATAGAACCATGTTTTTAGCAAAAAGGTGATCTAAATGCTACTCATGCACCTAAGCATACACACATATATACATACATACATACATACATACATACATACATACATACATACATACATACATTTTTTGTTTCATTCAGTAATACCTGGTGTGGTATACACCTTGGTCAAGCTGACCCAGCTTTATGGAGGAGGTTTCCAGGAAATATCAAATTCACATGTGTTCCCCAGCTGCATGTATATCCCGGTCAGGGGAGATGACATACAGTAGCTAGTATTTCCAAATGATCACCAATCTAGTACTGACCATGCCCAACGTCGCTTAACTTCAATGATATAATGAGATACCATATATACATCTTGATTGTCTATCTTTACAGATGAGTGTCGTCTCTTTATTCTTAGCTGTTGTCAATACCATTACTGTCTTTCCTTGCAGATGACTTGACGACCAGCCCCTAACCCGCAAGGCTGAAAACATAGTTGGTAGATGAAAGAAGTAGCTTCGACTAGATTAATGAGATTGCTTTGTGGGATTTGATTTTTGTGTACTGACATGTGCCTACAAAGATTGAAATGTCCGATTGTGGTTGCGCATATTGTTCAGCAGGTCCGGTTTATTTTTACAGGTTTTCATCGCCATAGGTTTTGTAGGGATAGCTGTATATGTAGATGGCCATGCTCTGCGCTTGTACGACATGCAGAGCAGACTCTCTTTTCTACAAAGTTTGGTTTCATTGACAAGCCGAAGCAAGATAACTGAGGGACAATGTAGAGCGCAGGTTTTATATCGGTGTTTCCGTCTCCTAGATGGATGATCTAACAAAATTCACGGTTCTGTCTTGTCGAGTAGGGTGAAATCGCGCCTGGGTACTATACCAGGTATTTCTACACCCCTGCTAATAATAATAATAATATATATATATATATATATATATATATATATATATATATATATATACAGGGTGGGCAAAAATAAGGGTCCTATTTTTAAAAATTCATAACTTTTTTATTTATTGATTTTTTAAAAAAATTTTTTTAGAATAAGTAAAGGATCCCTTCCGAAGCAAGCATGAGCCGTATTAGCCCTAAGGAACGTACCCTCATTTAGAAAACATTATTTTTGCTTAAAAAACTCAAAACAGTGTAAAAAACAATACTTTAGTATTTGTAAGTTTTAAGAAGTGTTTTTCGGCTAAAATTTGTTTTGTTTATTTCAAAAAATCTCGGAAGGGTCAGTCTACACACACATAAAGTTTGGTGAGTTTAACTTTTATTTTGTGGAAGTTATTCAAATTCAAGTTATTCAAATTTAAAGATAGGACCCTTATTTTGGCCCACCCTGTATATAAAATTAAAAAAAAAAAAATTAGTGTTCCACCCCTTTGAAAAGTCAAGACTGCAATGCTGACCATTTATCACAATTAATACGGTGGAAACAAACGCGTCCAAAACAAAATTATTTTGTTTGTTTTGGTTTGGTTTCACTTTAAAAAAATAAATAATAATCAACATACATACACACATACATACATACATACATACATACATACATAATATTTCTTTTATTATACAGATTATAATTCTTATTTATATTTCATTTGAAAAGATGTTTTGAAAATATGAAACTCTTCATTTTTGTTTACTCTTTTTGTTTATTTTCACTTTTTCTCTCTTTTATTTTCAGGTATGTATTTCAGACATATAATTGTTGACAAACAATATGTAAGTAGACATTTTTTTCTTACTTTTTGATATTTATAACTGGAAAATGAAAGTGTTACAGCTGAAGCTTGTGCCAGACTTGAAGCTACATTAGTGATCAGACGACTATTGTTGGAGAGTGCTGTTACCAGAGTCATATGGCAAAAGTGAGATGTATGATAAAGTAGATAATAAAGCGCTTTCGTAGTTTTAATATGGGTGCTTTCAATATGTTTATAAGGGGGTTAGTTTTCATGGGTCAGTCAAAGGTGAAATAGGGAGTTGGACAAAGTAATAATGTAGTGCTTACAAGTGTTAGCGACGTGGCGTGGTGGAAAGATGGGACTAATCGATTAATAGTAAAGAACAAATAATAATGTTTAATGTTTAAAAATGACTCCTAAAACGTTTCCGTGGATCTACTAGGATTACCACAAACGGTGTGCTGTACCTGTAAACGAAAGATGAAGCCTCTTTTAAAAATGTTTCTATCCCTAATTTGCTATATTCAGCCTTTATCGTCACGATAACTATGCCCTTATTCATTTGGTGTGTTATTATAGGGATTGCTATTGATAATTATGAAATAAATAATATTCTTGTATATCCTTATGATACCTGCATATATATATATATATATATATATATATATATATATATATATATATATATATATATATATATATATATATATATATAGTATAACAGTTTGATTTATAAAAACATTATTTGGCTACACATTTGCAGACATGTTTCGGACAGAGCTAAAAATAGCCAGACCTCTTCATTCCAAAAACCTTACACTATTGCTGCAGGAAGTGGAAGAAAAAAGTGATTTTGACAATTCAAAACATATTTAAAATCAAGTTCTAAATAAAGAACAGGCGACAAGTTATTATAATTGTTTACAGCTGTTTCAAGGCAGCATTTATTTAAAGTCATAAATTGAATAGAATCATAAACATTATAAATGCTGACTCTCATCAGAAGATATTGCTGAGTCTTACAGAATGCATATATATATATATATATATATATATATATATATATATATATATATATATATATATTATAACATTGAAAATAGAAAGGCTTCTATTTTCAATTTTATAATACTGACCCACCAATGCTTTGAAATGAACGACCCATTTTCGTATATATATATATATATATATATATATATATATATATATATATATATATATATATAGAGAGAGAGAGAGAGAGAGAGATAGAGAGAGAGAGGGAAGTATTAGAAGGCTATCACAATGCAAGAAATGGAAATATGTCGGCGTTGAGAAGTAAGACAAAACAAGTGATTTTAGTTTTCAAAAACTTTTTTAATAATTTTTTTTTTTCATATAGCAAATCTTACTTGATTAGGCAAGACTTTAACAGTGATGTAATCTGTGTGACCGTGTTCCATAATATATTTCGAGGAAAACCTCTTTATCAACCTAGGACAACCTAGCGGTCAACACTAACGCACCCCCAGCCACGCATACCCTTGTCACAGACCTCACAGATTCCCTCACACATGATGAAAAGGAACTCCTCAGCCTCGGCCCTAAATTCATCACCACTCAAAAAGCCAACGACAACACTTTGTTAAACATTGAAACACATTTCTGTAGAGCAGCTTACCACCTCAAATGGCTATCTGTTATCAACACTACTACACTCAACAACACCACTGATAACTTCCCTGTATATCAACTCGACCACCCATTACACCCACCACCTAACAACCATGAATTAGACATTAAGCTCTCAAGACTGAAACGCAACATTTTTTCAATCATTAAACGTGAACACGCAAGCATTGTGTCTAACATCACGAGTTCACAACGTCTCACACTTGAAAGACTTAAAAACAAAGACTTTATCTTCCTACCTTCTGACAAAGGAAAATAATTCTGTGTCATACCACATGAAACTTACGACTACCTTGCGCACACACACTTAAGTAATGATACTCTCTACTTACCTGTCAGTAACATCTCTTCTATGCAAATCCAAGACCACATTAACTCTGCCTGGACTGCCATATGTAGAAGAAGAAACCTCCCAAATAAATACAAATATAATCTAGTTACTAGAAACAGAAGACTCCCTACTTTCTATCACCTCATCAAGACACACAAAACAAACACAACTACACAGATTAGGCCTATAGTATCAAGTATTGAAGGACCTCTATACAAAATCTCATAGCTCCTTTCTCAACTACTTAAACACCTACTCTCTACCTTTCCCAGACACGTCAATAGTGCTGATGAGGTCATCCGCCGTCTACACACACTTCAACCACAGCAGTTAAGACAAAACCAATACGCCTTCAGCCTAGATGTCGTCGCTCTTTACACCTCAGTACCTGCACATCCAGCGGTCGATTTAATTACTGACCGCATCTCTTCTAACGACCTTTACTGCTTTGGCCTCACGGCCATTGATATTCACGAGCTATTACAAATAATAGTTGACAATACATATTTCACCTTCGGACAACTTACTTACAGACAAATAACAGGGCTTCCAATGAGATCCAGTCTCTCAGGATTACTTGCTATATCATATATGGATAGATTGGAGCGTCAAGCCCTTGACACCTGCTACTCAGCTTAGTTCCTTTCGAGATACGTCGATGACGTTCTGATCATAACGTTCTGATCATAACGTTCTGATCATAACATCATCACAAGAGGAAGCTGAGAATATTTACACCACATTCTCTAATGCAGACCCATGTATACGGTTCACTGTTGAACACCCTGATGCTTCTGGATCCCTATCACTTCTGGATTTTAACCTTAAGATTTCTGATGAGGGAGCTCTTATAACAAAATTCTACAGGAAGGCAGCTAGCAGAAACATCTTTGTGCATTACAAGTCGGCCCTCCCTCTAAGAGTCAAAATAGGATATGCGATGAATGAAATAACACGCACCCGGAACAAGTGTAGTGTATTAGCAGATAAAACCGCATGCACTAGGCAATTCCATCAGGTGCTGGACTTGAATGGATACCCCAACACAATCATCAGGCACCTGGAGAACCCTAAAAAACGCGTGAGACGCTTTACAGCCAACACCTGCTTCTTTAAACTGCCTCATCTCAGTGATAAAATCACAACAGCAATCCGCAAGGACATTAGAAGAGAGGGCTTGAACATACAGCTTGCTCACTCCAGTCTATCACTAAGGAAGCAGCTAGCTACGCACACACACCAATATAACCCAACACAGTGCACCCTAGCTAACTGTCCTATGAATACAACGGGCATTTGTCACCGCATATATACAGTGTACAGATTAGAATGCACCATCTGCAACAAATTTTACATAGCTAGCACCATGAGACCCCTACATATCAGGATTAAGGAACATACACAGACACAAGCATCATCATTCTTCAAACACCTTAACACATGCAAAAACACTAACAGACTTAGCAAAGTTAACATCTTGGCCACGGAGAGGGACATTGGAAATCTTCGAATTAAAGAAGCTCTTTTCATCTCTAGGTTAGGACCGGAACTTAATAGTAGGCTGGAACTGAATTCTTCATTTATAATAAAATATATAACATAGTATATCTTGTATTTAACCTCAGCCCACACACATCACATTAACACAGTTCTAAATAAACTTGAATCGGTTTAAATATATAGATTAAAGAATCATCAGTAAAACAATACACTTGGTATATGGATTTACAATTACTCCCTTTATTTTTGTATTTGATTCCGCTGATGAAGTGTTATATATTTATACTGCATGCTACATTCACATTCACTGTTATATGCAATATTACAGCATTGCTGTTAAGATAAATAAATTATGTAGTAAGTATATAAATACATTAAAATAAACAAAAAAATAATTTTATTATATTAATAGAATAACACACCTAGTGTGTAGTTACACATTTCATCTTCTTCCTCTACAAAATATTGAATGTAACCCCCAAATAAACTCTATAGATAAAAAAAGAGAAAATAATAATCTTTAACAATCGAGAAATAAAAATTTAAAATATATATATATATATTTATAAAAAAAAAAAATTAAAACAAATGAAGAAATAAATATATATATATATATATATATATATATATATATATATATATATTTATATATTTATAAAAATAAATAATTAAATTAATGATAATAAAATAAATGAAGAAACAAATATATTGATAAATATATAAGTTATAAGAAAAATAATATTAAAAAAAAAAAAAATAAATAAATGTAATAATAAAAAATAGAATAGAATAACAAATTTTACTATATAGATTCACTTTTACCCTTCTACAATTGAATGATGTATATCCAAAAGTAAGTTAAAAGATTTAGAAATGGCAAATAAGTGTTGAAAATCCTGTTAAAGAAATGATATATTGGAGATTTATAATTTAGTTTTGTATTTGTATGTATAAGGGATATAATTCATTACAATTTAGCAAGAGTTGTCCTACCTTCTCGGAAGTAAAAAAAAAATAAAAAAATAAAAAATTAAACTAAATTTAAATTTAAAAAAAAATCGTTAGTGAATTAAACTATGAATTTTAATAACATTTTACTAAAATCATAACAGCATTAAATAGTTTCAGATTAATTAGACAAGGATAATATTAAAAAATAAATTAAACAAGAATTGAAGAATTAGTTCCATTCATTAAATTTTACTGCGTGCCACACACAATCTTGCCAGAGTATAAATCAAAACATATTTAACCGTTAATCATGAAAATAAATTTGAAAAAAAAAAGAATTTTTTTTTAAATAAATAAATTACAAAAACGTAAATATTGTTAGAATAAAATAAGATAACAATAGTATACAAATATTAGAAAAAAAAATTAATTTAACACCGCTCTTGGTTGTTATCTCTCCTCCTCCGAATAAACAAAAAATGTTTTCTTCTTTCTTTTCTCTCTTTTTGCTCTTCTTTTTCTTTTAAATTTTTTTATATGAATATGTGGCCCTTCATCGGTGGGTTCAAATATATATATTCAGAAAAAAAAAAAAAATAATAAAATGAGAAAAATAAAAAAATAAATTAAATAAGTAATTAAACTCATAAAAAACAAAACAATCAATTATAGTTTTAGTTTTATTACATTTGCTGCGGATATTAATATTTACTGCGTTATATGCAATATTGCCATCCACACGTTTTTTGAAATTTGAAACACTTACCATTTGATAAAGAGGTCTTCCTCGAAATATATTATTGAACACGGTCACACAGATTACATCAGTGTTAAAGTCTTGCCTAATCAAGTAAGATTTGCTATATGAAAAAAAAATTATTAAAAAAGTTTTTGAAAAATATATAACTAAAATCACTTGTTTTGTCTTACTTCTCAACACCGACATATTTCCATTTCTTGCATTGTGATAGCCTTCTAATACTCCTCTATATACGTATTACACACAATGCTTCAAGCAAACTACCTTTCCGTATTATATATATATATATATATATATATATATATATATATATATATATATATATAATGAGATGTTGGACAAAATAATGGAAACACCTTGAAACCCTCTCATGAAATCCAGCCTTGTGAAACTCTCGGCAAAATGTTTTTGTTAAAACAGGATCATCCAGATGATTTGTTAAGCTCTGCTGTAATTTTGGGTGCCGTGATTTTGTGCTCTTTCTTCACAATCCTTACAAGGGTTCTACGATCTCTTTCAGACAGTTTCGGCTTTTTTCCAGAATTTTGTTTAGAGGAGGATGTTTTCCCTTTTTTTATAGGCTGTCATCACTTTCGAAACAGTTCCTCTCGATACGGCCACCATCTCAGCCACTTCCGTTCAGTAGCACCTGCCATATGGGCACGAACAATCGACGCTCTTTTGAAATCTGATAGATCTGTCATTTTTCTTACTAATATGCACTATCTGAAATAAAAAATAATTTCAACCACTTAATTCAGGACAACAATAAGCATAAATTAAAAAAATGAAACCAACATTTTGGTAATTTTTTTCAATTTTTATAGGTGTTTTAAAATTGATGCAATATTCACAAGTTTCAACCCCTGCCTATTTATATTTAAAATTTTTCAATATAAATTCTTTATAACAAATGTTTTTGTAATAGCACAATAGTGTAGAACTAGAGATCTAATTAATGTTTAACATTATGTGAACCTCAACAAATGCAGAGCGCACATTTTCATAAATTCATTAAAAAGACAGTTTTTATTTTCATACAATTGTTTCGGCCTACCTGAATCACATACATCTTTATAATATACAAAATATTCAAAATGTACAAAACATCATTCATATATATATATATATATATATATATATATATATATATATATATTATATAGTATCAAATAATATTCCTGCTAGAGTAATAATAACGTATGTCCTCATATACTTTACGCACCCTATATATAGAGAGAGATAGAGAGATAGAGATGACCCAATGTAGATTCGTGGATCAGCTAGTGTCAAATGAATGATTTATCAAGTAAAAGAAGAAATGCTTGAAAATCTGGAGACAAAAGGTTACAAAGAAAAGAAGAAACCTTAGAAATAATGGAAAGAGTGTTTCGCTTTCTGATGTGTAAATGTGAATAAATTCCCAATTAGCAAACAGATTCATATTCTAAAGAATCAGCAAAGTTTGCAAATATCAGAAGTCACAAGAAAAAAGAAGCAAAACATTTGTGAAATATTTTCATCTTTAAATTATAAGAAATCGATCAAAATTGGAAAATGTCCTTGAGCGTTTTCTTATTGTCTATATTATCTTCTATAAACACAGAATTTTTTAATCTTATTTGTGTTTGTATGTATCGATACAAACTATTTATTTACCCATAATTATATATATATATATATATATATATATATATATATATATATATATATATATATATATATATATGTAAAGAAAGAGAGAGATTGTTGCAGGAAAATCCGACACTTGACAAAATAGGCAATGAAAACAAAAGTTGTATATGCAGAGACCCGACAGGTCATTTAGCAACAGTTAGTTACATACTGCATTATTTTTCAATGTAATCGTCGCCGGCAGAGACGATCATCTCAAAGCGGGCACAAAATGAGTCACATGCATTGGCAACCATGTCCTTGTCAATAGCTGTAAACGCCTTAAAAATGGCATTCTTCAGAGATTCGACCATTTTGTGGGCAGGATTGTTGGTCTTGGCTTCGTCAAGGGGGTTGCAGTCTGGTGATGAAGGCAGCCACAAGTCCGGCAACTAGTGGTGAAGAACATTGTTGAGCAGCCACGCTTTGGTCGTCTTGGCCTTGTGTGCAGGAGCAGAGTCAAGCTGGAAGACGTAGGGGCGTCCGGCAGTGATCTCATCCATCTAAGGCTTCACAACGCTCCTCAGCATTTTGTAGATTTCGGTGGTGACTCTCAGACCGTTTTGAAAGAAAATGGAGGCATTACGTCCCTATCACTAGAGATGACGCCCAGGACGATGACTGAGGGGGAAACTTCGTATGCTTCATGACAGAAAGCTCCTCGATGTCTTTGCAGATCTACCTGTCATTCTCCCTGTTGCTTGTCTGGTCCTGGTCGAAATTCTTTTGATTCATTTTCGAACCCGTGCTTGAGGTTGTTCAGCAAAGCCGCTGCTTTGATCTTCCTAGTTTCCTTGGAAGCATTCTGTGATGAGCATGCGGTGAGACTTGCAGTAGGAGGAGTAACCAATGTCCTTGATCGTTCGGCAGATCGTCGAATTCTAACAGCCTATGCCAGCTACGATCTTGGCGTAAGTCTGTCTTATGAATTTGGCCACAAAAAAAACTGTATTTATATATATATATATATATATATATATATATTATTTCATGTATCCACATGAAATGTTATAAGGAGATATAATCTTTTATGTATCAATTTTCAGTATTTACTTCAACAGTGCTCAATACGTGAGTAGAGCTAGGTAGTAAGTTACGACAATATATTTAAAATTTTAGCCTGACGATTCCCTACGGAGATGAAACGCAGAAGCCTCTGTGTAGCTTATTTGCCATAAATATATTTCCATAACTAGGTGGTATCCATTGCCTCTTGAGACTATTACATAAAGGGCAGTTGTCTGTGTGTGCGTATGTGTGTGTGTATGTTCAGCTAAACTTAAAAAACTACAAAACAAACAGCCACCAAGTTGTTCTTTTCTTGATCGGCGTTGCCCCGGTAGAATAATATCTAAAATAAAAATATATTAATTCTTTGACCTTAAACTGGCACAGATTTCGTGAAAGAGGGAGGATCTGTTTTCTAGCCACTAACTAAAAGGAAGTAATTCTGATTTTTTTTCACAGAGTTAATTCCCTTATGCCAACTGATTCCTTGAGTTGTCTGTGTGTATGTGTGTGTGTGTGTATGTCCATAGAGAGGAATGTGCTGGACAGAGAAGAAAGAGGAGAGGGAGACGGAAGGGGAAAACTGGGGAGGTGGAAGGAGAGAAAGAGATAGAAGTTGTGTTACACTTTTGCCCCGGGCAACACCGGGTAGCCCTGCTAGTATATATAGTTTAAAAAAAAACATCCATCCTTACCCTCAAAAGTGGGTAGGAGCTCTAGTACTTCCTCATCATCTACTTTGAGGAACGACCTAGTCTTTAGCAAAAGCTAAATCCATGCAAATAAATCAAATCTATTATAAGTCTATTCAGTGGTATATATTCCTAGACACCAAAGTAAGCATTACTTAACCTATCAAAATGGCCAACATCTTCCCTTCCAGATTCAAATATCTTCATATCCACAGAGATGGAATCAATAAACAAACATTGGAAATATCTGGAAGCATCCTTTACTCTTTCACTATATAACAGATTTAGTTCAGATATAAGATGTCATGGGTTCAATCATCGTAATGAGTTTGATGCGATATGAACTTTCAAGACACCCATTGAGGACATCAACAGATCACAGAATTGTGTGCGTTTATGAAATTGATGTCATGCCATTCCGGGAGAAAATCAAAGAGAATTTCTCCAACTTACACCAGCTAGACTCTCAGATAATCAGAGGCAGGCGGTCCAAAACCTTTGAAACAGTAACCGTTCAACAAACTATATGGCGATTTTCAAGAATAGTTAACAGAAAAGAAAGGGTGAAAAACAGAAAAAAATAGTCAACAAATAAACATTACCAAACGCAATAACAGTTACTTTTCTACCTATCTGGATGAGTTATATTGTGTTGTAATGTATTTTTATTTATATTTATTTTATCGCTGTTTACTGAGTATTGTAAAACCGACAAATTCAACATTGCACTGGATTTTACTCGATGTGAAGCCTCGATAATCGCTTCAAAATCGAAAATTAAGCAAAAATGTAGCTAATAAAAATATACAGATCGGTTGAAAATTAAATTTTGGACCGATTAGTGACAGTTGTTAGCTCTAGTTTTGTTTAATTTTAGATTTTTGAGTTGTTAATTATACGACATCGAGTAAAATCCGACACCATGTTGAATTTGTCGAGTTTACAAGACTCTGAAGGCAACGAAAGGACATGTAAATAAAAACGCTTTGAAATACTTCAAAATGAAATAAAAATAGACAGATTAGTAGAAAAGTAACTTTTATTGCCTTTGATAACAATTATTTGCTGACTATTTGTTGTTTTTTTCTCACCCTTATTTTTATAAACTATTCTTGAAAATCGCCGACTATATTTATTATACAGATGTAGAATAAGAGCTGTATGATATCTTATTGAAAGCCATCTTACAGCAAGTACCATGAGTTTGAGGTTTGCTTCCTCGTGTCTCATGTGTGCCAAGCTCAAATTTATGAAAATCTGCATAATTTGTTTTCTTGTAATAGATAATTGGTACAATGCAGCTCACAGCAACATAGTGGAAAATCAAATTGCATAAAATTCTTTAAAAACCATAACTGAAGTAAAAAGAAGAAAGAAAGTATTTATATATATTTTTATTTGTTTTTACTTTTCCTTTACTGTACACCCCTCACAATGTTTTAATTATCAGGTTGTCCAGAAGTTTTGTGGCGAATTTTAAAGGAAATAAAAATACCCCCCTCAAAATATGCCATTAAATATTTAATAAAATTCTCATGAATAGTGAATTTTGATATGTTAATCCTTTCTGCTAATTTCTGTGTTGTGTAATGTGGGCTATTCTCAATGAATGTCTTGTTTTTGTCGTCATATGTAGAGGGTGGTCTGTCTGAGCGTTCTTCATCACTATACTAAACTTTCCAGTTCTAAACTTTGTGAACCATTTCCGTACAGTTCTGTCAGTTAAAGCACATTCAATGTACACTGCACATATCTTTTTCTTGTTTGCAAAGCATTTTTGCCTTTATGGAAGTAGAAAAGGATAAAGTGCCTAAAATGGGTCTTATAATCTTAAATTTTCAAAGTGTGCCAAATTTAACACAAGTTAAATAATTTTTAATTTTCTTTCTCAAGAGATAGCTTGAAGTATGATCTAACCGGAAATATTAGTATATTATATCTGTCAATATTCTGACATGTTCTAACGCGGCGAAATATGAACTACTAAAAATTAGCACAAACTTTCCGGACAACCTAATATAATTGTATACATTGCAGTAAATATAGTTTATTTTAAATATCTTATCAGAAATCGACCTATTCTGTCCATGCAATTCATTCTTCTCAAGATTACTCAATATTATCTGAAAATCAATTTGGACCAGTCACATTCGGAACATTCTCCTGCCACTTATTCCAGTAATTAATTACTCTACTTATTCATAATGTTGGATAATTTATCGTACTGACAGTGAGATTAAAACATATATTTATATCTAAGAATATTTTTATATAGTGGATAAAGGCTTAATACTTCAGGTAAAAAGAGTTTCTATTCACCTGCCTCTCAACGAGGACAGAGTTAGACACAAAGTCGGTTTTTCATGAGAAAAATCCAACTCCTCAAAAATAAGCACTCTGGGTTGGGAAACAATAAATTGACTTGAT
The DNA here is from genome assembly GCA_963556195.1 of Sepiola atlantica. Taxonomy (NCBI): domain Eukaryota; kingdom Metazoa; phylum Mollusca; class Cephalopoda; order Sepiida; family Sepiolidae; genus Sepiola; species Sepiola atlantica. Next base: position 50,779,233 of record OY744531.1, read on the forward strand.
CTAAAAAAATCTGACCAGATTTTTATCCATGGAGTGATCTCAAAGATAAGGTCTATCAAAACAATCTTCTATTCCTGAACTGAAGAGAGTATTGATTTACTCCTCTCCAGGAGTTAGGCACAAGGCCAGTTTTTATCTTACTCCCACAAGTAAGATGTGACCCAAGGTCGGGTCGGGAAAGTGGGGTTTAAAAATTGCCTGGGCAGCCCCGTCGGCATTCCCCAGTAAGGGCGGCTCAGGCAGTAAGCAATAAACTTACTCCTCCCCAAAGAGGGGAGGCAAAGCCTGGAAAGGTGGACCTCCAAGAACTGCACAGGACAGACCCATTGACTGGCGTATGAAGACCCGAAGGCCAAGACACCACCAGTATGGGGTGCAGTATCCATCGGAACAGATACTACACTTTGATCTTAGCCAAAAGGCCAAGATCTGAACTGAAGAGAGTAATCACAGTCAAATTAGGACAATGCCAGAGTTATTAAGAATTCTGTACTTTGTATTCAGGAGTGCTTATCATTGAATAACGATAAAATGAAGACTGTTGGGCATTCATAACTGAAACTTGGTGGACAAGTCAGACATAGACTGAAGTGTATCTGTACCAAATATGGTCGGATTGCAGAAAAGATTACGGATTTTAGTGACGATTCCAAAGTGTCTCAACATATCATTGAACAGCAATAAAAAAGACTGTTAGACACTCATGACTGAAACTTGGTGGACAAGTCAAGCATACATTGAAGTTTATTTATACAAATAAACTACAGTCTACACCTGACTTATCCACTAAGTTTCAGTCATGAATGTCCAACCGTCTTTGTTCTGTTACCATTCAGTGATATTGGGAGACACTTTGGTGATCGTTTCATGAGAAGGAGATGTGATCCTGAATGGGCTTCACCCTTGCCGGCCCATAACCCTCCAGATTTTATGTGTCGGAATTATCCCAAAGATAATATCTATCAAAACAATCCCTAGAGTCTTCGTGAACTGAAGAAGGGCATCACAAACCAAATCAGTGGTATCCAGATTTACTTGCAACACAAAGATGCACATTCGGAGCATATAAGTGAACGGTGATGAAACAAAGATTGTTGGACATTCATGACTGAAACTTGGTGAACAAGTCAGACAGAGACTGAAGTTTATTTGTACCTAATATGGTTGGATTACAGAAAAGATTGTGGATTTTAGTGACGATTCAATGGGTGGCCTTTTCGCGGGGTCACCCCGTACTATACGAACAATGTTATTAAAAGGAACAAGGATTATCTGTAAAAATTCCACAGAGTCAACATATCATAGTAGTTTATCTAGGTAAGTAGTGATGTAGGTATTTTTAGTTGTCTTATAGAGATTAGAGCTATGGAGAAAACATCAGATTATAGATTAGTATGGCCTACTGTAACTAACACGCCTGATTTTCATAATAAATGCTTGTAGAGAACGAACAAGGTAAAGAAAAAGAAATGAACAATGGCTGCATCCAATGAATTCAACTTAATATGCAAACACCAAGACAGTTCAATACCGGAGATAAATGAATGAATGAACGAAGAAACGTAGAGACGAATACAAACTAGATTTCAGCCATTTTGTCCGAATGATGTAAATTTATATTCACACACGCTGTTGCTGCTGGCCATTTGGTTGCCTTAAGCATAATTGCTTTTCAGTGTCCCCATTCCAAGAATACACACACACTATTTTTGCGATGCTCTAAAGACAATATAATAATTCAAAGTATATTGCAAAGACAGTAAAATCATTTTAAGCATATTGCAAAGTCAATATAATAATTCAAATTTTACTGCAAAGACAATATAATAATTTAAAGTATATTGCAAAGACAATATAATAATTTAAAGTATATTGCAAAGTCAATATAATAATTCAAAGCATATTGCAAAGGCAATATCATAATTCAAATTTTACTGCAAAGACAATATAATAATTTAAAATATATTGCTAAGACAATATAATAATTTAAAGTATATTGCAAAGTCAATATAATAATTCAAAGCATATTGCAAAGTCAATATAATAATTCAAATTTTACTGCAAAGACAATATAATAATTTAAAGCCTATTGCAAAGACAATATAATAATTTAAAGTATATTGCAAAGGCAATATCATAATTCAAATTTTACTGCAAAGACAATATGATAATTCAAATTTAACTGCAAAGACAATATAATAATTTAAAGTATATTGTAAAGTCAATATATTTTAAAGTTTTCTCTTCTGCTAATCACTCACTACTAAGTGTTAATGAGATGGATAGGTTGACAGTTAAATGGTGATAAATATTATGAGAGGATTTAAAATAAATAAATGAAATGAATAAAATGTGATAACTTATGAGGACGATTTATGACAAGTGTCTATTGACATTACATTTCAAGATGACTATGTCGTAGCCCTCAGGTAATAAATCTTATGGCAACATATTGTAAGTTGTTTGATATATCGTTTAATGTGAGACACACAGAGGAAGAAAGGAAAGTTCTTTGCAGTGGTGATAGAAGAACGGTCTTGCTGGACACGTTTTATAAGGAGGAACCATAAATTGTAGCTCAGTCGAGCATTTTCCATGGAAATAACGATAAAAAAGAGAAAGATTAGAAACATTTCTTATGTAGTAAAGAGGAAAGATCATCCCACACTAGATTGTGAAGGCAGGAAATGGTGCTCTGAGTGGCACATCCCCAGATGTGGAAGCGGTACCCTATCTTAGGATGTGTCTAACTCTTATATATGTAGAGTATTGTATTAGGAGTCAGATACTTTCTGGAGTAGTAGTAGAATAATTCAACCATTTTTCCAGCAACTTTCGCAACAAAATGTATATAAGACCTCCATTATAGATCTGGGGTGAAAGTTTGTCCAAGGTGTGTAACAAAACAAGGGTCTTCCTCAAAGACAAGAGTCATCCATTTCAAGTTGAACAAGACAAGGATCTGAACGTTGATGTTGAAAGGAGAGAAGCTTAGCTTTAAAGGTGTTAAAAGTACCACGTCACTTATTTTCCTATTGCACCATGTGTACCAAATCAGAATCAACAATGATCACCAATGCTTTTTGAAATGCAGCCATAGACAGTTGTGTCGTCTGCATAATTATCAACAAGTAATCCCAGAATATGATTTGGAAGATTATTAATGAAAATCAGGAAGAGAGCCCGGCCCAGAATAGACATTTGAGGCATGCCGACGTTGATACTATGTGCTTCAGACTTCTGCTCATCAACAACTACTTGTATAGACCTATTAGAAAGAAAGGATTTGATGATTGAGAATTCATTTCTAGATATTCTATAGTTAGCAAGTTTGTGAAGCAATCCTTTATACCAGACCCTAACAAAGGCCTTTTATATTGCAAAAACAATATAATAATTAGTGACAAGCAATATGTATTTCGTCCTGCAAAGTCTACCGCTGATGTGCTTACTGTAATATCGCATAAGATCAGTGAATCTCTTGCTAGGGGCTTTGGTTCTAGAGCAATTACTCTTGACATATCAAAAGCCTTTCATAGGGTCTTGCACAAATGATTACTTCAAAAACTTGCTATAGAATATCAGGTAATGTCTTTGCAACCATTGAATCCTTTCTATCTGGCAGGTCTATAAAAGTAGCCATGGATAGGCAGAAGTCTGAAGCACATAGTGTCAATGCCGGCATGTCTCAAGGATCTATCTTGGGCTCAACCCTCTTCCTAATCTTCATCAATAATCTTCCAAATCATATTCTGAGATCATTTATTGACATCGACACAGATGACACAACTCTCTATGGCAACACCTTGATAAGCACTGTTGATCAAGTTCTTGCTGATTCTCTCTCTTCGAATCTGGAACACGTGATGCAATGGAGGCAAAAGTGGTTTGTTACTTTTAACATTTTTAAAACCAAGCTATTCTCCTTTTATCACCAACGTTTGGATCTGTGTTTTGCCCCTATCAAAATGAATGGCTCTCTCCTTGAGGAAGGCTGTTGCTTTGACTGCCTTTCCCTCCAGATCTAAAATGGAAGATTAATATCCAATATGTTGCTAAAGCTGCTGGAAAAATGGTTGGATCATTCTACTGCTCCAGAAAGTACCTGACTCCTGATGCAATCTTCTATCTATATAAGAGTCAGGCGGAATTTCTCTAACATAGTTTCTTCGCAAAGCTTCCCGTTTGTGGAACACATTACCATGGGGCTGCTTCTCTACAGATTAAGATATGATCGTATTCATATCCAATGTCAACAGATTCCTGTTAGGAACCATCCTCACAAGTATTCGAACTTGTTCCATTCCATCAAGTATTCTCAATCTTCTCCTAATATTGTTCATCATCCAACTGACAATCTCATTAACCCTTATCCTCGCGTCTTTTTACTCCATTGATTATAAAGACAATATAATAATTCAATGAAATAAGGTCTGTCTGAAAAGTAATGAGACTGATGTCGCAAACTATTTATTTCAATTTAAAATTAAAAAACAAACTGGTTTCCCCTTCAAATTACTGCATAATCGCTAATATGTACGAGTTACTATATCCACTACCCAACCTACCCACTCTAATATTTAACACAACGTGTCTGAAAAGTAATGGGACTAATGACACAAACAATTTATTTCAATTTCAAACAAAAAACTATGGTTTCTGCTTCAAAGCAACCCCCTTCAAGTCTAACTCACTTTCCCATTCTTCTCTGACACACTTCTATGTACTGCTTGAAGGATTCTCCTGTGATATCTCTCCGCTCTGTTGTTACGGCCTCTACATTCTCACATGATTTTTTCATCTTCTTGTGCCACTCAAAAACTTGTGTGCACGACTTAGTGTAATCTCCATACATTTGCTTTTCATCATTCGTTCCCTAGTGCTTGTAGCTGGATGATATGAAAAACGTGAAAAACATGCATTGGTTACAAAAATTCATGATTACAGAAAATTACATTCAGTTAATGTAGAATCACTACTGCTAAATTTGCCTGAATGCATTTCATCAAAATTATTGCATAATAATAATAGTTCATGTATGGCATAATCACGTTGACACATCGATTCTCGTTAGATCACTAAAGTTAAGCGACGTTGACACTGGTTATTAACAGATGGGTGACCATTTGGGAATAACAGCCCTTGTATGTCATCTCCCCTGACTGCGATATACATACGGTCTCCAGCCACCTGGGAATGTAATATTCCCTAGAAACTTCCTCTTTTGGTGGAAGTCAAATGCCCGCCCAAGCCGAATATTACACTAGGTATTACCGAATGTATATGCATATATAATAATAGTTCTACTTTATGTTATTATAGTTCAATGTGATTTGGCTTAAAAGTGGATATTCAGTTTGTTATTAAAATCTAGATAAAAGAGATTTAAAAAAATATATGAGAAAAAATGTGTTACAGATTGTGTTCGGGTCAGACTGTTTGAATGAGGAAAAAGTGAGTTTGTAAAGCTAGTTTAATATGAATAAATAAAATGACAAAAAATAGGATCACTGGTCATGGTGATATTCCGTTTTGTTTATGATAGATTATTCCACTCTTTTTATTCTTTCGTTTCTTTATCATGTTTGACTATTAATGAGCAGAAAGAGTGAGAGCGATGGAAGCGAGAGTGATAGAGTTGTATAGAATAAGACCAGAAGGTCAAACAACTTACAATGAGAGAGGGTGAATGTGATAGATCAAAAGTTAGTAAGAGATGGGTCTCTTGATGAGGTTTTATTGCAGATTACGGCTAATTGGAGCAATTAAAATGGAAGCCTTTTTTTTTCTCAAGCATACTCAATACTGAGGACTATATTTTAGCATGAATTTTGTGTGATTAAAATATATAGAATTTTGTGTGATTAAAATATATAGAATTTTGTGTGATTAAAATATATAGAATTTTGTGTGATTAAAATATATAGAATTTTGTGTGATTAAAATATATAGAATTTTGTGTGATTAAAATATATAGAATTTTGTGTGATTAAAATATATAGAATTGTGTGTGATTAAAATATATAGAATTGTGTGTGATTAAAATATATAGAATTGTGTGTGATTAAAATATATAGAATTTTGTGTGATTAAAATATATAGAATTTTGTGTGATTAAAATATATAGAATTTTGTGTGATTAAAATATATAGAATTTTGTGTGATTAAAATATATAGAATTTTGTGTGATTAAAATATATAGAATTTTGTGTGATTAAAATATATAGAATTTTGTGTGATTAAAATATATAGAATTTTGTGTGATTAAAATATATAGAATTTTGTGTGATTAAAATATATAGAATTTTGTGTGATTAAAATATATAGAATTTTGTGTGATTAAAATATATAGAATTTTGTGTGATTAAAATATATAGAATTTGGTGTGATTAAAATATATAGAATTTTGTGTGATTAAAATATATAGAATTTTGTGTGATTAAAATATATAGAATTTGGTGTGATTAAAATATATAGAATTGTGTGTGATTAAAATATATAGAATTGTGTGTGATTAAAATATATAGAATTTTGTGTGATTAAAATATATAGAATTTTGTGTGATTAAAATATATAGAATTTGGTGTGATTAAAATATATAGAATTGTGTGTGATTAAAATATATAGAATTGTGTGTGATTAAAATATATAGAATTGTGTGTGATTAAAATATATAGAATTTTGTGTGATTAAAATATATAGAATTTTGTGTGATTAAAATATATAGAATTTTGTGTGATTAAAATATATAGAATTTTGTGTGATTAAAATATATAGAATTTTGTGTGATTAAAATATATAGAATTTTGTGTGATTAAAATATATAGAATTTTGTGTGATTAAAATATATAGAATTTTGTGTGATTAAAATATATAGAATTTTGTGTGATTAAAATATATAGAATTTTGTGTGATTAAAATATATAGAATTTGGTGTGATTAAAATATATAGAATTGTGTGTGATTAAAATATATAGAATTGTGTGTGATTAAAATATATAGAATTTTGTGTGATTAAAATATATAGAATTTGGTGTGATTAAAATATATAGAATTGTGTGTGATTAAAATATATAGAATTGTGTGTGATTAAAATATATAGAATTGTGTGTGATTAAAATATATAGAATTTTGTGTGATTAAAATATATAGAATTTTGTGTGATTAAAATATATAGAATTTTGTGTGATTAAAATATATAGAATTTTGTGTGATTAAAATATATAGAATTTTGTGTGATTAAAATATATAGAATTTTGTGTGATTAAAATATATAGAATTTTGTGTGATTAAAATATATAGAATTTTGTGTGATTAAAATATATAGAATTTTGTGTGATTAAAATATATAGAATTTTGTGTGATTAAAATATATAGAATTTTGTGTGATTAAAATATATAGAATTTTGTGTGATTAAAATATATAGAATTTTGTGTGATTAAAATATATAGAATTTTGTGTGATTAAAATATATAGAATTTTGTGTGATTAAAATATATAGAATTTTGTGTGATTAAAATATATAGAATTTTGTGTGATTAAAATATATAGAATTTTGTGTGATTAAAATATATAGAATTTTGTGTGATTAAAATATATAGAATTTTGTGTGATTAAAATATATAGAATTTTGTGTGATTAAAATATATAGAATTTTGTGTGATTAAAATATATAGAATTTTGTGTGATTAAAATATATAGAATTTGGTGTGATTAAAATATATAGAATTTGGTGTGATTAAAATATATAGAATTTGGTGTGATTAAAATATATAGAATTTGGTGTGATTAAAATATATAGAATTTTGTGTGATTAAAATATATAGAATTTGGTGTGATTAAAATATATAGAATTTGGTGTGATTAAAATATATAGAAAAAAAGCCTGAGAGAAATAAACGTTGATTAACTCAGCATGGTTTGAACTCTTGATACGTCGATAAAAAACTTACTTAAAATTTATCTAACACCGAATTAATTAAATGAGGAATTAATTAACTAAAGAATTGATTTTTCTTCAGATTCAACTCGATTCGTTGGTTCTTTGATTTGCCGCTTGATTTTATAACATTCATTTGAGACCTGTTACCGAATGTTCAAACGTTGTATTAAAATAATGAAAACATATTCAATCATTTTCGCCAATTAAGAAAAATGCTGGTATTTTTTTTCATAATTTTTTATTTTTATTTCATTTATTTTATTAAAAAGATGCTTTGGTTCTTTGATTCTTTGATATGAGAAAGGCTCTGGGCGAAAATTAACGCCCTTTTATTGCAATTAAGATACGATACTAAACCTTATGCCTAGAATCCTTATTCTAATTTTGATTAAAATCCATTACATGATTTTGATTCTCGAAGCTAAAGCTTAAGGCGTATTAAGAAGAAATTGAAATTATGCGAACCTTGCTTAATTGGTGTCTAATGACTATGGATCAAATTTAATGCAAATTGTAGTTAGCAAAGTTACCCCAGCCAGGAATGGATCCAGAAAATGTGGTTTGAGTTGTCCCCCTTTGCAAATTGGCTGTTTGGAGAATTTGAAAGCTAGATGGCTCTGGTTGACAGTCAATTTGCATAGGTGGGGCAAAAAGTAGTATATAAACGGTACTCTTTTCATTGAGCTGAAGAGCGGTAGGGAGAGCAGAGTGAGGCTGAAAGAGGAGACTGAAGTACAAAGAATTGGACGTTGAAAAAGATTAACCACTGTGGTTTGACACCAGATTATTTTTATATATTTGTCTTCACGGATTGACCACACAAATCTTAAATATTTCAATTTTCAAATAAGAGGTTGTGTCCATATTATGCTTGCTAAAGCCCTTTAAAATACTGAAAAGAAACTGAAATTTGGGGAATATTTATTAATAGCTATTGTTAAAATTTTACAAAAATCGAAGGTATCCGAATTTTTATGAAGGGATTGCATCCACACTTTTCCTCCTTTACATAAAACTAAATTAAACTAAATATAGTTTATATACTATGTATAATAATTCCTTGAATTTCAATTTCTTCTAAAGACCCGTAAGCCTTAAATTTTAGACACTTTACTAGAAGCAAAATCATGTAATGTATTTTGATCAAAATTGGAATAAGAATTCTAGACATAAAGTTTAGTGTCATTATATCTTGATTTAAATTTTTTTTTTTTTTACTTTCGTTCATTCTGAACAACGAAAATTGCTATTGAGACGTAAGGGACTACTGTTAATTAGAGGTCATGCCTACAGGGGCATCCTAAGTGTAGAGTTGTGTAGTGAGATGTTTGTTTACATTACATTTAAACTTCTGCATGTTGGTGCAGTCAGGGAAACAATAGGCAGGGAGAGAATTTCAAAGGCTAGCAGTTCGAAGAAATAAATTATTAGAGTGGAAAGCCTTCCGGCATCTGGGTACCTTGATACTGAAAGGGGTGGGATGTTGCTGACTAACGGGTCAATCGGGGGTATTTATGTCAAAAGGGTACCAGTGCAGTAATTCTCCAAAGCACATTACATTAAAGTATTTGTAAAACAAGCACAGAGATGCAACACTGCAGCGACGAGACAGGGGCTGGAGCTTGGTAGACAGTATGGGACCTGTTAGATTAGAGGCTCTTTTTAACTCTGTCTAAGAGGGAGAGACTGGTGGATGGTGCACCAGCCCAGATATGACAGCAATAGTCCATGCATGGGTGAATGGTGTCTTTGTAGACATATAAGATACTGGCAGGTGTGAGAAGTTTTCTAGCACGGTAGAGCGAGCCCATCTTCTTTGCAACAGCCTTAACAATGTCTTCTATGTATTTGTTCAAATTCATGTTACCTGTGAATGTTAGGCCGAAGAGTTTGAATGCTGGACTCTCAGGTAGGATGCTATTAGCCATGGCAATCGGTGGTTAAGAAAGGTTTGGTATAATTCTTTATAGAAGGAGCTTTGTCTTAGTAGCATTAGATGTTACTATCCATTTATATTCTCATTCCACTATCAACTTGAGGTCATTTTTTGAAGGATTCAGCCATTGCCTTGGATATATGTGTGTTCGTTTTTCAAACATGTCGAGAATAAGGTATGGTGTAGTCAGCAAATATACCCATCTCGGACGCAATTGCATCAAGGAGGTCGTTTATAAAAAGCAGGAATAATAACGGTCCATGCTGTTTAGATGTACAGTCATCAAGGACAAACTGGATCTTTCTTTTGGCTAAGCAAGATCTGATTATATTAAATATTAGTCCAGTAATATCGTACAAAGTGATTCCAGGAGAAAACCTTCATGCCATACCTTGCTTCACCAGCTTTGTCCACTGTATGGTAAATGAATTCTGAGATGACTTTTAGGATATCTGCAGTAGAACGAACTTGCCTAAATCTATACTGTTTGTCAGAAAGGAGCTTAGCATCAACGAGGTGGTAGACTATCGTTAGATTGATTAATGATTCCGAGATTTTAGCAAACAGATGGAGGAGACTGATAGGGTGATAATTTTGTGGGTTAGTTCTTTCACTAGAATATTTGAACACTGGTACCACAAAGGCAATTTGCCAGCTATCAGGGAAACAAGATTCGGCAAGGCATTTGTTATAGTGTTTGGAAAGGACAAGGGCCAGCTCACCAGAACATTTCTTTAAAACTATAGCAGGGATAAAATCAGGCCCACATGCTTTGAAGGTGTCAAGGTTTATTATGATATCCCATACATGGGTAAGGGTTATGATCAGATCATCTAGTATGGCTTCAGTCCACAGTGGGAAGTTTGGGAGGAGTGGTTTGTGGAGTCCAAGGCGAACCGCTGGGAAAGCAGTTCAGCCTTCTCAGTTGTTGTGCAGGCGACACCATGGTGATTGGATAGGGAGGGGAATTATTGATTGCTCATTGTTCATCATACTATTATAGATGTTGCAGAAATCACGAGTTCCTAATTTCTGCGACTTAATGCATTTTCTGGTCATCTCGGTAAACCTACTCTTAACTAGGCTACTACACTCTTGCAATGCTTTCTTAATGCTATTTTTGTCTATTTGCATTAGACTTATGGCGGTTGAATTGGCGGAATGCTTTCTCCATATGCGCAATAGCAGCTGCACAGGCCGAAGTGAACAATTGTGAAGAGTGAGGCTTGCTATAGAATTGTCACATGCGAACATGTGCTTCAATGCCTGCCTTGACCTATTCAGTTATCTCATTTGCGCCCAGATCAACAAGGAGAAAAAAGGTTTCTGCTACGAGGCGTCTCTGATACATAAAAGTAGTGCAAAACTTATTCTAGTATATATATGAATTCAGTATGGGAATTGTGCATTAAAAATGACATAAACTATTTTTTAAAATAAAGATAAAATGACTTAGATGCAACAGTTTATCAGAACGTTTCCATTCCCACTCTATGCGATTGCTTATGTCACGCTATGCATGGGCATCTATTAATTTAAAAATGAACGTCAATATCATCAGTTTATCTGAGTAAAATATGTAAGAAACCTAAACGTGTACAGATAATCAACAGAAATCAGATGTAAGACGGGCGAAAACATCACCATACATGAACAATGTACTAGAAGAAGGCAGGAGGGCACATCGGCTGAAATGTTGTAGAAATTTAAATATCCATGTTGATAAAGACAATAGTTAAAAGACAAATAATGCAAATAATCAGATCAAATCAGATTTTAAATAAAAATAGCAAAGTGCAACAAGCCATGTAAAAAAGACAAAAGATTTATATATCTATATACAGTCTAAATGATTTTATTACAATCTTGGTCACCACTTATCAAGGCCAAGAGCTACTCGAGGATAAGAGTTAAAGAGACGGAAATAATTGCCAGCCGACAGATGAAGAACACTATGGAAGTGCTAACAATGATCAGTAGTATAAACTGTGTTTGATTACGAATGGAGCGGTTAATGACTTTGGATTTGAAGACGACGATGTTTGTCCAAAGCCAATTTAAACCTGGATATGGTAGGCCTCGTTACAACCTCCTCTTGTAGGCTGTTTTATGAGGCAGAAATACAGACAGAGAATGCTGACTTACTTCTATTGAGACGAAAGCGACGATGGTGGTGCTGGGTCCCACAGAAACCACAAGTAGGTGCTGGTGTGAAAGACTCCTCGATAGGTTGATTTAAATTCCCGTTGATGATGTTGCACATCAGACAGGTAAAAAATAGCAAAGTGCAACAAGCCATGTAAAAAGAGACAAGATGTGTACATCCATATACAGTCTGAATGTTTGTCCAAAGTAGTAGGCTGCTCCACTGAGCAGAAACACAGACAGCAAATGCTTCCTTTCTTCTATTGAGACGAAAGCATTTATGGTATTTCTTTTGCTGGGTCCAATGGAGACCACGACTCATGCGGATTATGGAATTCGCTAAGTCTAGTTCAATTCAGGTCAGATCGATTGCATTCATGGTAATAGCATTTGAAAACGTATAAATACCCACACACTAGCTATTGGTAAAAAATAGAAGCTTGTGTCCAATGCATTGTTTACAAGGAATCATTTCCAATAGGCGTTGTGTTTCAATATTAAATAACACAGACCTATTTACATGTTTCGGTTGTTATACTCATGTTAAAACTGTTATATTTCCTGCCTATTCAGACGAGATATTTTTGCTCACCTCAGAGGATAGTATCATCATGGACGACGGCACGGGGGGGCAGTGGGTGGGGGGTGGGGGGGCTCAAGCCCCCTCACTTTTTGACTTGGGCCCCCCCCACTTTACAGTCATCAACAGAAACAAGATGGAAAAATTCTGTTTCCATCTATCTGAAAGTATTTTTTTATCCCTTTTCTGAATATGTAGAAAGAAAAAGCCTTTGATTGCATTCAATTTAAAAATATTTAACTTGAAGTCGGGTAGGGGTGAATTGTTCAGAACACATAATTCCCGTCAATTTTCCCCAAATTTTTCAGAAAAATCATAATTTTTTAAAACATTCTCATAATTTCTCACTGTGGGAACCTGGTGTACTACAAAATAGATTTTATACACATTATCATTAAAAAGAGACCAATCAAAAGGTATTAAGGAGTCAAACACAGTATTTTCTCGAAAATCCTTTATTATTCAAGGAAAATTTAAATTTTCCGGTATTTAAGTAAAATTTTGCAGAAAATGTTCAATGAACGAACAAACAAAAGTAAACTTGTCAATAATACAATGAATCTATTTGAGCTTGTTTCATAGTTGAAGCAGTCGACTTGGTATGTCTGATTGACCTTGCTGTGTGTCCAGTTTCATCACAAATATTACAGTAAGGTTGGGGGCGTCGTGAAGCGATTTCAGGGTGAGACATTATTAACATTCATCGAAGTATATCATGAATATTGTCCTTGATGGACAGTTGCCGAGACAATGCAGCTGGACCACTTCGGAAAGACCGAACGTGCTTGTTCCAAGACTCTACTGGACTCTCACTTCATTTTGCTATCGAGTTGCCGTTATTCCACTTGAACTATGGGCACACATTTGATGGTAGCTCAGGATTATCATAATCCATGGTTTAGCCTTCTCATCGACGAAGGCAATTCTGAGATGAAGCATTATCTCGATGTCCAAGGTTTTCAATGCTTCCACATGCACACATTTGTTTGTGACAGACTGGGTGATAGTCAGGATGATGTTGGTGTTACTCATGAACGTTTCAAAATTTTTGCGATCCACGCTGTTACGGATGAGAGAACATACGTACAAGCGATTTTGAGGGCTGAAAAGCGGACCATTATTTGTATTTCCTCCACTCGCACATGGTGCATCCAGTATCGATACATTCTTTTTTCGCATTGTTGAGGATCCGCATAATATCCAAAGTTATTCATTTCATCCTCCCTCCAGTCCTTCTGTCCACAGAACAACCGATACAGTATCTTTTGAACGCAATTTGAAGTGAAGAACAGAGAAACAATGCAAGTCTGCCTTGTTAATACGCTTCCACCGAGCTATTCCAATTCCAATACATACATTTATACTTTTATACTTAATACATTTAAACTTTTATACTTTTTACTTTTGTACTTTTATATGCACCTTGTCAGTTAATACTTTTGACTTCATGTATTCTCTATATTTGATAAATCAATTGATTCTTGAATTTTGTCATTTTTACTAGAAGCGACTTGCTGATATGTTTCAAACGAGCCATCAAGCATTGTCAGAAAATCATTTAATGTCTAGATTAAGTCCAAAAAGGGGTATTTGGCCCAAAATGACCAAATATGGTTATTTGGGCCCAGGCCCCCGAAAATTGGAATTTCTGTTTATTCTTTTTTCATCAGAAGCGACTTGCTAATATGCTTCCACTATCAGAAGATCATTTCATGTCTAAATTATGTTAAAAAAGGTATTTTGATCCAAAATGCCCTAATATGGTAGTTTGGGCCCAGACGCCAAAAAATTGAATTTTTAAAAATTTGTCTTCATCTATCACCAAGAGTATTCCATTCCGCTTCTAACGAGCCATCAACCACTACCAGACAATCATTTTAAACCAAAATATGCCCCAAACAGTGATTTTTCCCCAATTTGCCCAAATAAGGTAATTTGAGCCCAGACGCGATAAAATTGAAATATTTTGAATTTTTCTTTTTCTATCATTCCGCTTCTAACGAGTTCTTACCCACTATCAACGATCATTTTTAGTCAAGATATTGAATTTATTCCCATATTTGGCATTCTGGGTGCAATGTGGGCCGGGTCCCCCACTTTTTAGGAGAGCCCCCCCCCCCCACACTTTTATAACTGTCCCACCGGCCCTGATCATGACGAACGAACATATAATACACTGCCCCCCCCCCAAAAGAAGAGGTAATACTTAGGAGGATGGTATTATAACAATAGAACAAATACTACACTACCCCCCCCCCAAAAAAAACAAAAATGAGTGAGGAGGTAATGTCTGGGAGGATGTTATTGTGACCACAGAACAGATACTACATTACTCTCCTCCTCCCAATAAAGGAGGAGGTAATTCATGAAGAATGGTATCATGACGAACGAACAGATACTACACTACTCCTCTTAAAGGAAGTAATGCTTGGGAGGATGGTTTCATGATAGCAGAACAGATACTACACCCCTTTCTCTTAAAAAAGAAAGAAGCTAATGCCTGTGTGAGTGGTATCATGACTACAGAATGATTTCTTCTACTGAGATGAAAGCACTTATGGTACATCTTTTGCTAGGTCCCATGGAGACTACTACCCTGAATTGAGTATTGAAAGATAGTACAATAGTCTGAAATAGTATAGTAAACTGAATTGAGCATTAAGTAATAGTACAATAGTTTGAAATTAATAAGAAGTAATAGTATAATTTCGGTTTCAGACAGACAGATTCCAAATCTCCATTATTAATAGATTTACATTGTTTACAAGTTTTAGACATTTATCATCATGATGCTTGTTTTAATCACAACGATTATGCTGTTATAATCTCTGATTATCTTTGGATGCCATTTGTTGCATAAAATTAGACAATTTATATTCAATTTCATCAAGATTTGTAACGCGTCAGTAAGAAATTTAAATTAATTCTCTGAACATGTGGGGTGTTGCTAAGAATTGTTATGTTTGTAATAAAGCATGTGTCTGAAAATAAAAGACGATTTAAAAAGCCGTGGAGAACAAAGACATATTATCTTCTACTCTATAATAGAAAGCAATGTGTATTATTTATATATATATATATATATATATATATATATATATATATATATATATATATCTATTAATAATGGAGTTTATGTATCTGTCTGTCTGTCTGTCTGAAGCCGAAACTCCATCAGAGTAGCATTGTTATTTACTAAGTCCGCCAGCTTCGTTATATACTGCTAGAAAAACAACTGGAAACACTATGCGCGTTTCTCAATTTACATAATCAATTGCTTATCAACTTCTAATAAATTACTATTCGCAAATATAAACTCATGATTGTTCTTCTTCAGATTTCCATATATATATATATACACTTTTTTGCACGCTAATAATCTTACTTATAAATTATAATTTAGACAGACAGATACATAAACTCCATTATAGCGATCTGATTAAACAGCCAGCGTCAATACAGCGCGTTAAATAAAATGTAAACAACAATGCTGTCATTCACCGTGCTTATTTTTAAAACCGTTCTAACTTTGTTTATTTTCTTAATCTTATTAGCCATTATGTTTTAAAATACAAATTCACTGAATCAAATTGTTTACTTAAAATAATAATTGATTTAAAAATTACTGTTAAAAAACACACGCACACACACACACATTATAACGAAATTAGTTTTCCACTTTAGGACCCGCGCTAACTTTGACCCCGTCGTTACGGTTAGGGTCAGTATTCTGTTTTTTAAATTGTTGATTTTAATTTACATACACTTTCTTTCCGCTTTAAAACACATAAAATATTACTTATGTACATTTGGCGCAAAACGACTGGGTGTAAATAAATGCGAGCAGACGATACTTTGGAGGGGGGGGGGGCACCTACTACTGGGCAAGTAAATAACCGTTTTTAGAATCGTATTCGCTGTATTTTTTTATTGTTACTTTTATTTTCGGTACACTTTTCTTTCTTCTCTTTGAAAAAGTAAAACTGTTATTATTTATTATTTGGTAAATTCTTACGTGGATTCGGCGCAAAACGATTGGGTGGAAAGAAATGCGAGCAGACGATAACTTTGGAACGAGCATTCTGAAAAAAAAATGACTGCATTAGCAAGACGTTTTTCAATCGTTAAGAATTAAATTATTTTTCCCAACTGTGAATTTTCTAAACTAAAAATATTTCTATTTATGGGGAAGATTAATACAAACATCGGGGTGGGGTCGAATTTTTTTTCTTCTTAATTTTCATCTAAAAATATTCTTGGTCATAAATAAAGAATATCAACGTCTAACCACCAGAGAAATATGACTGAGGCTCCATCAGTTTACACGTCAGTGTTCATTTCTGACGCGGCAGCCTAGCAAAAATATGCGACCGGAGGGAACATATATTTGCTAGTATATATAATTATAATTATTTGTTTTTATCTGCATATGTATACGTTTCATGCTTACGGGAATCGTCAGTATAGAGATAATTATTCATACTGGTCGCAGGACTCGAACCCAGGAACACAAGTCATATTTTTTAAAACTCAAATTCCGATGCTCCAGCC
Organism: Sepiola atlantica; assembly: GCA_963556195.1. NCBI lineage: Eukaryota > Metazoa > Mollusca > Cephalopoda > Sepiida > Sepiolidae > Sepiola > Sepiola atlantica. The sequence goes on from OY744531.1 coordinate 50,796,388, forward strand.
CACACGACCACTATAAACAACCTGATAAATCAGCGAGGGATTAAACTTATTAAAGACAGCCACCGCCAAGAGTGTTCGACTGCTAAAGGAACGTATTTATTTATACGTCTGTAGGTATAAAAACATATTAATATTTAAAAAATATTTATATATATATATATATATATATATATATAAGTATTTAGTTGAATTGAGAAAGCAAATCTATTTATTTTCTCTTTCTGCTTTCTATATCGATTTTTACGTATTTTATTTCCTTTTTCTGTTTTAAAACTTTTTTCTTTTTAACTTTATCGATTCAATTATTATATCAGAATATGTTTGCAAACACTGGCGAAGCATAATTTTTCCATCAATTTTGACAGAAGGTGTACATTTGTTTATTAATAGGTTGTCTACGACTAGCTATGAAAACTGTAACTAAATCATGTAAGACAAAAGATTAACCACGGAGAATACACACATTATTTCTTTGAAAGTTAAAAAAGAAAAATTGTACAAAGCACGAAGCCAAACTGATTTTCTCGTACCATTTTGTTTGTAAGGGGATATGCGCAGGAGCGGTTCTGTCTGCAGGATGTCAGGCCAGCAAATGAGGACGAAATCTCGTTGTATTTCCAACCATTATTTTGGGAGCAAAAAGAAATAGGGTGTCGTTTAAGAGTGGACTGTGTCCTTCCAAGATAAAAAGGATTTTGGGAAGTCAAGAGCAAAAATATAAGTGGGGAGTGAACAACTTGGAGGATCTTTGTTATCACAAAAAAAGGGACAGAACTCAATCAACTAGCTAAGAGGCTGCATTTTACAGGGTGGGTTAAAAAATGAGCGAGAACCGTGTGTGCTGTGCCCAGGCAGTGAACACGTACTCATAACTGACTCCATTCCGGGTCCTGCAATTTATGAAGATCCACTTTTGACAACACATCAGGGTAGAACCTATCCTCCATTTTGAAAAAAAAAATCGTTTTCACCAAGGGAAATAACTCTGGCCTGGAAACCGATTTTATTCCAAGGAAGATTACTTTAGTCCCAAGAGTTAATATACGCAGCTAGAAAACATTGTGTCGCTGTCTTGGTAATTTGATTAGAAAACCAGTGACTAACACTCCCAATCAAAGATTACATTACCAATAAACAAGCCATCTGTCTGGACCAAAATGTGTATCACTAAAACCTAATTGATTCCTTTCTTGAGACAAGCTGAAAAAAACATATTCCGGATATTCGTTCCTAATAAGAATAGATTTGATAATTTCCAATTCAGCACATAATTTGCAGTCTGATCAAATTGATAATGCTCAAAGTGTTCATCTGGGTAATTTTTCTATGTTTAGGACAAAAAGAATCCCGCCACAACTACTATCCCAAAAAGGTAGGTTTACATTAAATGTGCATCAGAAGCAAGAATATATGTGGGTATGTAAAAAAAAATGTTAAAAACGGTATTTTCCACACAAGGTTAAAGTAGTGAAAAATTCCAATAAAGGTGAAAAGTTTAGAATTAAGGTAACATGTCAAGATATTGCATCAGACAGAAAGTGACTAGTGACATGTACCAAATAAGCTGATCAAATCTTTCTTTTTTTCTGAACCGTGAAAGAGAGAGAAAGAGAGAGAGAGAGAGAGAGAGAGAGAGAGAGAGCAGTCATGTTTGGGATAGTGCTTCCATCCCATTATGGGATATAGGTTGGGAATAATAAAAAAAACTCTGAAAACATTGTTAAACCCAAAGAAGGAGACGATTGCACCAAGAATAAAAAGAGAAAGAAACAGAGAGACGTCACTATCTACTGAGCACTAACTTACATTGTATCAACAAAACAAGTCTTCAAGTGCGTAATACAAGACACTGGCGGGAAATATTTTGTTACTTTTTGGAATCAAAGAATAGGTCCACCATAGTGCTACAAATTGAGACTCTTTTTATAAAAAAAAACATTAAAATCCATAAAGGAATGCCCATTCTTTCTCTGTAAAAGTAAGATTTAAGGAATCCAGCTTTTGAAAAAAAATCTTTTCTGGCTCCGATTCCATTTTAAAAACGACAAAATTGTTACTAATATAGTGGAAAACACATTATGGGGGTGTGGGATGGTAGAGCTGCTATGTGGGCGAATGTAAAATGTCACTAACTTGTATAAGCTACTCTCTTTCTTTCTCTGTTCATTTAGCTTACTCTTACCCCTTCATTTCTTCCTTTCTGTATCGAAGGGAAATGATAAACAATCAAATCAATAGCTTTGTACTACAGTCGCTCCTGAAAAAAAAAACATTATTTCACATATAGGTGTTAACTCGACATTGTTCAACTAATGAAAATGATTCTTGCTCATTCGAAACGGTTATTTTAGTGAGTCGATGTGAAATACCTATTTCTGATAAAAACAAACAACTCAACAACCAAAAAGGCCAGAAAGAAGTGAGCTTCCAATTAGCCAGATACAAGACACTCAGCCTGCATGACATTACACTCATCCCGTCCTCCTGCAGTTCGAGGCCAGGAAAGGCAAATGAATACCAAACTCACACACATGGAAGCACATACATATTCACACGCTTGCAAAACAGAGGCAAGCAAACAACTATTCAACTTACACACATGTATATTCACGCACTAAGAAACGGCAATATATTTACACACTGACAAAGGCCGCATACACACAATATGTTGCGATAGATGTTGCACATGGAAACTAACAAAGATATTAGCCAATGAGGGGACCCAAAGGACAGTCCAAAGTAATGCAATCAAATTGTTGGAACATCATATTATTGAAGCTAAATTCAATCGATTTAGTAATGGTCTTCATCAATTCAATAAAAATAGCCTCTGAGATTGGCGGGTGACAAATGGAACCTCGATAAATCAGCACAAATCTCAAGCGTCTCTTCAAGAGGGACATTAACGAAAAGACTATTGATATCAAAGGACCATAAAACAACAGTTAGTCACATCAATGTCACACGTGTGAATAAAGTAAGCAAGCCGAAAGAAATCTGAGATGCAATTCTCGGAACACATTTGAAGGAATGGTTATAAAAACAGATCCGACGGATATCTTGTAAGTACAAAATAAGTGAACTGAAAGGAATCTAAGAACCAATTAAAATGTCATTTAAATCAAGTTTCAAGAGTAAACATTTCCAAGCAAAATTTTCAGACAGCCATTTTGCAAGTATGTTTTCTTACCTGATACTCATAACATATAAAATAGTACTCACTGTTCCATGTTCGGGATGTCTGCGACTAAACTGGCATCCGCATCGTTCAGGCCTTAGCTTCACTGATGAAGTGGGTGGGTGGACATCTAGCAACATTAAAAATAAGAGCTAACAAAGGATAGATAATCTACATGGAAGCCAACGGCCATCCACACTGATGGAACGTAGAAAGTAACTCTCGGTTTCCCTCCAATTTGGTATTTTAATCCTCATATTCCATGTGCTATGTTTCTGACAAAGGGGGAAGAAGTGCTGTTTTCTCTGTCAGCTGATGTTTTGAGTGGGTTGTATGTAGAAATTTTCAATCCGCACATTGTATCCATCATCATTCTACCGTCACTCTATCCATTTCATTAACCCTATTCTTTGAGTGTTTATTTTAGCCTTGGTAAGTGGTGACTCATTACTAAAAACAATGTGCTGTGCTAAAACAACCATGACTAGAATTAGCAAAGATTTGCTCCCTCTGGTCACATAGTTTGCTAGTATGTATGACGAACGGACATATCCTATACTGCCCCTCCACTCTCCTTCAAAGGGGGAGGTAATGCCTGAGAGGATGGTATCATGATGAACAAACATAGTACACTACTTCCCAAAGGAGGAGGTAATATCTGGAAGTATGGTCTCATTACAACAGAAAAGATACCACACTACTCCATTCCAAAAAGGAGGAGGTAATACCTGGGAGGATGAGATTATGACAACAGAACAGATACTACACTACCCTAACCCCCCCACCCCCCCCAAAAAATAGGAGGTAATACCTTGGAGGATGGTATTATGACAAGAGAACAGATACTACATTACCCACCTAATTCAAAAAATAGAGAAGGTAATGCATAGGAGGATGGTATCATGACAACAGAAACGATACTACACTACCTCCTCACACCAGGAATTGAGCATCGAAATATAGTACACTAGTCTGAAATAGTATAGTAAACTGAATTGAGCATCAAGAGATAGTAATAGTATAGTTTCAGCTTCAGACAGACACATATCAGATTTCTATTAATACTAGATTAATCACAGTGGGACATTAGTTTTTATGAATTTTGGGTAATCGATGCATATATGTAAAGTTGCAGGTGACATTCTGGTCTTAAACTGTCATGCACTTCGTTAAGTAAAAAATCACTTTTGATAAATTTCAGTAAACGGCGGTTTTGAATTGTGTTCAATTCTACTTAAATTCTAACGTTACTACTCCGATCAATGTTAGGAGACAGATTTACTAAAAAGAAGATTTATTTCATATTTTTGGTTCCACGTGTTAATCGGAAAGGACTTATGTTTTTGCAACTGTCCGTTTGTGTAACATGTTTTTCCCTTCAATTATTTGCTCGAGGGGCACATGCAAAAGTCTGTAAGGTTCTTCAACTGGTTAGGCATGACGTTGCTTCTTAGTTATCTGTCAGGGAGTCAACATCTTCATTGAGAATGCCACGTTACATAAATATAAAAATAAAACACTTGTGCTTCTGTTTGAGAATTCTACTCATATTTCTAGAAGTTTACAACTGAAGACTCGAAAAACACAAAGGGAATTTTCATTGCTTCATGTATTTGATGTTACAATGTTTCTCGAACTCTTTTATTTTATGTACAATGGAGACTATCTTCCCCCCTCACCACTAGTGAAAGCAAGCGCTAAGAACATCTTTCCTATTCAGTCATAAAATCTGCTCTGAGAAATACTCATATGCACAGATACCACTCAAATGGACGCATGCATACATACACACATATAATTTGAAAGTGCACACTCATATACGCATGCATAGACACATACATTAACACACACTAATCATTCCATTTCCTTAACGCTTATCCCTGAATGGCACTTGGCCTTGATGAGTGGTGACCCAAATAGTTACAAAAATAAATATGCACACATACAAGGATACACATACACCCAGAGAAATATACTAAGACACCCATACATGCTAATATGCACATGCATACACACATACAAAGTTACAGTCATATGCATACATATATACGGTTATATTCTGATGAACTAACTACCGGTAATGAACTAGTTAATGATAAAAAAAAGATACAGGACAGAGTACATGGACGACGGCACTGGGAGGGGGGCAGGGGGGCCCAAGCCCCCCCCCCTTTTTTACTTGGCCCCCCCACTTTACGGTTATCAATAATGAAGTTATATATGCATGTGTTTAACCGGCCCTCCCCCCACTTTTTAGGAGAGCCCCCCCCCCCCACACTTTTATAACTGTGCCGCCGGTCCTGGAGTATACAACTTTATACAATTATTGACGTCATTTGCAAGTAAAATGGATAAGTCACTGAGTGTACAATGAACGCTTTCGTTTCGTCCAGACACGGGTTTAGATCTTTGGTGTCATTTCTGCCTTTATTCTTGTTCCTACTACGCTGCCCCCTAATGACAAGGGCCAGTAACTAATGGTGGCATAACCCGATCTCTCTGTTGATGGGGTCCAAAGGGAATAACTGTAGACCATGCAAACCTTCTGGACCTAACACATACCCATATACTCAGACATAAACACTCATATGCAAACACAAATACACACATATATATCAACCTTCACCTTCACACCCAAGCCCCTCCACAGGACCTTAATTGCAATTATGTTGATCGAAATCACTCATGAAACGTGTGAGCAGAATATACTCTTCTTTCTGAGAGACCAAGATAAGATTGTTTTCTCCCTGAAACAAAAAAAATCGAACAAACGATAAACATTCATTAGTTTCGCAACTTGAGTGATTTGACTTGCATCGACGGCTGAATAAGAGAGCAGCATAAAATATGGCCTCCGACCTATTATTATAGATCCTATGATTAATGGATGCATCATACGACGAGGGAGGAATACAAAGAATGTTGACCCAATATCGAAGAATAGAATTTGCCACAATATCCAATAATCGTATGAGTTTCTTCTGATTTTGAAACTTTTCTTGCAGACTTGACAGCTTTCGGTCAATATCTAAGGAATTTCCAATGGAACAAAAATTACATATGCAGCAGAATGTCTGTTGGCCGCTCTCTTGTGGTCTGGCGTAGATGCTGTCTTCTGGATGGTAGATAGAAATTTTGATCACACATGTGCAAGAATTGTGGACAATGAGAAATTACTGTTATTGATATATTTTATTTATTTATTCATGAAGCCTCTATGGGGATCTCTTATTTTAATTAATAATCTCATATGAACTTTTAATAAAAAGAAATTAAAAAGAGTTAACTGGGCAATTTTAATTGATACATTGAGTTTGTTGCAGGGTCCAGTCATGAATGATAGGTCTTACAACTAAGAAAGCGATACAGACAAAAATACAGCAATGGCAAAGAAGAAAGGACAAATGCAGTTGAACGGTGTGAAAGATAGAGATCGCTTTATTTTACCGAAGAGGTACAAAAGAACTGGAAACTACATAGTAAGGAAAACATCACATGGAGATTAATGTTGGATATCCCTGAGGTACCTCAAGTAAGTTTGGTCTGCATAGATATGGCCAAGAGCTGGATCGGCAGAAGGTCGACAGCAGGTGCAGGAGATTAAGGAGGACATATGTAGGAGCAAGATGCAGATGATGATGATGATGCATGGATCGGTTGATAGCTGCTGTGACAATAGTGATGTTGATGATAGCTGGAAGACAGCCGTAGAAAGAGGGGAGAAAGCTGCTACTGCTGCTGGATTGTCATTGTTGTAGTGGAGAAAGGGTGCCTTAATGTAAGACAAAAGTCCGTGGAGCTAGGTGCGGTCAGAAGGGACTGAGGAAACGGTGTTAGGTGTGGAGGTTAGGGGAAAGAACCTTAAAATAGCAGCTGAGTGAAGAAACACACTCCTTTTATATTGTTTTGTGAGCTACTCCTGGAGGGACTTTTGATGAGATCTCACTAGTTTGGTTGAATGACGATGTGCTAAGAAAGAAAGAAAGAAAGAAAGAAAGAAAGTGTGTTGTTTTCTGTCACACTGGTTATGGGATTACTGAGTTCAAGGATTAAACATCAGGTTTTATTAGGAGTGTAGAGTCATAAATAGAGTCAGCATGACAAGGGCTAAGATGTTGAATATTAAACACTCGGTTGTGTTAGGTGGGCCACATCATAAAACAGGGTCTGCATAACAAGTTAAATTAATCAAAATAATTGTGGGTTCACACATTTTGGGCCAACAAGAATTCACTAAATCTTACTAATGAACACTTTGATTTAAAATGTCATTTTCTTTGTGTTTGAGTGATGAATACCATGCCTAGGATACGACATTGAATGAGATACACAATGCATTGGACTATAATTGCACCATTTCCTTGAGCAAGAACCTCATGCTTTATTCATAAAAATGGTACAATTTCTTTCTTGCTGAAAGACTTAGATACTATGAAGCAAATAGATTTGCAAGACTATTTCAGCTCGACTTCAACTAAAAATATATAATTACTCTTATCCAATTCCAGATAATTTCTGCTTTATAGACAGACACAAACATTATATATTCCGATTTCTTTGATTTTTTTATTGGAAATTCACACCAAGTTTTTACTAGAGAAAATCAATTAATGGTAGTAATGAGGGCAACAAATTAAAATAAACTTTTCAAAATCACAGAATGATTGGATGAATTAAATACAGGGAGAGACCATTATTCTTATTTTTCTGCTTTTTTCCTTCTTTTCTTTATTATTTTTTTTTCCAGGCCTTTTTTAAAAATTTCTTTTCGAAAAGACCCCAACTAGTTAGCTACCAGGAGATTAAATATATTTAAAAAAAAAACAGCGATTTCTCCCATAAAACTATCCATTTCCTTATAAATCAAATATTTCTGAATAAAGCCAGTGAGGGGTTTATAAGTATAAGTAAAACTCGAGAAAACACTATTTTTTCCTCTGGGTTCTCTCTCTCAGCTTGAAAACCAAGGTACCATTTTGATCTGAACTTCTGTAATATTATAAATAAATATTACTTTTATCGATGTATTTTAATTAATTATTTCTTCAGCCTCTTTCAATCAATAATCTCATTTCAACTTTTAACAAAAAAGTTTAAAATGTTTAATCTCTTTTTTTTTAATAACCCGTCCAAAACAAGGCAGGTTTTATAATTTGCTTCATCATCTATTTTATATTTGATTTTTTTGTTAAACTTTTGTTCATCCCAAACAAGGCATATTACCACAGAATGGTAAGAGGCTACTGTGATAAATACCAGATTTATAGGGGAAACCTAGGTGAGGAGTTGGGCAACAAGATGTTTTTTCACATTATATTTAAATTTCTGCAAGTTTGTATGGTGAGGGTAAAAGGGAGCAGGAAGGGAATTCCAAAGGCAAGCTATTAGAGTAAAAAATCTTCCGGCATCTAGGGACCTCTTCAGAGAAGGGGTGTAATTTTGCTGCTAGTCAGATGGGTCGTTGGTATTTACGTTGGGGGGTTATAAGTGCAGTAAGTTTTTTAGGGGCACATTTTGTGGAATTACTTTTAAAGCAAGAACAGGGATGCAACATTGTGGCAATGCGACAAGGGCTGGAGGTTGGCAGATAGTGCAGAATATATTAGGTTGGAAATTCTTTTTTGCACCCTGTCCAAGAGGGAGAGGCTAGTGGTTGATGCACTAGCCCAGATGATGCATGGGCGAATGGTGAATTTGAGAATATCTTTTATAAAATTATCAATATTTTTTAAGTTATATGGGTTTGAAATGTATGTTATTTTCTGAGTATTCTTAGTATAGACATTACACATAAAAGCAAAGAAAGAAACAAACAGACACGCATGCACGTGTGTATACAGAATTGAAAGAAACAATAACATAACAATCTAAATTTGTTTGTTTTATTTGTAATTATGCCAAAAACTGTTTAATTTACATTTTTCACAGCTGTAAAGTAAAATTTTACTTTCAAATGAAATCATTAGAAAAGAAAAGTTATCTTTTTCTCAGTATCCGTTTCAATTTGGAATTTTGAACACAATACAGAAATAAACCGATGAACAGGAATCCTTTTATATTTTGAAAATAGTAACTAAAACACACCACAATTTCTAAAAAGAGAATTAGTGACTTGTATTTAGAAATAAACATAGCAAGACTTATCACACTTCACAAAGAACTAAAAGTTCTCAAAACTTATAGAAAGTGAGAAAATATCACTGAATGAAACATCTCAGACTAGTAAATTTAGTTTCAGTGACAGAACGCAAATACTTGGGATTGTAAAAAATGTTCAGAATGTCTAGTCTATGAATATTGAGGATAATCAGGACGGAAGTTAAAACTTACACACGCACACACACACACACACACACACACACAGGGTGAACGGAAAGTAACACTCTATTATTAAGTGATCGTAATTTATTACTGAAATATGATTTTCACTAGAAATGAATATGATAAGAAAGTGTATAGCATGGGGTTTTATTCAAAATTCGATATGGGTGCCAGCGATCACCACCAGCTTCTATAGCTACCTGGAAACTGCATCAACTGATTTCACAAGGAACTTCTTTTTTTCTTTTTTTCTTTTTTTTTACTAATGAGTCAACACTTATCAAGGCTAAAACCCCACTTAGAGATTAGGGCCAACACACTGAATAGATTGACAGATGAATGGTGATGAATATTATGAGAGTATTGAAAGCAGCAGCCAACCCAGAAAATATCATTTTTTCCCCATTGTCAAAAACATTGCTGGATTATCAATTAAACTTGGTTCGGTTGATTGCCGTTGGTAGAAGTTACATGCGACTGGGGACTGCTTGTGAATATGATATTCTCTAGAAACTTCGTCCTTCGGTGATCAGGGTGAATGCTATACCAGGTACCAGGTACCAGGTACCAGGTACCAGGGACCAGGAACCAGGTACCAGGGACCAGGAACCAGGTACCAGGGACCAGGCAGGTGGAAGTATGAGCTCTTCAATTGCCTTTGTTTTGTATATTTCAAGTGTTTGTCATTATTTTAAGACTATTTCTGTATGTTTAAGGTCATCAGCACAAGTATTTCGGAATTTATTTTAATACATTTCTCATGACAAAAAGATATTATATGCCTGCAAAATTTTGGGAACCAAAAGGTACGTCTGCATTATCCTAAAAATAGAGTCGTTCATTTTGGTAGGATGGTAAACTGGTAAACATGGCTTTCAAGTGAATTTCCACTAATGAACGCTGTTCACTTTCTATTAAAAAAAAATGATTACTTTTCATGAAAGACTTTTCTTCTTTAGTGTGGTTGCTTTTGGCTTTTTTCTAAAGATCTTCCACAACACAGTAGACAACTAAAAGGAAAAAAAAGCACTAAAAAATGTAAACACAAAGAAATAATAAAAAAAACAATGAAATACATAAAATCCAATTAAGTTAAATGTCCAAATAAAAAATAGTGTAACAAAACATAGCGAAAAGCAAAGAAATTGATTTTGACAAATTTACTCTCCATCCCCCAAAAGGTTAAAAGCCTAACCTGATTAATTCTACTAGCTGAAATACATGTCCATAGCAGGTGTGACAGAGCAGAGTATAATAATTGTGATCCTAAAATGTACACAACTCTTTATATTTTAATGTAGCTGGGGTGTTATTCAATCCCCACAGTGCGTCCACTGTAACGCTATGAGAACATGTATATAGAGTTATATGCCTTTACAAAAAAGAATGAGGGATAAACCTGCCTTGAATCAAAAAATAGTTTTCGTTGATTCTGTTGTTGTCTTAGCGGCTTCTGTGAGAAAGTTAATAGCAAAACACACAAAAGGACACACACTTATAAAATGATATACTTTTGGTTTTATTTGTAACTTTCCAGTGATGAAAATTCACTAGTGAAACATCTGATCGTCTATGGGTATGCGTAGGTGTGTGTGCATATGTAACTGGTTGCCGCAGCTAGCCCCCAAAACGTTGCCAGAAAATTAATTTTGTAAATTAGTATACCAATTTTGTAAATTAGTATACAAATTTTAGATACATTCTAAATATGTATTATTGTTTTGTTTTCTTCCTAGCCTACATATTTTTCCTGATGGAATTTAAATTCCCACATCATCCGATATTTTTTGTTTTGGGTTACATTCCGTTGTAAACATTCAATCTTTGTGTTCTGTTTTGTCCTACCGTACCATGTTACATCACTTCAGAGACAGAAACCGTTTGTGGTATTTCTGTAGTCGAAGTGGTGATGGAGCAGCCGAGGTTTACTATCTTCTCTTCTCTCTGTAATTCTTATTCTTTTTTATTAAAATCTCTCGTAAACGTTTGTAACAAACGAACAGCACAAATTCTTTCGCTTTTAAAAAATTATTTGGGGTTTTATTTTTTCTTTATTGTATATATGTATACACGTAAAACAACTTGTCTCTATAATGTCACTGCCGTGTGAGTCTGACTTGCTCTTTACTTTCTTAATTCTAATAAATACTTTAAAGCGATTCGTCTGGCAGTTTTTTACTCACTAACTTTTGTGTGACGGGACGTATATATATATATATATAAATGAAAATGTATGCACATTGCTTTTCATTATAGAGTGGAGGATTCTTCTTTTTTACTTCTTTTTCTTATTTAAAAAAAGTAAAGTGGTCGACTATAGTTGAGGGCGACCCGAAGGCTTCCTTTTCATTAGTTACTATAACGAAGTGTAAGGGAGGGTACCACTCTTTTCCAGGATTACTCCACTTACCCTTGATCGTTAACTTATAGTACCATTTTTTGAGTCTTTGGTATGACTCTACTGAAGATTGAACCTTAGTTTTCTGACTCATTAGTGAACACTCTGACCATTAAACCAAATGAGCCGATTATTATTATTATTTACGCACTAGGAGTTCTCACACAGGTCATCACCAGCGATTGCTCACTGACAATAACCGGTGGTGTTCTCTGGAGTTCGAGTGACAACAAGTCTCCCGAGAATTCCAGTGCTTTCCACTTCTTTCGATACCCATCAGCCGCTTACCATTGATTTCTCGCTGGCAACGGCCATTGGTATTCCCTGGGTTTTGGTTGGCAAAATGCCTCTCTAAGGTCCCAGTGTTCTCCTCACTTTTCCAGTGGAGGTCTGATTAGTGCTCTCCCTCCTCGATCTCTCCACCCTCCTTGATTCTTCACGGCTATTTGGTGCAGTGTCAGCTGCGACCGACCCCATTTGTTGGGAGAGGATGGGCAGTTAACTTAAAATTTATGCAGTTTCAGTTCTCTTAGTTTTATATTATTATTATAATTATTATAATTATTATAATTATTATTATTATTCATAAATGTACTATACCATAAGTGATGGCATAATTTCTAAGTAGAAGTAAAAACAACAAACTTACATGGACCCTTATAGTACCAATGTAGACATTCACCAAGTATGCCAGATTCAACAATGGTCAACAGACATGCAGCCTTTTAGAATTGAAAAAGTCAGTATGCATGCAGCCAACCAGAGTTGGCAAATGCGGCCATGCATAGTTTTAATGTAGCTGTGGTGTTCCTCAATCCCACAGTGCGTCCACTGTAACACTATGAGAACGTGTTTATAGAACGTGTTTATAGAGTTATATGCGTTTACAAAATTTTACAGACTTTACAGATTGCCAGAGGCAACAAAATTGATATGCACAATGCTAGTTTTAACATATTATTTAGCTCCTTTTCAGGAGGTTAGATACAGGGTCAGGTGCGGTTTTGAGAATCCAGCACACTAATATAAACGCACTCTAGCCTACAAAAATGCCTGAGCAGCCATGTCAGCATTCCCCGGTAGGTGTGCCTCAGGTTATTAGTAATAATAAACTTAACCATTCTCAAAGAGAAGGTAAAGCCTGGGAGGGAGGACCTCCTAGGACTGAACAGAACCCTACCTCAGCACAACAACAACAAAGCCACTGTCAGACTAATTTGTATCATAAAGTCAACATGCATACATCCTGGCAAAATCAAAAGAAGCTAACATGTACACAGCCTGCCAGAGTTGACAAAAGTTGACATGCATGTAGCCTGCCAGAGTTTACAAAAGTTGACATGCATGTAGCCTGCCAGAGTTGACAAAAGTTGACATGCATGTAGCCTGCCAGAGTTGACAAAAGTTGACATGCATGTAGCCTGCCAGAGTTGACAAAAGTTGACATGCATGTAGCCTGCCAGGGTTGACATAAACCCAAGGTTACTCAAACCTTTCTCTTCTGTATATCAGTTCAAATGAACTTGTTTTGTTTTGTTCAAATATTTTAAATAAAAATTTTACAAATTGCTTAGGGTAAGATTCAAACCCTGGCATGAAATATTGAAACTGAATGCAAACACTGTATCGACACAGCCATCGAACAAACATCTTTTAGCTTTTGAACCTACCTATAGGCATAGGGATCTCTCTGCATAGATCTAAACTAGTTTGTCTAAAATAAAGAAAAGTTCCAATGATAAAAAAAAATTTAAATAATAAAATCTTGACTTATTTTTATAAGTTTTTGAATTTTTCTTAATGGTAGTGCAAAGGTTGAGGATTATAAGTAAGCATGTTGTTCAGTTGACTAAAGTTGACATGCATGTGGCCTGTTTGAGTAAACTAAAGTTGACATGCATGCAGCACGTCAAAGTGCATGATTGGCATGGTTTCTTAAAAATCATACTCTCTATTTTAATGAACCGGAAGCTTTTGATTTCCATGAACACAAAGAACATGTTTTTCAAAGCAAATGTCAATCATGAAAATGCTAAACTGTTTATGCGTCTCTCCAAAGCGGACATTATCATTTTAATTTGATTTACTTCATATCTTCCTTCGATTAATAGAAGACAATATGTTCAACTAGCAGGAAAACCCGACGTTGCTCAGGATTGAATGAAGATCGCTACGATGTACTTTTTTACTATGCTCATAACACAATATTACTTCATTTGTTTTTACTGCTCCCTTCTTCCCGTATTTGCTCCCTAATATACTCGGAAGAAGTTGAAATGTTCGAAAACTCTCTGAATTAGTGTCTTATACATATAATTAAAATTTTAGTAAAATCTGATATAGGTATATTAAGTTTTAAGGGGTTTCTGCCCCTTAGAGATGAGGGGTACATAGATATTCGGCACATAGAAAGTAACGTAGAGATTCGGGACTACTTCCATTGTCTTCCCCAGGACATTTTATACATATGATTTAAATTTTATAAAAACAGAATATATTTTAAGTGTTAAGGAGATTATGCCCTCATAGCTTCTTTAGTGGTGCATTAGAGATTCGAGAACACTTCCATTGTCTTTCCCGGTAAATTTTATATAAAAATACACTTTTATATCTTATATAGATTCTCTAATCTTTCTTTCTATAGGGAACATACAAACATCACACACACACACGTAGACAAAGACATTGAGTTTTTTTATATATAGATTAATGAGTTAATTTTCGTGCCAAAAATGAATGTTACTACTTCTGAAAAAAGTATTCAATTTATATATATTACTGTTTTAGTAATATAAAAATATAGTTATGGCAAGTAAGCTACACAGAAACATTTATGTTCCATTACCGGATGAAATCATAAGGCTAAATATGTGGATTGTATACCTACTAGCAGAAATACTCGGCGTTGCCCATGTTTGAATAAAGAATCCAATGTTCTTCTGCCTTCTGCACCATGTGACAATTTTTATATGTTAACTCGAAGAATACCCGTCCCAGGACGGGTAAAATTAATTCCCCAAGTTTTGCATCACTTTTATGTCCCCCTATGAAGATTAAAATTAAGATATAATGATTATAAACTTTAAGTCAAAAATCTTTGTTCCAATTTTGATCAAAATACATTAGATGTTTTTGATTCTAGCAAATGTCTCAAATTTAAGGCTTAAGAGGTCTTAAGAAGAAATTGGAATTTAGGAAATCTTGCTTAATTGGGGTCTCATAACTATGGATCGAATTCAATGCAAATTTGATGTATTTGAATTTTTAAATTAGATGTTGTGCGCATACTATGCCTCCAAAAACTCCTTTAAAATACTTCAAAGAAACAGAAATTTGGAGGATAATTTCAATTGATTTCTAATAGCTATCGGAGGTATCTGACTTTTCATGAAGAGCTTCTACCCACGTTTTTCCTCCCTTGCATGAAACAAAATTAAACTAAATATAGCCCACATTACAATCGTTTACACCGAGCAGCTGTGTTCCACAATTTATAATTCATAATAATTCAAGAGTGAATCATGTATATACAAATATATAAACATATAAACATACCTTAATTTATATAAAGATTTATCCATGTGCAGTTCAGTAGAATCTCTGAATACAACAGTTGTGTCTGAAGATCCTGTCGAAAGGCAGAATAAATAATTACATGTAACTGACATGGTAGTTTGGGTTGTTCTATATAACTTCATCAATATTGCCCTGTAATTACATTGAACTCTCTAACCGGAGTTACTCTGAAAAGTACTCTATATCTAACTTGGATCTACAAATATATATATAACATATATATATATATATATATATATATGTTATTATTTTTTATTGGTGATTGCCATGCTAATGACAGCTGTGAGCCAGAAACACGTGTCCATGGATTACTTTTATGTACGTATAAATATATATATATATATATATGAACTTTGCAGATATATAACTCTGTACTTTAGCTGTCTAAGTGATGACGAAACGTTCTGTTAAGAACTGGATCTTTTCAAAACTGAATAAAACGTGGTTATTAATACCTACAGCCGCTAGCGTTTCAAGCGTATGCATTCATCAGTGCAGGAAAGTAACAATTTCAGACAGTCGGGAGACGCAGACCCGGTTTACAGAGTCAGCCTAGAATCTGCAAGCAGTCGACCTATCCGCTCGGCCATTGGAAACTATTACATAATCAAGGGAAAATAAGATCTATATATACCTAGAAGCGGGAACAGATGGAAGACCAGTCAGAAGTGTTCGACAAACGTATTCGGAACTATATATATATATATATATATATATATATATATATTCACAACAGACACACACATACATATATGTGTGTCTGTGTCTGAATATAGTTCCTATTAGGTAATTAATTTTACTCGTCCTGGGACGTGTATTTTTCTAATATATATATATATATATATATATATATATATGTGTGTATTAAAAAATCAATGTGAAAAATATATTTTTATATATTTTCACAATTTATTTTCTTTATTTCGACGTGAGGAATATCAATTTTCCCTTATATAGAAAAAAGTTTTTTTTTCCAAGAAAGGAGAACAAAATTTTCGGCCGTAATCCTTCGACCTTCGTCAGTGTACTCTATATATATATATATTGAAATTTGAAAAAAGCAAAAAATGGTGCAATTTTAAATGATAAAATCATTTTTTTTTTATAATACTTTCGATAAATACATCTTTCTCAGAAGCAAGTCTTATTCGTTTTTTTCTTCTTTCTTCTTCATTTTGTTGCTATTAACCCCAAGGGGTCAGATCCACTATAGAGTCCGAAAAATATGGCAAGTTGTTAGAGACGATAGTTTAAAGTGAAGTAGAGTCCGGTCGATGTTGTTGCACTGGTTTGGCACCTTTTGAATAAGGAAATTGTTGAAATCTGAATATTTATATTGAAATTTGAAAAAAACAAAAAACATACATATATATATATATATATATATATATATATATATATATATATATATATATATATATATATATATAAAAATGACAAACGGAAAACCAGTTAAAGTGCAGGAGAAAAACAAAAACTAGAGATTTTTTGAAAAATAAAAAAATTTTTAAAAAATTATTTCCATATCTTCATTTTCTTAAGACGTTCGCCATGAACGAAACCGGTCAAAAAATCTCTTGGTTTTGTTTTTCTCCTGCACTTTAACTTGTTTTACGTTTGTCATTTTTTCACACATTTTGTCCACCACGACATTTCATTTTCATGAATTATCGTGTACCTTACTCCATATATATATATATATATATATATATATATATATATATATATATATATTCATTCACATGCAAACTTGTGTGTATGCATGTGCATATAGTTAGCCTAATACCATTCAACATTCTAAAGATAAAAAAACATCCCTTTTCATACAGAAGTGAAATTTCAGCAAGTCTCTGATTTATAAAAAGAAAGAAAACAAAAAACTGCTCGTCACAGAGCCGAGAGAGAATAACAGCAAGAGTGTAAATGGGGAATCCATAACTGCAACTGCTGCAGTAATAATAGGTTTTATTGATTACAGCTGCACATAAAATCTCCTGCGAACAATGCTGTAGCATTGAATTACGATACAAAGTCCATGTTAGTCTGGAAACATTCTGCCGTGTGACAACACAAAAATGGCTAACTGATGCAGGCTTCCTAGTCCCAATAAATCAAAGTGGATCACAGAAACACAGAAGTGTAAAGATCATCATCATCATCATCATCATCATCATCATCATCATCATCATCATCATCATCATCATCATCATCATCATCATCATCATCATCATCGGTTTTACATGCTGGCATGTGTTGGACGGTTTTTTGAAATTGACTACCGAACTAACCTATATCTGGGCAGGTCTTTATTTATCCCTCTTTCTCTCCTTATCACTTTCTCCCATGTTTTCCTTGAACTCTCATCCATTCTTTTCAATGTGACCAAATCAACAAAATCTCGAGTTCTGCACACATCTCTCCATACTGTCCAAATTTAATCTTCCTCTCAGGTCATCAGATCTAAGCCAGTCTTTAAGATGCACATTACGCATTCATTGTATTATTCTCAGATTATTTCTCTTCATAAAGAATATAGAATATACAAAAGTGTAATGGGGGCAGTATCATTATCATATTCAGTTTAACGTCTGTATTACACGCTGGCATGTGTTGGACGGCTTTTAGAACTTGACTTTCAAAGTAACCTATATCAGGCCAGGTCTTTATTTATCCCCCTTTCTCTCAAATCGATCTTTATCATTTCCTTTAATGTTTTCATTGCCCCCCTGCCAACTGACACTGCTACCTAAATTGTTCTACATCTACTCTGTTTTTTTTTGTTTTTTTTAGCACACCCTAACCTCAACCGATTAATTCGTACATATATTTTTTTGTAAATGAAAAACGTCAAACTATTAGGAATAATGTTAAATAGGTTTTACCCATAGAGTGAATGTGGTATTTTGGTAATTGAAACTAGTATAAAAGCTAGACCAAGAGGACGACAGCCGACTCCATCCACCTACCCCATTTACAATACTGTGAACCTTTTTGTAAAATTTTAAAGATACATAAAATTTATTAACCCAAGAACTTTCATCCATTCTTTTAATGTAGCCATACCTATTCTCCTATTCTGCGCAAATCTCTCTATACTGTTCAGATTTAAATTTCCTCTAAGGTTATTAGATCTATGCCTGTCGTAAAGACTCACATTACACATCTATCGTATCATTCTCATATAATTTCTCTTCATGAAGAATATAGAATATAAATTTATGGTCGATTCAAAAAATGTAAGCAAACATTTTGAAATATGATTAAAAAATAAACTTATCAAACAAACACTGTAATTTGCGTGAATTTTGACCTATTTAATTCTGTGTTGTTGGTATTGATGGGTCCGTTTTAGAATCAGGTATTCACAGAAGGGACCACGTGAAGGTTGGCAGCATTCATAGCGATTATCCTTAGAACATGATCTCCAGTTTGTAGTAGAATGGGACCAAAAATGAGTGGTCACACTTAATTCTACTGAGAAAAAGCTCCATTCCTTTAACAACTACCGATTGTCATGGCCGATGGAACCCTTCCCGAGAGACCGACGTTCTAAACTGCTCAGTCTGACATTCTCAGGTAAGATGAGTTGAAATAATTACATAGAAGTCTGCTGCATAGAATGCAAGCTCCCTCTATCAAGCTAGAAAACTTCTCACATCTGGCAATACCCTATAACTCTGTAAACCCATCATTCGCCCATGCATGGAATATTGTTGCCAGATTTAGGCTGGTTCACCAAACGCTAGGTTCTTCCTCTTCAACAGGGTGACAAAATAGATTTCTGCCTTAATAGTTTCTGCGTTGTCTGCCAAGCTCCAGCCCCATGTCGCATCACTGTGTTTGTTTGTAAGTACATCTACAGAATATGCTCCGATGAACTTACTGAACTTGTACCCCCTCAACGAAAATACCCCTAACCACCCGACTAGCACCAAACCCTCACTCCTTCACTGTATATGTACCTAGATGGCGGGAGATTTTCTACTCAGATAGCTACTTTCCTTGTACCACTTACTTTTGGGATTTACTTCTTGCTCCTTGATTCCTTGACCGTACAACATACAGAAATTTAAATGTAGTGTGAACGAACATCTTGCTGCCCAACTCCCCACCTAGAGTGTCCCTATAAATCTGGTCCCCATCACAGTAGCCCCTTACGTTTCAGTGGCCATATGCCTGGTTTGGGGTGAATACAAATTTTACAAAAAAAGCCTAAAAGGATCATTGGACCAGTTTCGATCCTTGATTGTATAGCGTTAAGCTGAATGGATGGCCTGTTCATTCATATGACAGCATGCTAGTCTGTCGCCAGTTATATTTCTCAGCAAAGATTATAGCAATTTATACACCTAGGTTGAGCGTTTACTTACAGCACCTAAGAATTCCCAAACGGTCACCCATCTAATTACTAACCAGGCTCAACGTTGCTTAACTTTGGTGATATTACATAAGCATGGGTGTCAACATGATTTTCAAATAAATGTATTGAAAGTGGTGCTATGGATAAAGACAGAACTCCCTGATCCATTAGTCAGTGCCAATAGCCACATCAGCAAAACCACCTCTTATAAGCTTATCAAGAAGGTGTAAAAACATTCAGTTCGTATTGATCTCTCAGAATTCATGTTCAGTTGAGTAATCCTGACTAGTGGGATCCCATAAAATTCCACAGTCTTTTATACATCAATCTGTCTAATTTGATGAATACTTGTTTTGAAATAATGAATGTCTGTCAGAGTCATACTATTAAAAAAAAAACTCTTTCTTCTTCTGTAAAAATAATTGTCATTGTCAGTTGAATATTCTTTAAATAAATAAATCAAGTATGTTTCTTCTTTAATTATTTATTTAAAAATTGTAGCAATTGAATTCTTTTTAAAACAATAAATATTCTCTTTTGTCTTACCGTAAAAATTATTGTCAGCTAAATATTCTTCAAATCTATAAAAACGAATTTAACTTTTTGAAATCTATTTATTTAAAGTTTTACTATTTTAGTCAACGGGACAACAGGATTCGATTTTGGAACAATTCATATTTAAATGGGTAAAGTCGGAATTTTTTACCTAAGCAACATGAGATCACCATTTTTGCTGATCGGCCAATCTCATTTTTCTAAAAATATGTGTGAAAGGTGATAATGTACACACGAAAATAAAATGCCTTAGTGTATTATTATCAAGATGCTTTGTTAATATCCATTACTTACATGCTTCGAATTGTTGTACTTATCTTGGTTGGGGCTATGTTCATAGGTTGTACTGACTGGTCTTCTTCAGGTTATTGACTATGCCAAAAGTAACATGAAGAATTTATAGCATTTGACGATATTTACAAGATCAGGTATTTAAGAAATTTTTTTTTTTTACTAATGAGTCCCCCATTACCAAGACCCAAAGGCCACTCGAGGATAAAGGTTAATGAGATTGTCAATTAGATTGATGAACAATACTATGAGAGGATTGGAAACGATAAGTGAAAATGGCACGGTTTGATTACTTCAAAGGACAGCTCGACAAGTATGTGCGACATTAGATTTGAAGATGACTATACTGTAGTCAGCTGGGAAGCAGTCCTGTGGTGTTGTGTTCTACAGATGAGAAGTTCTTTGAAAGAAACTCGCTTATGGAAGTTCTGTTTTGTTTTAGGTATACAGAGGAAGAAAGAAAAGTTCTTTGTAGTGGTGGTAGATAGACGAGCATTGTACTCTCCGACGGTCTTTTCAAAGGGCAAATGATCCTGAAATTAGAAATAATCATGATCATAATAACGGATACTTATTAATTCCTACATAAACATAAGACATGCAATATGAATAAATGATCATACTTTTCTGAATATTATTTGATCATAAAATATTTTAAAAGTTAAGTGTAGGAATGTTTATCATGTGCAAGTGTTTATGTGGCCTTTATTAATGTAAATTCCGTTTTGTTTTAGATACACAGAGGAAGAAAGGAATTTTTTTGCAGAGAGGCGAGTTCTTGCTCTGAATATTTTACAGGGGAGAACCTATTGTAAACCATTCACTGTATGTGATTAATTGAATACTAGTTGTTATTTAACCCATAGCTGGGAGGTGTTTATACTTTCATCAAGGGTATTAGTAGCAAACATCTTGTAGCTAAGTGGTTAGTTGGCATTACCTATTTATATGGGTTGGTTTCTATTATCATGATAAACTTAATACATATGGGAGGGGAATCTATCTCCATATTTTTTGGATGAGACATGAAAACTTATTCTAAGTAGAAACTTAATTTTTAAAATTGTTTTATTTTAATTTTATTTTAACCATGCAGAGGCATAGAAATACCTGGTAAATAGCTGGAAGGTTACCCCACCTGGCAAGATGGACTCGTAGATCTTGTTAGATCATCAATTGAACCTGGTCAAGTGGGTTACTGTTGGTTGTCGGTGAAAGTTTATACTCTTCAAGTGCTTTTTTGGGGTATATTTCAAGTGCTGGTCATAATTTTAAGACTATTTATGTATATTTAGTGTCATCAGTGTAGACATGATTATTATGTGCCATGATTTTGAAATTGTCTACAAAAGCAACTGCACTCCATCAAGTGCACTGCATGAATTGAAACATAAAAACATGGGTCTTACTAGTTTGAAGATGAGAATGAATCGTCAGACATGATGAATATTGAACGTTACCTAGTGGCTGTTATGGGCTTCACACTCACCGGATTATAAGCCCCCCAATATTTATCTCTGGGGTTATTTTAAAGGTCAATTAAAACAATCCTTAAATTATTCCTGCATTAAAGAATGTCATCAGTCCAAGTCAGGGCAATGCCACGAATGGAGTGTGTAAAAGTTATTGACAAATTTGCACATCGTATTCAGGTGTGCTTGCAATGCAGAGGTGTACCTTTGGAGCATATTATTCAATGGTGATAAAACAAAGACTGTTGGACATTCAGAACTGAAACTTGGTGGACAATTCAGGCATAGACTGAAGTTTATTTGTACTAAATATGGTTTTATTGAAGAAAGGAATGTGAATTTAATTTTTGCCATTTGTCTTTTGTCACTTTGTATGATTATGATGTCCGTAGGGTCAACTAACCCATAGAAAAAGAAGAAAGCTGTTTGGTCGATTTCATGTTTCTGAATTTTTTAGATGAGAATTCATAATTTGCATAATTTGGATTATTCGAACTACTGTTCAATTTTGAGTGTTATCTTCACAACCTTTCGGTCGCTGTAACCTCCGGCCTTCTTCAGGTGTATCTTTTTGAACTCAGGAATATTTCTATCACACTCGGGAATCTGGACGCAATTTCGAATGCTTTATTTAATCCATGCCTTGTTCGGTCAGCCATGACTGGGAGAAGTCTTTAGTAATTTGTAATTCTTCATATCGCCTGCACCGAGGATTGAACCTATATCCATGGTGTAGTGGATATAGTACTAAGTAAAATTCAGTTCTAAGTGATAGTAATCTGAAGGTAGAAGGTTCAATACTCGGTGCGGGTAATACAAAGAATTGCAAATTACTGAAGACTTCTCCCAGTCATGGCTGACGGAATGGGAGCATGCTACCCCCGTGGATTAAATGAAGGATTCCGTTCAAAGTTCCATCCAGATTCATGAGTTCGACAGAAATATTCCTGAGTTTGAAAAGATACACCTGAAGAAAGCCGGAGGTTACAGCCGCCGAAATGTTGTGTGGATAACACTCAAGATGAGAACAGCAGTCTGAATCATATGAATTATGCAAACTGTTTGGTTGACTTAATCATGTTGTATAGGAAAGATTTGAAATTGAATTTCAGTTGCTGCCAGAATGTTATCCTAGGTAGATGTGATATATGATCCAGAGAGATGGTGTCACTAAGACTTCCTTTGTAGATAGTTCTGCCAGAAAGAACTCTAAGGAAATGGATGTCCATAGTTAAGATATATAGTTATAATAGTCGTTGCTTCGTTCTTATTGAGAAAAGAATTAACAGGACAGACTCCCCCCCCCACCAAAAAAAAAGATGTCAAGAATATGTGATACCTTTTTCCTAACTTATTACATGAACGGATCAGCCAAATCATGCCTTCATATTTCGTAGCCCCCCTCCCTTATGAGCTCTTGAACATAAATCGGTATAATAATATTAGGAAAATATCAATAAGAATTACTTCTTGAGCAGTGTTGATACAATAACTGGGTATGTAAATTTCCTTCTTTACCTCGCTTCTATCACTTTATAGCACATACAAAATTTGTGAAATTTGGTGGAAAACAATGCGCTACTTATGAGAGAGTAAGAAACTAAGATGGATGTATTTACGTATTGTTTTTATTGCCCCCAAACATTAGAAATTATGTTTTTAAGCAAAAATAATTCGTTTGAACTAATGCCGAATACCCTTTATGTATTCTTTTGAAGATTATCAACAAAAATGGTCACTTAGTTAAAAAAAGAAGAAATTATGTAATTCTTTTTTATGTTATTATGTTATGTTAATTTCTTTAAATTTATAAAACATTTATCCAATTAAAAAAATCATTTAGACTTGTGTAAGATTCGAACTCAGGTAAACATAAAAGCTACTGTCTTAGTAATGTGTACTCTGCCTATTCCTTTTTTGTCAACCAAGCACATGTTTCTATTTGTGTACAAACAGACAAACTCCAAAACCACCAGAACTTAATAGACGACCGTTCTTTTTTCAACACCATTTTCTTCTTTTTAATTATATTCAAAGATATTTTAAAGATAAACGAATGCCAAATCTCCATTACAATATGATGATTAATACAAATTGATTTATCTGTATTCTTGATCGGTTTGAATGACCTTCATATTTCCCCGTAGACCCCACTCTATTCATTAATTCGAATTGACACTCCATACATTTCGTATTTGATAAAATAAAAAAGAAAGCAACAAAATAAAATCAAAGATACAAATATTTTTTATTTCAATTTCAATCAAAATTGCAACATGAATTTTTCCACAGAATTTGTTTTTTAAGTTAATGTTAATTCTGCAGTGAGCTTGCATAGAATGGCATATATATATATATCCCCCATCTCTCTCTCTCTCTCTCTCTCTCTACCTATCTATCTATCTATATATATATATATATATATATATATATATATATATATATATATATATATATATATATATAAAGTAATCCAATAAAAGATATAAGCGTCAACTAATATCTTATAATTAGTGAAACATCCGGATAAAAACTGAAGCTCAATATACTGGATAGAGCATTAATGTTATAATATAAAATGAAATAATAAAATAAGGTGCCAATCACATTTTATTAGAAATTAAAGTTCAAGCAAAGTATCTTAACGTCCTTAGCTCATGAGTTTTCAAAGATAATTCTTCTCCTCAGAGGACCATTACCGCAGTGATACCACTAGAGATAATAAAATTACACTTTGAAAATATATAAAACTATATACAAAAATACATAAAAATATATAACATCAAATATATCAACCCAAAAACATACTATATATATATATATATATATATATATATATATATATATATATATATATAAACATGTCAAAAGCTACACATCCTTGGAAATGTTTCAATGATTAGCTTTAACAAGCTATGATCTCAGCAGGCTAGTACATATCAGTTTTTTTAATTGTTCAAAAAGGAAAAACACAAAATTCAAACTGAAAGGATCACAAGATCAGGTTTAAAATAATAGTTTGTGTATATTGTTGAAGTTCAGGCATCAATCTCTATTCAATAGTTAGATATGTGTCACTTAATTTAGAATTCATCCGGGTAGTTAGATTGCAGCTTAAGGCGTAGGAGGCAGGATGTCATAATTTAAAGAAGATGTGAGAGGAGTAGGATGGCCTGTAGTAAAGAATAAGAAAAAGAGGGGAGTTTAGGAAAGGCGGGCATATATGAATACTGAATATGCACACACAAGCGCTAGATATTGACTTTTACATGGGGTTACGAAATTTTCAAAAACTATTACCAAGTTAATAATGTAAATAAAATAAATTAAAAGTAGGATAAAAGTAGGATAAAAATAATAATAATAATGATAATAATAATAATAATAATAACATTTATAATAAAAATAATAATAGAATGTATAATAACAATAATAATAATAGTAGTATTATTAATAATAATGATAGTAATAATGATAATAATAATAGAAATTATTATAATAATAATAAGAATAGAATTTATGATATTAATAATAATAATAATTATAAAATAAAATAGTAATAATAATAATGACAAAATAATAATGATAATGATAATAATAACTATGATAATAATAATAATAATAATAATAATAATAATAATAATAATAATAATAATAACGGCAAGAGAAGCGATAGTTGCTTGATAAACTTTTCTGCTGTAGCGCACAGTTTATTTTATTATATCAGTTACAAGTCTTTTTCTCCTTAGCTTTATTGTGTGAATTGGGGTAAGTATTTATCGTATTACCAATTGATATTTTATTGTTGTGTTTTTTATTATTTTCACTAAATTATCACTACAACTGTAACTTAATTTAACGGTATTTTTATTAATAATTTTATGGAGGATATTCTTAGGGGGAGACGAAGGTTGATGAGGTTTAAGAATATTTTACCTAGTTTGGTTTTAACCATTAGATTAAATGGAGGTGTAAACCAAAATATTTTCCTATTTCTTACTTTTTTAGGTATATTAATAAGTGATGTTAGGTTAATATATTTGATTTGAGTATTTTTATAGCCATTATCGTTTAATACTTTGTTGTAAAAAACCGTATGTGGATTAAAAATTTCTCTGTTAGAGGAGTTGTTATTAATTCTTCTATCAATTGATGTGGGTATATGTTTAGTTATTGTTTTGGGATTGTTTAAGAGTGGGTGGACGTAAATTGGGTTAACATTGTGGTTAGTATATAGTTCATAAGTTCGTTTGTTCACGCTAAAAGTTATATCTAAAAATGTTGTGTTAGATGTTACTTTTACTTCCAATCCTAATCTTTTCATTTCTTTAAAAATAATCTTTTTTGTTTTTTCGCATTTAGGTCAGTTCAGTTTTATGCCATCTTTCAGGGTTCGAATCTCACACTAGACATTTTTCTATAGCATTTCAGTTATATTCTAGCTGATATTGATCATAATCATAAACCTGCATAATATTTTTTAAAGAGACAAAAAACACTACCCCACGTAGCGTTATTTTTAGGTAGCGTTTTTTGAATCTCTATCGATGGAGGTGAATCCGATGTAAGTTGTTTGTTTTTCAGACTTTTGTTTTGGCGCATCGCTATGTATTTTTCTAGTTGAGAACTGTCTGTGTTTCTGATGACTCTACGGGAGAAAGATCCGATATTGACATACAAATGTCGGTTGGTCTTCCGATGAACAAAACCGCAATCCATAATTGTACCAACAGTTTTTGTTTTGAAAAAATTATTCATAAGATGAATAAAATCGTGGTTTCTGGAATGTAGCAAAATGTTGTTTATATATATTTATATATATATATATATATATATATATATATATATATAGAGAGAGAGAGAGAGAGAGAGTGAGAGAGAGAGATTAATAGATAGATAGATAGATAGATAGATAGATAGATAGATAGAAAGGATAGAGATAGATAGATAGATAGATAGATAGAAAGGATAGAGATAGATAGATAGATAGAAAGGATAGAGATAGATAGATAGAAAGGATAGAGATAGATAGATAGATAGCTATATAGATAGAAGAGATATAGATAGCTATATAGATGGATAGATAGATAGAAGAGATAGAGATAGATAAATAGATAGATAGATAGAAGAGATAGATAGATAGAAGAGATAGATAGATAGATAGATAGATAGATAAAGATAGATAAATAGATAGATAGAAGGGATAGAGATAGATAGAAGGTGTAGAGATAGATAGATAGATAGATAGATAGATAGATAGATAGATAGATAGAAAGAGATTGAGATAGAGAGATACAAAAGGGATGAATATAAATATAAATAAAATAGACTGGAAATAGATAGATAGATAGATAGATAGATAGATAGATAGATAGATAGATAGATAGATAGATAGATAGATAGATGGTGAGTCTATCCCAATATAAATCCTGTAAAATGAAGATATTCCATAATGGCAACAAACAAGATGCCTTTTTATTTTGTTGTGTCTACAGCTAATCTGAGCTAATAACCATTATGATGTCCATCTACAGAAGACATTATGATTCTTTCCTGTATAACTGAAATAACATCTATTATTATCGTAAATGATATACATTAATGGGATATATATATATATATATATATATATATATATATATATATATATATATATATTTCTTGAATGTGAGATATATATATATTATAATATTATAATATAAAATAAAGTAATAAAATAAGGTGTCAATCAAATTTTATTGGAATTCAAAGTTCAAGCAAAGTATCCTTAAGTCCTTAGCTCATGAGTTTTCAAAGATAATTCTTCTCTTCAGAGAACCATTACCGCAGTTATACTACTACAGGTAATAAAATTACGCTTTGAAAATATATAAAATTATATACAAATACATAAAAATACATAACATCAAACATATCAACCCAAAAACATACTTTTTGTTGAATCCATACAATGCATCCAGGTCATACAAATAATTTCATGAGCTAAGGACTTAAGGATACTGTGCTTGAACTTTGAATTCCAATAAAATTTGATTGACACCTTATTTTATTACTTCATTTTATATTATAATATTAATGCTCTATCCAGTATATGGAGCTTCAGTTTTTATCCGGATGTTTCACTAATTATAAGATATTAGTTGACGCTTATATCTTTTGTTGGATTGCTTCATATATATATATATATATATATATATATATATATATATATAT
This sequence comes from Sepiola atlantica, assembly GCA_963556195.1. Taxonomy (NCBI): domain Eukaryota; kingdom Metazoa; phylum Mollusca; class Cephalopoda; order Sepiida; family Sepiolidae; genus Sepiola; species Sepiola atlantica. The sequence goes on from OY744531.1 coordinate 50,824,752, forward strand.
ATATATATATATATATATATATACTAGCTGGCATTAGCAGCTCGCTATTATTTAAAATTTAATTCATAAATTGAAATTTATCCTACGATTTTGTTGTACGCGAAATTTACTTTATATATATATATATATATATATATATATATATATATATATATATATATTAACGTACCGTTGACCTGTTGGGTCACAACAACTACCATTTATTCTATTTTGATTTCATTCGTTGTGTAAGTCTGCAAGCTGGAATAAAAGACTGCATATAAAAATGACAACAAATTGTTTGTCTATAAAAAATAGATACTTTATTATATTATTAGCTCACATGGTTAGTTCATTACATCAGGTTGTGATCGAACGCTATATCTTTCTACTCGTCTAGTAAATGTGCATGCCAAATTGTGACAGACCTTTCCATCTCAGAAAAATCCGTCATTTAAAATACACCCCCATTTCCCTGTCACCATTCCAACCGGCAACCCATAATCAATTTGGGGGTGGTGTGACGGGTAACTCGTGTTTAACTATTGAAAGTTTTTATAGCAAAGGCCAACAACTGTCATCAGCTGGAGGACACGTCATCTAGCAAAATACAGGTGTGAATTTTTGACCTCGGATACTCGTTAACTTGGCCATGCATTTCAAATAAGGTCGTCTGACAGTTGCACGATGACACATTCTTATAGTGTCATATTAACAGTATCACAAAATTTGTAATCAAACAAATGAATTAATTTAAACGATATAATTTCAGTGTCCGTGTCTGAATCTGATCGAAAATCTATGGCGAATTGTGAAGATGAACTGATATGAAGTGACAAATGATATTAAAGCAAAGCAGACCTATGGGATAAATTAAGCAAGAAATTACTTCACAGAAGGAAAGTAATTAGCAAATTCAATGAATAATTCATTGTTCGTTTTTATTGATAAGAAGTGTCACAATATAAATATGCAAGTGCTTCAAATACTTATCATTTGTTTCACAATTTTTAAGCTGAGGATTGAAAATAACTTACAAATATATGCTCACTCCGCTCACTTATTCTTGCTAGCCTGGGAGGAAGGTAACATGACCAACGAACATATAATACACTGCCTCCCAAAGAAAGAGGTAATAACTGAGAGGATAGTCTCATAACAACAGAACATATACTACACTATCCCCTCCCCCAAAAAAAGAATAGAAAGGAGGAGGTAATTCATAGGTGGATAATATCATGACCAGAGAACAGATACTACAGTATTCCCCCGAAAGAAGAAGGTAATTTCTGGGAGGACGGTCTCATGACAACAGAACAGATACTACACTACACACGACTTAATTGAGCATGGAAAGATAGTAAATGAGTCTGAAATAGTATGGTAAACAATAATGCATTTAATAGATATAATATAGAAGTAATAGTATAGTTTCGGCTTCAGACAGATACTAGATCTGCATTAGTAATACATGTTAAGTTTGTTATTATTATTCAGGTTATATCGGGTGAAACCTTGTGACAATAACATCCATAAATAAGTGAGTGTTTGGCACAGCGTTTTTTTGTTTTTTTCTTTTGTCACGAAGATAGATTCTACTTCGTAATTAACTAGTTAAACATTTTGGATTACATTAAATAATGGGATCCGTTGGGCTAACAATTAACTTTAAGATTTTTCCCAATACCAGATTTAATTTAGATTTATTAGGTAGTAAAAAGGGTAGAGAAAAAGAAAAAAACAAGTTACCCGAATGCAAACAAATGGAAAATAGAAAGTCGAAACAAGTAAGAGAGAGAGATGCGTTATATAGGAGCGAGAGGAGTGGGAACAGTCCTCATTGGCTGATGCCTGCTGACGTGTCTTTAAAAGAAAGGTCGAAGATAGTTACAAAGAAAAACTAGGAAATATTTTTGCTATGTCAACATGCATAGCTAAACGCTTTCGAGGAGGCGACCTGGCATGTCCGAAGTCAGGTTGGGGTTGCTATCTAAGCCGATATGATACAGAACTCGAAATCGGCAATGAAGACAGTGCATCACTGAAGACCAGCCTTGATGCATTTAAAAATGTATTTTGCGATCAAGATGAGAATAGTAGTCCAAATAATCTAAATTATGCAAACTTTAAAAATGTGTGTTAATTATTTGTTCTATTATAGGTGTTGGTCAGTTATTGATAATTTTAATGTCTTGTTCTTATTTACTTGTCTCCCCATGAGGGGAGAATTAGACATAAGATCGATATTTAATGTGGAGAAAATCAAGCTCCACACAAAGGGGCACTTTACATTGGGACAAAACTTTCCTCAGTCTAGAAGGATTCCTTCTTCATTGATAGAAGACAGAAAAAGATGAAGTGCAGTATCAGAACAGATACTATACTATTGTTTTGTTATTGAGGTAAAAATTGATTTTATTGTCTTGCATAAAAACATCAAATCGCAGATTTTATAGTAAATCCTATAAGTTTAATAAAACATGTTTGAAATATTTAAAAATCAGAATTTGGATCATTTAGATTATTCTTAGGGTGTATTTTGTCAAACTCTGGAATCTGTATAAAATTTAGAACTGAACTCTTTATTTGATCCACAGGGGTGGATTGTTCTCCTTCCGTCAGCAATGACCAGAGAAAAGTCTTAAGTAATTTTTATTATATTCTTAGTATCGCTTGTACTGAGGATTGAACTTTAACCTCAAGAAGAGTATTACTTAGTACTTTATGATGTGAACAGTAGTCCAAATAGTCCAAATAATACAGATTACCAATCCTCATTTAAAAAGTACCAAAAACATAATTAAGAAATGGACTCAACCTTTCTTTTGACATCTTGTTTAAATTCGACAAAAAGTAAAAGAAGTGTATTTATGAATGACAATGCTCCTTCTCACGTATCCAAGGTTATCAGTATATTTATTGGGTCTAAAAGATGTACATGGGAAAAGATAACAGAATGGCCACCATTAGGTTTTGATCTTAATCTGATCGATAATCTATAGTGAATTGTGCATCATCATCATCATCATCATCATCATCATCATCATCATCATCATCATCAGTTTCATGTCTGTTTTACATGCTGGTATGTGTTGGATGGCTTTTAGAAATTGGCTTCTAAGCTAACCAATTTCTGGCCAGGCCCTTATTATCCCTCTCTCTCTCAAATCCATCCTTATCACTTCCTCCCATGTTCTTCTTTCCCCCTGCTAACTAACTCTGCTACTGTGAATGTTCTACATTTACTAGCCCAAGAACTCTTATCCATTGTTTCAATGTGGCTATACCATCAAAGTCTCCTGTTCTACACATATCTCTCTATACTGTCCACATTTAATCTTCTTCATAGATCATCAGATCGATCGAAGCCTGTCTTTAAGACTCACATTACACATCCATTGTATCATTCTCATGCAACGCATATTCTCTCCATGCAATGCATATCCTCAACTCTCACTAGCCATGTTTGAAATCATATGAAGATTACAAATAATATGACAGTCAAAGTGGAATTATGGGAAGAAATTTAAACCATTGTGTCAGAAATTGAAACTGTCTAAGTAAAAAAATTACAAAATCAACAGATAATCGATTTCTGGCCGTTGAGAAGAAAGGTCACTATCTTAATATGCAAATTCTTTAAAGACAAGCGTATCTCTTATTTGTTCTTTTATAGATTATTATTATTATTATTATTATTATTATTATTATTATTATTATTATTATTATTATTATTGGTAACTGTATTACCTTGTTATTGAAGTAAAAATTGATTTTCTGGTTTTGCATAATAACTTTAGACAACAGTTTATATAATAAATCTAATAACTTTAATTAAAACATGTTGAAACTACCTAAAAATTAGACTCACACTTTTTTCTACATCTAAATTGATTGTTTAAAATTTAATAAAAAAATTCAAAGAAAATTCCCAACAGCACTTCTTCTGAACATGAGTCTGTAGTGAAACAAGGACTGCTTAATTCCTAAAATTGACATTATCAACATTATTTCTCTTTATACTTTGATTTTAACTGTACTTTTGGCAGTGCTGTGAAGGCATCCTTACTAACATTACAGCAGTATATTTGTGTAAGTCATGGGGGGGGGGTAAAGAAACTTTTGTTCTACTCAGCACTGTCCGAGAGCAATAAAATTATTATTATCAACATCATTCCTCTTCATAGCTTGATTTTAACCGTACGTTTGACAGTGCTGTCAAGGCTTCCTCACTAACATTACAGTAGTATATTTGGTAAGTAAGAGGGGTACAGAAACTTTTGTTCTACTCGGCGTTGCTTTGGAGATATAATTGTCATTATAAACATCATTTCACTTCATACTTTGATTTTAACTTTTGGCAGTGCTGTGAAGGCTTATTTACTAACATTACAATATTATATTTGGTAAGTGAGGGGGTAACAGAAATTTGTGTTCGACTCAGCGTTGTCCGGGAGAAATAAATGTAAATTACAGTATTACATTTATATTACTTTGGACTATTTCCATTATTAATATCATTTCTCATCATATTATTGTGAAAGCAAGTGGGTGGGACGGAATTACCCGGGATCAAGAATGTCGGTCTTGTCCAGGAGCAATAAATGTAAGATTACAGTATTACATTTAAAACAGATAGCTCCGGTAAATAAAATACATTATTATTATTTTTTTAACACATTAAAACAAGAAAGAGGAATGAGCTTGGTCGAGGATAAAGAGAGGGTTGGGGAGAAAGAGAGGGAAGTAATGGGGAAGCGGGAAAAATAGAAAGATAAAGAGATGGCTAGAGAGAGAGAGAGAGAAGTTGAGAGATAGAAGTTATAATATTACACACACTATTTACTTTGTTCTATTTTGTTTTTTATGGTCCCGGGCAACGCCGGGTAGCCCTGCTAGTATAATATAAAAAGAAACGGTTAAAAATCTTAGAAAATCCTAAAAAGTTGATGTAACACATCACTCAATAAATCCCGAGCCTGACATATACATGTCCCTACTAATAAAATATATATATGCTTTTTATAAAGTACTACCCTTCAAATGGCAAGTGTCTAAACTTGAGCCGAATCAGATTACTAGTTTACGAATTACTTATTTAAGTGAAGCTGTCGTTGTACATTTTCAAAACAATGGAAACATTTTAATGCTATGTGTGTATAAAGCATTGCTTTCTGATGAGAAAAATACAGTTCAAGCAAAGCAATGGCTTGATAAATGTTATTCGGACTCTGCTCTATAGGAAACAATGGATAAGAGGTGGTATACTGAATTTAAACGTGGTTGTACAGACACAAATTATACTGAACACTCAGGTCGCCCAAATTTAGCAGTTGTCCTGGAAAACATAAAAAAGTCCACAAACTCGTGTTACCCGATCATAAATTGAAGTTGCGGTAGATAGCAGAGAAGTTGAAAATATCACGAGATAGTGTATTTACAACTTTGTCATAAAAACATTTGTCAATGAGAATGCTGCATTCAAAGTGAGTACCGCATTTGCTCACTGTCAATCAAAAACAACTACGTGTTGATAGCGTTGCTTGCAACTTTTCAATGCAACAAAAAGGACTTTTTGCTGACATATGTGACAATGGATAAAGCATGGATGCACCACTTCACTTCAGAGTCTAATCGAAAGTCAGCTGAGAGGACAGCAGCAAGTGAAAACCGTCCTAATTGACCAAAAATGCAGACATCAGCAGGCAAGGTTTTTGCCTCCGTATTTTGGGATGTGCAAGGTATTTTGTTAATCGATTACCTTAGGAAAGTAAGAACCATCAATAGCGAATGTTATATAGCATTATTGACGCGTTTGGAGGAAGAAATCGACAGAAAATGAAAAAAGAAAAAAGTGCTCTCTCACCAAGAAAATACACTGTATCACAAGCCAATCACATCGGTTGCAAAACTACACGAATTTCACTTCAATATACTTCCGCACCCGCCCTATTTCCAGATGTGCCTTCAGCGACTACTGACTGCTTGCAGATCTCAAAAGTGTGCCCCAGGGAAAGAGATTTATCTCCATGCGAGCGTAACTTAGCTTTATCGCGGAGTGACAACAATATTGTAATTTCTAACAGGGCTCTATTATATATATATATATATATATATATATATATATATATATATATATATATATATATATATATATATATCAGTTAATAAGTCAAGAGATATTTTGTTAAGATTATCAGATTTTATTTGACTTTTTCTGTTATTGTTATTTAAACTAAGTATTGGTATTTAAATTAAGTATTCTTATTCAAATTAGGTCTTCTTACTTACATTTAGTATTGTTATTTAAATTAGATATTCTATTTAAATAAACTATGGTAACCAGAAGTTTCTTCTTCATAATATTCCGTCTTCTCCTTCTTACTATGAGATTTTCAGGAGAAAATAAATGGGAAGCTGCTGCATTTCCACTGCCTCCATGGACGAGCTGCTACTGAATAATCTATGCATATCATAAAACGATGATGTCAAAATCTCAAGTATAATTTAATTGACAGAATGACTTTGAGATTTTCTGAAGAAAATAAATTAAAAAATATTCGCTTTGTTTTTAGTAATGTTCTCGAGGGTCGCGTACATCTTTTGATGTGTATCGGGTGTCTCAATATAAACTTGACTTATCTATATAATAATACACTACGACAATTTCATGTTTTTACATACGTTATCATCCATCACGTCTTCTTTAACAGATGCGATCGCCCGATCGCTAAGGATGCAATGCAAAAAAAAAGTAAATTGTCGCTGTGATGTCGAACGTGAAACTCAAAGTATAATTCACTTTCTTGGCCTTCAGGCTAGGATCAAAGTGTAGTATATGTTCCATTCAAAATGGTAAAATAAGACCGTGGAGTCTTCGTTTGTGCTGAGCGTCTATAGATTGGAAACATATCACAAACTCCTACAAGGGTGTTGGAGATATTATTAAGTACGGCAGCAATATACAACACATGGAATATACAACTGTGGAATTTCCACTGGTCCCGCTAATTTAATATTAATTATATTATTCTGTATTCTTCAGAATTGATAGAATATAAAATAACGTTTCAAAATCATTCAAGGAGTTGGCATTTATCATTTTTTTCAATTTTCTTTTATCTTTGTTTCTGCTGGGGTTACCAGAGATTTACCCACTATTTCAGAGACTCCTACTGAGATAACTTTTTAGGATTCTAACCGTCCCTTTAAGTGCAGTTGCTTGTATGTATTTTGCATTTGGTTTACCGTGTATGTTTAGCAGGTAGTTTTTAAGTTCTTTTTCATAGGGCTCCTATGATTACTGGAATTATTTAAACTCCCCCTATCGTTCTAGTTTATCTGTTATGTCATACATAAGAACTTGGTATTTAGTTATCTTCTCCCTCTAAGCTCTGTTTAGGCCGGTATCATTGGGGACACTGAATTCAATTGGGGTGCTACTCACTCCATCTTGTCCTGTATCACTATGTCAGGTTTAACAGCTGCGTTTTCTAAGTATGTAGTTGTAGGGATTGCATAATCATAGTGGATGACTTATTTTCCATGGTTCTTTTTGGTATATGTTCACAGGAGGTGTTGCTACACAAGATAATAATTTCAGAGATATTAGCCTTGAAATAGGTGTGGTTTAGTGATGAAGCACACTTATCTCTATGAGACCTCAACAAGAACTATAACTGTGTGTTCTGGTGATCTCAAGCACCAGATAAAGTCCTTCAGAAGTCACTGCACTCTATGAAATGACCTACATAGCCATCACTCAGCATAACAATGGAAGAGCGTGTCAGGGTAATGACAACTAAACTTGACATTGCTAAGTATGCCATCGAGCATGTCAGAGTAATGAAAACTTAACTTGACATTGCTAAGTATGCCATCGAGCATGTCAGAGTAATGACAACTTAACTTGACATTGCTAAGTATGCCATCGAGCATGTCAGAGTAATGACAACTTAACTTGACGTTGCTAAGTATGCCATCGAGCATGTCAGAGTAATGAAAACTTAACTTGACATTGCTAAGTATGCCATCGAGCATGTCAGAGTAATGACAACTTAACTTGACATTGCTAAGTATGCCATCGAGCATGTCAGAGTAATGACAACTTAACTTGACGTTGCTAAGTATGCCATCGAGCATGTCAGAGTAATGACAACTTAACTTGACGTTGCTAAGTATGCCATCGAGCATGTCAGAGTAATGACAACTTAACTTGACGTTGCTAAGTATGCCATCGAGCATGTCAGAGTAATGACAACTTAACTTGACATTGCTAAGTATGCCATCGAGCATGTCAGAGTAATGACAACTTAACTTGACGTTGCTAAGTATGCCATCGAGCATGTCAGAGTAATGACAACTTAACTTGACGTTGCTAAGTATGCCATCAGTTCCGAGCTGCACATTTAGAACATGCCTTAGAAAATTTTAATTTTATAACCAAAAGTACTGAATGGACACTAATTTAATTGTTATCATTATAGCTTTAAGGAAATCCAAAGTTTTCTTGTCTTTCTTGTTTGGTCCATAAGTTATGAGCATGTAGATGTGTCATGTTTATAATGAGACAGCCTATATTTAGATGGGTCATGTTCATAATGAGACACCTTATAGTTAGATTGGTAACGTTTATTCTGAGACACCCTATATTTAGATGGGTCATGTTTATAATGAGACATCCTATATTTAGATGGGTCATGTTTATAATGAGACACCTTATATTTAAGTGGGTCACGTTTATAATGAGACACCCTATATTTAGATGGGGCATGTTTATAATGAGACACCTTATAGTTAGATTGGTAACGTTTATTCTGAGACACCCTATATTTAGATGGGGCACGTTTATAATGAGACACCTTATATTTAGATGGGTCACGTTTATAATGAGACACCCTATATTTAGATGGGGCATGTTTATAATGAGACAACTTATATTTAAGTGGGTCACGTTTATAATGAGACATCCTATATTTAGATGGGTCATGTTTATAAGGAAGCACCCTCTATTTAGATAGGTCACGTTTATTCTGAGACATCCTATATGTAGACGGGTCACGTTTATAATAAGACACTCTATATTTAGATGGGTCACGTTTATACTGAGACACCCTATATTTATATGGGGCATGTTTATTCTGAGACACACTATATTTAGATGGGTCACGTTTATACTGAGGCACCCTATATTTAGATTGGTCACGTCTATTCTGAGACACCCTATATTTAGATGGACTATGTTTATTCTGAGGCACCCTATATTTAGATAGGTCATGTTTATACTGAGACACCTTATTATTAGATGGATCACGTTTATTCTGAGACACCCTATGTATTTGCTATACTGGTATGCCCGAAAATGATAATTTGATGCCCTACATAAAGATCTCGAGAGGCTGGAGTTCATCCTGATCAAGCCATTGATCGTGCATGTTGGAAGGAGAAATCCAGTGTGGGCCTTGCTGTGTGGGATAAAAGCAATAAAAAATGGTGATAATCTACCATTCTGTTAATAATGTTAATAATGTCATAGCAATTATTGACAAATAATAAACGGACTTCCTTACAGCTATTCTATGTGGTAACCAGGAATTTCTTCTTTTTCTTAATATATTCTTGTTTCCTCACTATTCTAGAAACAATTAGCAGATACACAAAAACACTAACATATCTATCCTTATTCTTCATATTTGAGTAATGTACAGAATAACCCTGACAAAATTTGCACCCATAAAAATGTTAATAAAATTCATAATCTGTTCCGTCATGAATGCGGCTGTGACGGCCCTCTTCAGTTCAAGAATAGTCTAGGGATTGTTTTGATAGACATTATCTCTGAGATTACACGACAGATAAATCTGTTTTAGGGTTAAGGTCCGGTTAGAATGAAACTCATTAAGGATCATACCTCCTACTGATAAGACAATCACAAAAGTGTCCCAACAGTGTGGGGAATTGATCCATTCTGTTTAAACCACCGTTCATCTCTGACAACACTCATTCGTCTGTATACAGCTGCCCAAAATGTCTTAACGACCATTAAGTAGCGCTTAATATTGATAATAACTGTTAGATGAACATATTTTTATCTAGAGGATATATTAAAAGGGAAGTAACTCTTTACCTTTGTGTTCTATCTTGCCTCAAAGAGATTTAGAGAATGGAGTTATGTCCCTTGTACATTTCGGATAGATACAATCTTGGATTAACACATGTTATAGACTTCTTTTCAAGTAAGACGTTTTGGAATAAGAAATAATTCTTTTGTGCACTTGTAAATGGAGAAATAAATGTTAATTGTTGATTTATACAAGAGTTTTATTCAATTCTTTTTTATATTCGTCCTATATCTCATGAATACTACTGCTGCATATCAATAACTCATCAAACGGTGATAAAACATAGACTGTTCCACATTAATGACTGAAATTTGTTTGACAAGTCAGGCATAGATTTAAGTTTGTTAATGATTTGTTTCAGAAAGAAGGAAATAAATATTTGATGGTGAAACAAAGGCTTTTGGATTTCCAAAGTCTAAATTAAGAATTTCTTATGAATTAGATGATTCTGTTGTTGGCATTGGTTTCACCGATATCTTTCCTGTTCCTATTAACTTGCCGAGAGCAGAATTAGACACAAGGTCGGCTTTTAATGTTGAGAAAAATCAGGTTCCCCGAGGAGGGGCACTCTGAAGTGGAACAAAAATTAAAATTTCCTCAGCCTAGAAGTACTTCTCCTTCGCTGACCGAGGACAGAGAAGATGAAATCTAGTATCAGAACAAATACTACACTTTTCTCCTAGCCGAAAAGCCGATATCATTCTTGTTAGAATCATTTCTAGAAAGACATCGGGTACTTACAGGAGGGGCCACGTGAAGGTTGGCAACATCCTAAGTGAAAGTGTTTCTGTGGCACAAACAGGATTCGAACTTGGCAAAAATGAAGTTAGTTTAACATGGGCGCAAAATCCAGCTCCCCCAAATGGACACCCTGGAAGCGTACAGAAGCTGAGAATTGACAATAAACCGACCTCTTATTCAAAGGAGGAAGTAATGCCTCGGAGGATGTATCTTCTAGGACCCAGTTGGATCATATTACATCTTGAAAAAAAGGGGCTGATTGTTTAAGACCGCCCCTAGGTTACCAGAATGATACCAAGACGAACCTCCACATGTTCGATGACCTTCAGTAAATTCCAAACTAGAACTTTTTATTTAATCTACTGGCATAGGTTTCTCTCGTTCCATGATCAATGTTTTTTTCTATTAGATATCTTTGAGAGAACGTAATGGTCGTTTCTCTGTTCAAGTTCTGTGGAGAGAAAAGACAGCCATATTTCCACCTTCACGTGAATGTGAATAGTGTGTTAAAGGTTTGAGGAGAGAGAAAGACACACACACACACTGAAAAGGAAATGATCCTCTGACACCCAAAGAGAATTGAAATGCATGGTTCTTCTTCTTTGCGTGTCTTTGAAGCATGTTTACATACAACAGTTTCCCACTTTTTTACGCAGCCTTTGCATTATTGTTGTTCTCTGCAAGATCTTTCTAAGCTGCGCCAGTGGGGCAGTAGAAGACAGACAAGGGAGTGTTACATCGTATGATCCTCCTCTTCACATTTGCAGATGGTTGGGTCAGTTTTGTAGTCCCATCTAGTTATAGCAACTTTTGATTTCCCCGGTTCCTGTTCTCAGACGATTGGGTGGTTTCCACTGAAGTCAGGGTGCTTCTGAACCGGAGGAGAGGGACTCAGAAAGGGGGGATTCTCATGTCAGTAGGAGAGGGTCAATTTTCTTGCGTCTGGTCCACAGCTTTAGTCTGGTCTCTTCCTAAGATGTTCTTTGGGGTTCGACATGGCTGAGGAAGCTTCTCCTTGACTTCAGTTACTGGACTATTAGTTCATGTCTATGAAGGAGATGGCGTTCATCAATGATAGCCTTTATGATCTCTACTCAGTTGGCAACTTCCCCACTCATATCTGGTGAAAGGCGATGACGCATGTTTCACATTGACAACTAATATTTATTTAGTGTGAGGTGTGAATAAGAAGATGTTGTACACGTGTATCAAAGAGAATTGAAGATAGAAGTTTGGTCATGTATTTGGGTTGTGCTTTGTTGAGAAAAAAAAAGAGAGACAATATCTGTGTAGATTAAGAAATAATGCAATAGGTTTAGTCAAATAGGTGAATAATTCTCCATTTCCAGCGGACGTGTGAGTGTCACGTTTAGTGTCATGGTGATCTACTCTATTGTGTAACTCCATGGATTCTTGCGACACTATGAATAGTGATAATTGTGATAAACATTGTCAAAGCTTGCCACGTTCGTCTATATCATCAATACAACAACACAATCTCTTTTCGTCTTAGAGATCGAAGAGTTCCACTTTCTATCAGACTCAACCGTAATAGTCCAACTCCAAATCAAGGGAGATCACTCTTATCTCCAAAATGGTCCAAGACAGATAACTCATAATCCACAGCTATGACCAATCCAGAAACAGTCTCTGACAATACATTACTTCTGTATTTACTGTAAATACATACTATTGTTAACTCTACTTCCTCCTCCTCCTCCTCCTCCTCTTCCTCCTCCTCCTCATCATCATCATCATCATCATCATCATCATCATCATCATCATCATCGTAGTTGATTGAAAGCTCGTCTTACATGCTGGCATGTATTGGACAGCTTTAAGAAATTGACTTCCAAACTAACCTATCTCTGCTAGGTTTTTATTTATTACTCTTTCTTTCGAGTCTATTTTTATGACTTCCTCCCATGTTTTCCTTGGACTTCTTCTTCTAGAAATTTATCAGTAAGTATTTGACAGCTTAACTCGGCACTCAAAGTTTAACCTACTCACCCACCACTTTGACATTATCTTCAAAGAACTCCCGTCATCTCCGCACCTAATTCCTAGCCCGGATTTCAAAGAACATTTAAGTATCAATTTCCTTTATTTATTCCTCTTTCTCTCGAGTCCATTTTTATGACTTCCTCCCATGTATTCCTTGGCTTTTCCCTGTGAATCTCTCATCTATTCTTTCAACGTAGCCATACCATCGAAATCTTGCGTTTTGCACGCATCTACCCCCTACTGTCCAGATTTAATCTTCCTCTGTGATCATCAGAACTAAGCCTGTCTTTAAGAATCACATTACAAATCTATCATATCATTTCTCTCCATGCAACGCATGTCCTCAACCCTAACTGGGTAGGTTTCACTTCCATACATAAACACACTGCGTACACATGCCTGGTAAACCCTTCAAGAGTGAACATTTAATCCTCCGTGCGTTATTACATACCTAGCATCAGTTAATTTTTCCTTAAAGAGATTGAACTCCTAACCTTTAGCTATAATTCAGTCTAGAACATCTCTTAGCCAACACCTATATCCACTTGACCATCCGTTTAATAGGAACAAACATGTTCTTAAAATGAACTGACAAACCAGTTCTGTAAAAGATTAACCACATTTGGTCTCTGTATAATGGCAGGCCGAGAAATGCAATAAATTACTGATAATAAACTTCCAAACAAATTTCACAAGTCGGACAAAGAAGCTGTTCTTTGGAAAAGAGAAAATGCAATAAAATCAAGACAAATCATTGTCTTCCAACAGAGAGATCAGGAAAATAAAGAAATCTATCAAAGAGTGAATTCAACCATTTTAGCTGAGCATACTGACCAGGAGAGTAAGACAGTTAAGACAGAATAAGTTGAATTCTTATTTCAGACATGTTGAGGACACGTTCTCGACAATCAGTCCGACAGCAACAAAGTCACTATCAGACTGAGGTATGGTTCTTTTCAGTCTCACAAGGTACACACTCCCAGGCTTTACCTTCTCTTTGAGAAGGGGTTTGTTTATCGCTAATCTCCTGAGACGCCCCTATCAAGAAATGCTGACAGGACTGTTCAGGCATTTTTTGTAGGCCACAGTGTGCTAATTCTAGTGCACTGACTTTTCAACTTAGCACCTGACCTTGTGTCTAACCTCCTGGAAAGATAAATAAAATAAGAGAGAGAAAATGAATTACTCATAAGACACTGATTACGAATGGTAGAAATTTTGTAATCTGAGAGTAATGGCTCTAAGTAAGTAATGCACTTGAGACAATTTGCAAAAAATACCTGAAGATCAATAAAAAGAATAGCTAAAAGTATTATTGAAATTGACAGTTTCTTTTCCTGCTCGCAACAAAGGGAAGTAAGTCTGTATTAAACGAATACAGATTTATCTCCCGTTTTTAAAAAGTGGTGCCTATACAAAAATAAATCCGACCGGATAGATAAGTCTCTCGAAAGGAATAAACTCAAATTACATATTATGAATAATGTACAGAAACAATTAGTATATATATAAACCAAAATAATTGCCACATACCTGTTACATGTTAGATACCATCACCAAACCGGTGGAAAGTAGGTTACAAAAAGAGACTAACTACACACTTATATAGACATAAAAAACAATAGCAATTATCAATAATTGGGATTATTTCGATTATTCAGACTTCTGTTCTTAACTTTTTGAACTCAGGAACCTGTATGGAATTTAAAAATAAACCCTTTATTTAATCCATGGGGGAGATTATTCTCGTTCTGTTAGCCTTCTAAACTTCTTAAAATTTCAACATCCAGAGAAATGATTATAACTTAGCACTTTATCCGTTGTTCCACATGTCTATGTGGACAGCGCTAGTATGAATTTTGGGAGCCTTAAACCTATTCTTGCTTTAGATATGTAGTGTTACTACTTATATATATATATATATATATATATATATATATATATATATATATATATATATATATATATAGGCAGCATCTTGTCTTGCAGGCAGATATTGTTTAATATAAGAGACAACTCGTGTCTAGATATCTTTTGGTAGATCCTTTCAATAGTCCGAATCAGGATCTTAGTTTCGGAGGGGAATTGGCTAATGAATTTGCCATAGTTTGGATTTATCTCCCAAGTACTTTCGGACCCATCTAAGAAACTAAGATCCTGATTCGGAATATATATATATATATATATATATATAAAATAATACAAATTATTAATCCTTATCTCCAAAATTAAGACAGCAATAGCAAAAGTACTTTGTCCGGGGAACTTTTTATTCTTCTGGTTGCCGATATAAACGTTAAGTAAGTCTACTTTTGTAACCCATTTCTTGTGTATTTCAGGATGCCCATTATTTTAGTTTTTTCCTGGTATTGTCTTGGAGATGTCGAATACCTTTTTGGTAGCCGTTTTTCGTCAGACTAATTTGTATAAATCATTCTATTACTATGAATTGGTTCAACAAATTTTTCTGACTGAGATACCTCTATTATATATATAACCTCTGTTGCTGTCAGACTGATTGTCGAAAAAGTATCCCCGACGTGTCTGAAATAAGAATTCAACTTATTCTGTCTTACTTTCATGGTTAATATGGTCAGTTAAAATATATAAATGCGAAAGTTTTTTTTCATTTATCACTCATATATTATAATAAAAAAGAGTTACTGTTATTTAAATCAAAACAAAATAGAATCTTAATATTTTGTATATATAGTGGATATAAAAGATTAAGAGAGAACCTTTTGACTGCCTAATTAACATTACTATTTTTAAAACCGTTCATAATTAATTAATGTTTGATATTATTAATTTGGAATTGCATTATGTTTGCTATCTATATGCAATAGTTTCGTCTATATTAACAGTAATTAATCAAAGTTATTTAATAAATAAATCTGAAAAAAGCTAAAACACCTAGTGTTAATTCTATGCACTCGCTGACGACCTTACCGAAGGTCGGGGCTCACTACAAACGAGGCAGAAGAGAGAATAGAATTGGGGGAGTGGGAGTAAGAGGAAGAGTGTTCCGGTCTCACTCGCTCTTTCTCGCTCTCTCTCTCTCTCTGCCTCCTATCTTTTCTCGCATTTTTTTTATTAAGTTAATGCCTAATTTATTAATTTTAACAACTAACTTACTTTTTAATGCTTGCAAAGACCTTTTCACTATTTTCAGTGACAAATGAAAACAAAAGTTTAGTAGCACTGTGATCTGTCCAGATGACGAAAAAAAATATAGATTCGTATTTTGGTATGATTCTAGATTAACATCCTCCATTAAACCCCCTAATTGTTCTACCCTTTTTAGGCGATCACGTGTGAACACCCTGAAAAACTTTATGAAAAGGAGAAAAGAAAAAACAATTATTTTAGAATTTAAAATGGGGGGAAATTTTCGTATATAAATTCAATTTTTCGGGCCAGTTTTAGAGCAGTTAACTAAATTATTTTTTGTTATGGGAGTTAAATCCGCTGTGTTTTTTTTTGGGGAGAGTGGCGCTACTTTTTTATGGGATTACCTGTGGTTTTATGACCTTGCCATTTGGACTTGGTGGTAAAATATTTTCTTAAGTTCCCTAAAATGATACAATGGCCCGGAAATTGGGGAACATTTTACCATTAATATATATAAAATTAATCCCCCACTCTAAATTCTAAAATATTAGTTTGTATTTCTTCCCGTTTTCCACGGTATTAACATGTAATCGCCTAAGAAAAAGCAGAATGTCATTTTTTCAGGAGGGAGAGTATTAATGAAGAGCGTTAATCTGCAAATTTACCCATATTTAATTTTTTTAATCTTATACTATTTTCTTTGTAACTATACGTTCCTTTTTATTTTAATTTAAGCAATTGATTTTAGTTGTGTTTACCTTTCCTGTGACAATTAAATAAATAACTTTAAAATGATCTAAGTAAATAAATACCTTATTTTTATGGTATAAATAAAAATATTGAAAGTTTGGATATTATTGTGGATTACTCCCTCCCGATAAAATGAGATTCTACTTTTTCAGGCGATTACGTGTGAATAACCTGAAAAACCTGGCTGAAAGAGAAACAACAAAAAATATTTTAGAATTTAGAGTAGAGGATCAGTTTCACATATAAATTTAACGTAAAATAATCCTCCATTTTCGTGCCATTCTAGGGTTTTATAGGAGTTAACCATTCTTTTGCCATTGTAGATGAATTTTATCGGTTATTTTAGGTGGGGGAGCTTATTGTGCCGATTGTGTCGTAGACTAGAAAAAGCATGTGTTTTATTTTCTAACTTGTGCATGATAGGAAGGATTTATATTTATTTACATACAAATAAATACACATTGGTCTTTAATATAGAGTGGAAGGTATATATTTTCTCCTTCTCTTTATATATATATATATATATATATATATATATATATATATATATATATATATATATACATATGTATATATATATATATATTGACGATTTAGATAGTTTTTCAAATCATGTTCTAAATAAAGAGCATAAACAAAGATATTATAGTTGTTTACAGCTGTTTCAAAACACTGTTTATGTTAAGTCATGTAATGAACCGTATTTTTTTACAATCTTCTTTAAAAGAAATACTGCCTTGACACAAAATTTAAAAATAAACACTGCCTTGGAACAGCTGTAAACAACTATAGTACCTTTGTGTATGCTCTTTATTTGAAACTTGACTTGAAAAATGATTTAAAAGTCAATATTTATATATATTCATATTCAGCCATATTACATTGAATATTGAGCTACTGGTATTTACAAGTTGCCGACTGATCTTTACAGCTAACTCATTGAGGGTTTTCTATATGATCTAATTTAAGGGTATATGTGTGTGTGTGTATCTGATATTTTCTGATTATATATATATATATATATATATATATATATATATATATATATATATATATATATATATATACTAGCAGACTTTGCCAGTTAGCTATCGCTTCGCAAAGTTCGCTACTTGAAACCAACATTTTAAATAATAAACATTTCATTTATAAGTTTCTTGCAAACACAAAATTAAAACTTTCGCATTTATTGGTATAAATTGATAAACTTTAACATCTTGGTAATGTTGATAGAAATTTATTTATCTTTTAAATAAGTCCCTAATGAAATCAAAGAAAGAGGAAATCAATTCGCTTGAGATAAATATGGCGTTGTTAACAGAAGAGAGCAGAGAGAGAGAGAGAGAGAGAGAGAGAGAGAGAGAGAGAGAGAGAGAGAGAGAGAGAGGGTAAGACAGCCAGTCAAACAGTCATCCGCTCCCTTCCCTTTTCTCTTCTGGCTTTTGCCTGTTGGTAAGAATTCTAGGGAATGATGTTTTTTAGTAAGTTATCCATTTTTTATTCAACCATTTTAATTAATTACTGTTAATATCAACGACACTCTTGCATATATAGAGACAAAATGGCTCAGTAAAATTATACATATATAACACCAAACATTAATTTATTATAAACTGTTTAAAAATATTTAAGCTAATTAGGTATTCTAATGATTGTCTTCAGATCATTTTCCAGTGCTATATATAGAGTATTTCCAAATAACATATTGTATTCTTGATTTAAATAACACTAACCCGTTTTGATGGTAATATAGGAGTGATAAATGACAAAACTTATATATATATATGTATGTATGTATGTATGTATATATATATACATATATATATATATATATATATATATATATATATATATATATATATATATATATATATATATATATATATATGTTTTTAATCTGAAAGATGCCAGTTCTTATTTATAATACACAATGGGTGCAATATAATACTTTCAAATAAGCAGCTTAGAATTATTTTCTGGATAATTTATTTCTGCCAATTGACATTATTGATAATCCAATACTCTTTTGAATCTGATATTTACTTTGATTGCTATAGCAAATTGGATGATTTTGACTAATACAATTGATTGCATTATTTGCTCATCTTCTACAATCAAACAGGTCTAATTGTTTTGTCTTCTGTTATTGTCATGTGGTTACAAGTCCCCAGAAGTTATAACTGTTTGAGATTGCTAAGTAATGGATAGAACGAAGATTTCTTGGTTTCATACTTGTTTTATTTATTAAGATTTTTTTCTAAACAGGCTTGGATCTCATGACTTCAGAGTAAGATTTAATATCGACATGATAGGGAGATGTGTGCAGAACAGGAGACTTCGTCATGTTGAAAGAAGCGACGAAGTTTTTGAATTAATAGATGTAGAACAGTTGAGGTAGCAAGGTAATTTGACAGCAGAAAAGCCAAAGAAACCATGGGAGGAAGTGATAAAAATGGGCTTGAGAGAAAGAGTGATAAATAAAAATCTTACCGAAGATAGGCTAGTTTGAAAGTCAATTTGTAAAAGCTATCCACCACATAACAGCATATAAAACGGACGTTAAACCTAATCGTATGAGGATGAGGACGAGAACGAGAACGGTCAGGGTTTTTAAGAGATTTTCAATGTTTCTTCTATTAATACCAACTTCCTCTCCTAACCCTCTCCTCCACTTGGGTTCTTTAATAACATGTCAACCACTGGTGGTATTTTCTACCAAACTTTCTTTTAAAGTTTAAAGCCCAACTAAAAGTTAACTTGACTTACTTGACTTGAAAACGAAATTCTGCCACTCTTCATGATCTTGGGCAAGTCGTTCAGCTGTCAGGAGCGGTATGCCAGTTTCAATCTTTATCTGGTAGGCCTATCTTTCTGGTGGTCGTTATCATGATCTTTCTTGAATTAAATCTTCTTGATATGATTTCTTGACATAGCTGGAGTCTGGTAGCCGGGAAACATGTCCAACCCATGTTAATTTTTTTTTTTTTTGACTAACATCGATGATGGATCTTTCAATATTTAAGCCTCTTTCAAATAACTGCATTTCTTCTCGTTCTGCTAGAATAGTTCATGTTTCACTTGCATAGACAGTAACAGGAACTATCAATGGATTGTAAAATCTTAACTTCTGAGGGGTTGATATGTCTTTCCTGTTCCATATCTTTTCTTGTAGACGTCCAAATGCAGACGTTGCTTTTCCTATTCTTCTGCTGATATCAGATGAGAATCTTGGAACCACTGAGCCAAGAAACACAAAATCTTTAAAAAGTTGATCATATGATAATCATAAAATGCTCTGACACTTTCGGTCTAGAAGATCACATGAACCCTGTTACCCCTCCTATTATTCAAAACTACAGAAGTAAGCTCAAACCAGAAACAAACTTACCACTTTGTATGCGAACGCTTTCATCTTGACATCAGTACAAAATAAACAAGAGTGAGCCTCTTAAAGTTCCCCGTCCACTGACTGACAGCCTTTTCAAACCAATTCCGTGGTGTTCATAAAGTTTGGTCACATAGAATAATTGGATATTGTTTCATTTAGTCAAATGAAATACAACAGTCAATATTTTTGACTGATTATGAAGGTAAGAGATTTGTTGAATGGCAGTTTTCCCTACGTGGATTAGAAGATGTGGTCATGTGGAATGGTTTCCTCGTTCACCAGATCTTTGTCCTCTTGATTTCTTTTTCTGGGGTATGCTAAAGGAGAAAGCGTACTCAACACAAATTAGAGATCCAATACACTTAACTCAGCGAATAATGGATGAATGTGTCAACAATGAAGACAATTTGGATTTATTGCAGCTAGTTCACAAAAGTTTTGCGAAACTCATCAATATTTGCATTGTAAATTATGGGAATCATATTGAAGATGTTATTTGAATAAAAAAATTATATTTTTATCTATGTGTCCAGATATTATAGACACTCTTTAGATTAAGTTTTGAATTTTAACATGTGTAGGGTTATGCCTTTGAGAAAAGGAATGAATGATTAACATGCCTTGAATCAAAAGTGAGTTTTGTGTAACTTCGTTTTGTTCATAGATTCTGTTGTTGTTGTTGCTTTTATTGTTGTTGTTAAGGTAGTTGGACTTCTGCATAGAACTCACGAAGATCGTGCCTCAGGATTGTCTGGTCTGCATGAAGTCATCCTTGTTAGTCGCAGCTATTCGTTAACCTGCAGGATTGAAGGTCTTACTTCGACATCAAGAGCAGCAACGCTCAGCAGTTGCATGCGAAGTCGAGGAAGGTTTGACCCGGTACACAAAAAAAAGGAATGCTACAAAAGCAACATTGCCACTTTAACTCTCTTAATTTGAAGTCCCGCACACCTGATATGTCTTTGCTTGCCACACACAAAGGAAGAGACAACCAGCCGACGAATCCTGATGCCGACTACTCCCGGATTTTCACTAGAGTCCTGCTAGCCAGGTAGCTCTGACACTAACATGTTGTCACCGCCTCTACCACGGTGAAAAAGGGGTGGACTTAAGTGGGGTAGTATTAGGGTGTTGATACCATCGTCATAGTAGGTCTCATGGGAGAGCTAACAGTAAAACACAATTTTAAAATTATATTTTTATTTTATTTTTACATTTTATACGCTTGCTGTGTTGAGGATTCACTCAGCAAATGTCTGGCCACTAATGTATGCGTATGTGTAGCTGTGGTTGTAATAGGCCGCACAAAAGTGTGTGTGTGGTTGTCATGTGCTTGTCTCAAACGTGACAAAACTAACTCTTATTATGTAGTAACCTAAAAAAAAAGGTAAAGAAACATGTCTATTTTTATGAATAGGGCGTTTTCTGTCGAAAATTCAAAAAATAAAAAGTAAATGATATTTTATTAAAGAAAAACATCGTTTTTTTGCTTCTAAATTCTTAATATATTCATAGCTAACTATCTCTCTTTTTCTCTCTATCTCTCTATCTCTCTAAGACTCTGTATTTTCTGATATAACTCTTTCGCAGTCATTGTTGTTTTGTTTTCTAGCAAATTGTTTTTGTAAATTTCTGACAGCAATATAATAAAATTCCGACACCATGTTTAGTTACATTCCTTACATGTGTCACGAGCTGGCAATGTATTGTCTTTCTAATCTGATTCTTTCCTGTGATGATCAAATTCCATTTAAACATTTTGGGTCAAATTCCCTAATTCTAAAATTATTTGTGTTAGAATTTTATTTAAATTTCTATTTTCCATCATCGCTAGTGCATTTGAAACCGTTATCCTCATGTTTATTGTTTGTCCTACCTTACAACGCTACACATGGGTATCAGTCAATCCCCAACTTTTCAGAGAGGAACTCGTTTCACCTATATGATCACTTTCTTCAACAATTTTTCTTTATTTCCATCTCCTTCTTTTTAGTTTATTTCCTTACCTTTAAATTTCTTTCTTTTTTTTCTCAAGTTTTTAATAAAAGAAAAAAATCTTCTTTTTTTTCGTATTCAAGAGTGGTCGCAGCATGTTGTAACTAGTGTTTGGACAATTAATCGAAATCGGCAATCGGAAAAATCAGAACATTTTAGCCTATTGGAATCGGAAAAAATTGAGCCTTATTTCCGATTCCAAAAACGATTCTTCTAATTTTTTTTTGTTTAAAACTTAATTTTCCCTTGCTGGTATTGATGATAAAATGATAAATAGTTATTGTTTTTAAACTACCAGTAAAAATAAAATCTATGGATCATAATAAAGAATTTAGGTAAAACTGGCACCGGAAAAAATGTCACAGGAAAAATGTCACAGGTGAAATGGCACATGTTGATAAATAGGAAAAAGTGGTGGATATGAAAAATATACTTGAAAATCTCATAATGAGTTTATGGAATCACAATTTTCAATCAATTATGAAGAAAAGAATAGAGAACAAATAGTTTGAATGATCAATTCGTGTAATGTGCATACCCCCACAGGTGTACCCTTACTTTTGCAAAAATATATGCACACATTGCACGGGTTGTTTACGGAAATCTGAAAATAAAAAAAACACAATTGTATAACTAAATATTTTGATATTTGAAAAGAACCGGAATCGGTTATTGTATCGAAATCGGGAAAAATATTAGAATCGTCCCATTACTAGTTGCAACTAGCAGAAAACCTGCACTACCTACTCATATATGAGGAATGCAACATTTGAATTCTTTGGATAATAACTTAGCACACCCGTATCATTCCAGTAATATTAATCTAGTATTTACTCTGCATTTGTAAATTAGATGCTTTTATATAATACAATCGATTCCCTTTATTTCACATTATCTAGAGAAAGACAGGTGTCCCTTTTTTTGTTGTTGCTGTTACATGGATAGGCAACTATTTGTTGATTTCATAGGTGTTTTATTTCATTCTTTTTGTGTTCTAGACGGTCAAGATTTTTAAGAGGTTTTACATTTTCTATTAAGGAAGATTCTTTAAAAATCACGCTCCACTCCCACCCGGGGTTTTTATGTCGACTGTCAATTGCACATCTGTTACCAACAATATTTTCAAACGGACTGCATTTAAATTCAAATCTTAACAGAAAGATATGGTCACATGAGGATCATGAAATCTCAAACTTTTCTCAGCTTTATTATTTATTTATTATTTATTTATTATTTATTTATTATTTATTTATTTATTATTTATTTATTATTTATTTATTATTTATTTATTTATATGCAATCTGTATTTACCCGGTTTTGCCCAGGTGAAAACTTTTTACTGAGTTGAAGGCTTAGAGAAAAATAACTCAAAATATTGCCACGTTTTAAAATCTTTTTTTTAACAGGATTTATAAAATAACTTTTTAGTTTTCTCTTATTTTATGTTTGATTTCAATGAATATTCGATTAATAGTAAATAAAAAATAATAATTCGGTGTGCATTTATCAAAGTTACATATAGGCGAGAAACACACACACACAGACGCACGATATCTTGACTGCTAGTTTTATTAATACAGAAATGCAAGGTTCCTTTGAAGTAACGTTTAAAAATGCAACCGAAACGAGTAACTTTGGACAATGTCTCTTCATTCTCTTTTCCTATCAATGCTAATGTTCCTCACGGCTCTATTCTAGGCCCAACACTGTTTCTTCTCTATCTAAATGATCTTCCACAGAATATTATTCAGAAAATTAACATCTATGTTGATGATACCACTCTCTATTCTAGTGTTGCTTCTCGGATCAGTCGAAATATGCAACTGATCTAGTAGTTGACCTGGGTTCAGTTGTGGATTAAGGTACGAAATGGCTTGTTTCATTTAATCCAGTAAAGACTCGGCTCGTGTCTTTCAATCGTAGGCGAGTCCCTTTTATTCCTGAGATTCTCATGGATGTCTCTGCTCTTGAGGAGAAATCCACTCTCAAACTTCTTGGTTTTTCATTCTCATCAAATCTTTTTTGGAGTTCATATGTTAGATCCATTGCTCTTTTAGCTTCTCGTAAAGTCGGTACTATCTATCGCTCCAAACACTTTCTCACACCTGAGGCTATTCTCTATCGCTACAAATCTACAATCAGATCATGTATGGAGTACTGTTGTCATATTTTGGCTAGTGAATCTCTGTCCCATTTGAGGGTTCTTGATAAGGTGAAGAAAAGTATCTGTAATTTGATTGGCCCTACCCTTTCTTCTTCTCTGCACCCTCTCGTTTACAGACTTGATGTTGCTAGTCTCAGTCTTTTCTATATATGTTATGGCATGTGTTCTTCAGAATTATGTGATTTATTCACTGCTTCTTTTGTTCCAGCTTGTTTGACTCGTTGGTCTAGTGGTTTCCATCAATTCGCTGTTTTCATACCTCATTGTAATACAACTTCATATTCCAGTAGCTTCTCTCCAAGAACCGCAGGCTTGTGGAACTCTCTTCCTGCTAACTGTTTTCCTCCTACCTATAACCTTGTTCTTTTCAAAACTAAGGCCAATAGGCATCTCCTGTCTTTATGATAACCATATTTGTTCTTGCTAGCTCCTTACATCAAATGGTTTCATGCCTTGTCTGGAGCGATTTCCATGAAAACAAATGGATGAATTTAAAAAAAAAATGGATTCAATTTTAAGTGACAAGAAGCTTGCCATGTTTACCATAAAAATAAAAAAGAGATTTTTAAACATTTGTTTTAGTTTTTCCTTATTTTATTTTGGATTTTAATAAATATTTGATTAATATTCAATAAAAAATAATAATATTTTCCTTGTTATTAGAGTTTGTTTTTCGCCACACTGACTTAGGTTTAGTGGTAGGTCCAGGTCAACAGCAACACAGCCAAAACAAAAAAATATCGCAACAAATCAATAGAAAACTTATGTATTAAATAATCTGTTATGGACAAACATTGTTTTAAAGCAAATACGCTTGGGATATTCGCCAAAAACATTTGTTTCTTTACATATACATTTGAACTGTTAATATCTAATAGAATTTATGAGCCTTATTTCGGAGGTGGGGGATAAATCTCTTTACAGCAATTTAAATCTTATTTGAATCACGTAAATTACTTACAGTGGATTCCTTTTCTGATTTTCTTTTCAAGAAGAAGTGATACTCAAGTTATTTAAAAAAAAAGTTAAATCATTCTTTTATATTACCCCCGGGCAACGCCGAGATACAGGTCTTGCTAGCTATTTATATATTATTTATATAAATTATATTTATTTATAAAGCATTCAAATATAACAGCAACTTTTTGGACATTTCTCTTAAGCAAACGGAAATAATCTCTATTTTTGAAAAGCAGAGTGTTTCTCCCGAAATATCAAAATATATATTTTTCCATCATCCCTGAGTCTATGTAAAAGTAAATGAAATGTATATTTAAAATTTAAAAATAAACTAGGTTTTTTGAAGAAGAATATCATTTTCATTGTCTTCACTTATTTATTTTTGTTCATCACCTCTTTCACCGTTCCGGCCTCTATCTCATTGCAAACAGCCTTATATATTAAAATATTTATTCATTTTATTATTTTTTATTTACATTATTGTTTTGCTTTTACTAAATAGTCATTACTTATTAAGACCAGACGCAACTCGAGGATAAGAGTAAATGAGATGGAATGATTTTCAGGACCAAGTCCGAATATTTGTGAGGATGGTTCTAGATAGGAATCTGTTGGCATCAGCTTTCAAGAAGACCAAGTTGTAATCTGCAGGGAAGCAGTCTCATAGCAATATG
The DNA here is from genome assembly GCA_963556195.1 of Sepiola atlantica. Taxonomy (NCBI): domain Eukaryota; kingdom Metazoa; phylum Mollusca; class Cephalopoda; order Sepiida; family Sepiolidae; genus Sepiola; species Sepiola atlantica. Next base: position 50,850,639 of record OY744531.1, read on the forward strand.
TTCCACAGACGGGAAGCCTTTGCGAATAATCTCTATTTGAAGAAATTTCGTCTGACGCTAGGCACACTGATGAAGTAAGGGAAGTTTTTCTTCGTTGTAGTAGAAGACGAGTTCTTACTGTGAATGTCTTATAAGGAGTAACCAGAGATTCAAACTCAGTCGAGCACCTTCCTTGTATATACATTTATATATATAAATTTTATTATTTAATTTATTTATTTACATTTTATTATTTAAAATCTGGCCACATGTTTATCATGAAATCTCCAACTTTTGCAGGCAGGAACTGGCTTGACCTTCAAGGTCCCTACTTGCCACTCAAACCTTTATGTTAACCTTCACTTACACATCTGTTGCTGGTAAGGTTTCCAAACGAACTATCAACTGTGAATACACTTACCACAAGAAAGTTTGACGACATTTCATTATTATCTACACTCGATGTGGAGAAAGTATATCTGGATGGTGAAGCTATTGAGGTTGTTCATAAGTTTTGTTACCTTGGTGATATCATTGGAGCACAGAGTGGAGCAGGTGCTGGTGTGAATGCAAGAGGTAGGAGTGAATAATGTTTAGGGAACTTCTTTCTTTACTAACCAGCAGAGCGTTACTACTATACACCAAGAGAAGAGTTTACCAGGCATGTGTATGCAGTGTGATGATGTATGGAAGTGAAACCTGCCCAGTGATGGTTGAGGACATGCGCTGCATGGAGAGAAATGATATGAGAATGATATGATGGATGTGTAATGAGAGTCTTAAAGACAGACTTAGTTCTTATGACCTCAGACTAAAATTAAATCTGGTCAGTATAGGGAGATGTGTTCAGAAAAGGAGACTTCACATTAGTTATCATGAACCATGTTGCTTGAACTTAAAAGTAGTTGCTTATCATGAACCATGTTGCTTGAACTTAAAAGTAGTTGCTTATCATGAACCATGTGGCTTGAACTTAAAAGTAGTTGCTTATCATGAACCATGTTGCTTGAACTTAAAAGTAGTTGCCTATTATTTATTGTCCTCAACCAATTCGGAATAATAAAAGAACATAAAGCAATATTTTATTGATTGATTGATTGATTGATTAGTTGTACTAATTGGAAAAGGCCAATACTCAGATTGAATTGAATAAAATAGTTTGCATAAGTTTTATTGTAGCATCATTGTGTTTTCTTTTTAATAATATACTAGCTGTACTGACCCGGCGTTGCCCAGGATCTATTACATCCAAATGTTATATTTTAATTTACCGATGTGTGTATAAACCATTATACAGCCATGTCGGCGTCGTGAACCCAGTTTCTTGTTTTTTGCAGATACAAAACCACTTAAACACTGATGCTGATTTATAACAAAAGGCTTATTTATAAAGAGAGACTGTCACAGAATCGCCCCGTCGGTGGGGCCACAAATTCAACGACTGCAACCCCATACAGAAGGGTACCCCCGCTTGAAAACTGGGCCACCTGTAGGCCGTGGGTGGCGACTTTTGATGCCCTTACTTCGACTAGCTGGGAGGTCGGAGAGGCCTGATCAACTGGTCACGTCATGCCCTAGTATT
>OY744531.1:50854699-50867199 GCA_963556195.1 Sepiola atlantica
ATATATATATATATATATATATATATTGTATTAATAAAAAAGGTGGTAACTGCAAAACTCATTTCACCGTTATGTTTTAATTTGCTTCAGTTCGTGTTTATCCGTTACACCTCTACATTGTATTGCCTTCTATAAATTACCTTCATATACACACTAAATAATGCTTCAAGCAAACTACATTAATCTTATATATATACATATATATATATATATATATATATATATATATATATATATATATATGTATACTTAGGCAGCATTTCTTCATTGATGCATGTTTGATTAAAAAAGGACACTTCCTGTTTGTTTCTTCTTTTATCCATCTTTTCAAGTTTGTGTACCAATGATCTAATGTTCTGTTCAAGTGTGAACAGGAACTCGCCAAAACTGCAAACGTTTTCGACTCCCATGAGTCTTCATCGGGCACATGAGGAGTTACGCAAATTAAAATTGGTGAAATTATTAAGAAAGTCGATTAAAACGATTTTTTATTTTATTTTTTAATTTTTTATTAAAAGTATTTTAGTATATCTTCCCCTCCCCCTCATATCGAGCTTGGTTGATGGTAGGTTTGTTTGCTCGAATGAGTAAGGTTTCAATTATTAGGAGGCGTAGGTTGTAAGTTGAGACAGCGAGGATGGCAGTGTTTTTTACTAATATAGTCCTGAAATCTTTCTTTTGGGGGGGGGTGTCATGTTTTACCAGATGTTGGTAAATGGAGCTATGGAACAGAACATTAGATCGTTGGTCCACCAACTTGAAAAGATGGATAAAAAAAGAAACAAACAGGAATTTGTCAAACATTCATATATATATATATATATATATATATATATATATATATATATAAATCTGGACATTCGTACATGTTTATCACTCTTCGTTCATCTATCTTCATAATTGCTCTATCTCGTATATTGAGCTTAAACCATTTCACTATAGGTTCTATTTACTAAAAGCTCACTTTTAGTTTCATATTTATTCTACTATATATATATATATATATATATATATATATATATATATATATATATATATATATATATACATAACGTAAAATATAATAACACCAAATTACATGATTTTACGTTATTCTTGCTCTGTTTACCACATTGAGCTCTCTTACCCGGATTTCTTCCTGGATTTATTCCATTATAACAAATATATATATATATATATATATATATATATATATATATATATATATATATATATATATGTATGTAAATCATCTTAAATCACACAACCAAAGACAGGATCAACAGTTTTATGAAAAGAGTATAACAGCACAACCTCCAGTGCTAAGCTGTCATATTTGTGGTCTCATTTGCAAATCTAAAAGTGGCTTGACAAGACATTCTTGGATTCATAATGTTATGCAAGCACCCTTACAAAAAAAAGGTTTTTGTGTCATATAGCAACTAAATGAAGAGATGGCAAACTTCTGTCAAGAAGAAGCAATCACCATATATATACGAGCTGTATCTACCAGGCGTTGCTCGGGAGTCTTTACTTTCATATTTTATTTCGCTCATTGTCTTTTGCTTAATTAATTTCATGTAAGAAAATGTTTACATTTTCGGAAAGATAATTTACTATAAATACTATTTTTGCAATAAAATCGATAGGACGTCCTAGAAAATGTTGAAATTTAAATCCCATAAATACTTTCAAATAAGAACTTTTTTACAACGAAAAAAATATGGTATGAAATAATGTTATTTTTTACAGCTGTTGTTTGGTGGCATTTTCCCCGTCTTTAAAAAAATCGGAATTTTGAAAAGTTTAATTAAATTACTTATGGCATCGTTTTATCATTATTAATTGAATGAAATTGTTTAACATTGTGAAATACTTTTTAAAAGTTAACAAAAAATAACTGCATTCTTAGTGTATTGCTTTAAAAATAATCCGATTAATATTGTTTGTTTTTTTTAAATTTCAGGTAAGTTCACAAATTATGGTAAAGGAATATTCCTTGAGGTAAGGAAACTTTTTATGTTTTTATTCAATTATTAATTAAGCTGTTAAGCACTAAAATGTACCCATACGTTTCTGACGCTTTCAATCTGGCTGAATCAACTTATTATCAGATAGCATTTTATTTCCATAGAGAGCATTAACATGTTATAAAAAGCATATGGTAGCAAAGAAAACAGATACCTGAATCTAGATTTAAACGCATTGTATTATTTACTCCTCTCCAGGAGTTAGGCACAAGGCCAGTTTTATCCTACTCCCACAAGTAAGATGTGACCCAAGGTCGGGTCGGAAAGTGGGCGTTGAAAAGCCAGCGCCCGAGAGGTGAGCACTCTGGCCATTAAAAATTGCCTGGGCAGCCCCGTCGGCATTCCCCGGTAGGGGCGCCTCAAGCAGTAAGCAATTAACTTACTCCTCCCCAAAGAGGGGAGGCAAAGCCTGGGAGGGTGGACCTCCTAGAACTACACAGGACAATCCCATAGACCGGCGTAAATCAAGCCCGAAGGCCAAGACAATACCAGTCTATGGGGTGCAGTATCCATCGGAACAGATACTACACTTTGATCTTGACCAAATTGATTATAAATGGATACGAGATATAAGAAAGTGAAGGTCTTGATCTGTGATGTGGTTTGGTCAGGATAGATGGCCCCTCGGCATCGGCGTGATGGACTGCTTATGATCAGCAGGGATTAGTGGTGGACAAACGGTCGACAGAGATGGCGCAAATTATTCGCAATTTATGATAGTAGTTGAAAAGAAAAGGTTGTTAGGGTAACAAGGATAGGTCATCTTAGTGTAATGGAGTCGGTTCGACACAGAATGTAATCCGATTGATTTACTTCATTTGTACCTCCTCAACGAAAATACCCTGAGCTACCCAACTAGCAGCAAAATTCCACCTCTTCACTGTAGATGTCTAAAAAATTTCTACTCGAATAACTTCTTTCCTCGGACCGTTTGCCTTTGGAATTCCCTCCCTGCTCCTTGTTTTCTCGACTTAACAAAATGCAGAAATTTTAATTTAATGTGAACAAACATTTTGTTGCCCAACTCCCTACTCAGGTTTCCCTCGATAAATCTGGCCTCTATGTGCCGTGTTTGGGGCGAAGAAAAGTAAAAAAAAATATTATTTTTAAGTGTCTTCCTAAAGTATAGATTTTTTTTCTTTCTTCTTCTTGGAGAATGGATAAAATAACCAAGTCGAATGAAATATTTCCTTTTCTTTTAATTTTTGGTAGTTATATCTGATCAAAGCATCGAATGTGCATGTGTTCTTTAAATCTATGAAGCGAAAAGTAAATTCTGTTTACTATATTAAAAGTTTAATTTAGAAAAGTTAATGAGGTCAGTTTATTTATTAAATTAAACATATTTAAGATTTGCCTCATCAATCCTCATTATTTGTGGAGTCACTTGATATTTAGGGACACAACTCATTTCACAATTTATTTACTTTTAATTAAATAAAACTATTAAACCTTAAATATTGGAGTTCTCTTATTAATTGTTAAGTAACACTGATGTTAAAACACATCAGTGTTACATTGCAAATTAGTAATATTAAAATGTTTAATTTCTACATCCAACATCTTTTCACTTAAGAACGATTTCGGGTAAATCCATGTAATATTACCTGATTAATAAATGTTACTATGCCGATAAAGAAAATCCTATACATTTTGAAACTTAATAAAAGTGATTTTCAGAAACGCGTGTACATATGAATGGATATTGTCTAATATTTATTTCTGGAGCTAGATTCTCATATCTGAAATTATAATCAATGTTTTTATTTTTTTTTAAATCTATCCTATGAATATATGAAAGCTCTTATTGATATAACCTATTAATTATTGAGCTTGTTTCTAACAGCAGTCTCAAGAAGTGATAGTTAATGCTACAAAATTATATGAACTAAACTAACGTAATTCATGATTATCTTGTGTCGCTGCCTAACAAGAAGTTAGATTTTATGTATTTCAAAATGAATTGTTCCGAAATTGAATAAGATGTCATCAATAGAAATCTGTTTCCGTCGCTGACTGAACAGTGATATACATTTTATTTATTCAAACAATATTAAGCAAGGAGTTATTTTTATGGTAAGAAAGAGACTATTTATTTTTAATAGATTTGATTTGTTACAATAAATAAATTGGTACAAGTACAACTTTTGAACGAGACAAAACCTACTTTTGCCGATGCAGAATTACGTAAACAGCCGGAAAAGTCGAATGAAAACGAACCGGTATCAAATTCAAAACAAAGAGGCGTTCAAACAAAAAAATAATTAAACAACATTTTAAAGACAGAAAAAATACTAGCCGTATGTTTATTTTTATGAAAAATTATTTATTTTTTGACGAAAACAATTAATGAAATAACTTTTATAATTTTTTTTTCACGAGAAAGTTATATTAATTTTTTTTTTCGGTAGTTACTGGTCCAGCTTTTAAAACAGACAAAAACCGAACGTTTTTTTATCCTAACCCTAAACTAACCTTAACTTAACCCTAAATTAAACATAAGCTACTTTTAATGCCTTTGGTAATAGTTATTTGTTGACTATTTGTTTCTTTGTTTTGTTTCCACAACTTCTTTTCTCTGTTAGAAATTCTTAGCAATCGCTAATTTACGATTTAACTTGTCGTCTGCTTTTCTCGCTTTCTGATTGGATAAGCGCTTTGGCATCTCCCGGCTGTTTGCATAAAAAATCAGAAAAAGCTGAACGAAAAGTCAGTTTTGTCTGGTTCAAAAGCTGTGCTAATGTCAATAAATTAATTAAAAGGTTAAAACTTTTGTTGAATTCATTTAAAACATATTCGGGTGACAGATATTTTTACGGTGAGAAGAAAGGGAAAACGATAGGTAAGCAACAGTTTCTGCCTAACCTATGGGAATATCACTTATTTTCTCTTTTTGTTTTCTTATGTAAAAGTGGTTAAAAAAACAAGTGATACTCATTTATTTCCTTTTGTTTTGATCTTGTGTAATCAAAGCATCGAATGGGTTCTTTAAATCTATAAAGCTAAAAGTAAATTCTATTTACTATAATAAATTTTGTTTAGAAAAGTTGATAAGTGTAAAACGTATTTAAGATTTGACTCATTAATCATCATTAATTGTGGAGTCATTTGGTATTTAGGAACACAACACAGTTCGCAATGTATTTACTTTTAATTGAATGGAACTATTCAAATTAAATATTGAAGTTGTGTTATTTATTATTAAGTAGTTTTAACACTATTTTTTACATTAAAACCTATTTTATTAATTAACCTGTAATTTTAAAGAGTATTTTATCATTTTCGAAAGTATTAAACGAACACATTTCATTTAACGATATATTAATACGTTTATCATTACCCACACACATATCTATGTTACGTTGTAAACTAGTACTATTAATATATATATATATATATATATATATATATATATAAAGTTTAGAGACATAGTCAACAAGCTCTATCACCGATATTGAGTACTGCCTATAAGTATAGCTACTAATACAACTATATTCTTTAATATCTCTCTCAATATATATCTTTCGAGAGAGAGAGAGAGAGAGAGAGAGAGACCAACTACAGACACTCTCTAAAAAAACAGTGAATAAATTAAAGCATACGTCTTCACATACAATAAAAACAATCCCGATCTATTTACGGAAATAGCAAGAAACCTAGAACTACTTAACCAAAACGATAAATTAAAATGCACACTTAAAACAATCAATATAATTAAAAGTAATCCCAACCGAAAAAACTAAAACACATCTTAACCTCATCCGAAATCAGTCAACACACAACACAAGACTTCACTAAACGCAATAAAATAACATGGTGTCTACAATATAATCATAGAGGGAAATTTCTACATGTTTGTAAACACCACAACAAAGACAAAGACATTCACAATAAAGACAAACTTAAACAGCACCATGAAAAAATATAGTCTATGCATGCAAATGCACAAAATTCAATACATCATATATATGTGCCATCCAAGCACTCAAAAACAGGGTTTCCCTACACAAAAGAAACATCAAAATACTAGACACCAGAGAATTCTTTGTTTCTTTACATATTCACGAATGCAGCAAAGATGAATTTAAGATTATGCAAATATATCAAACAGATGAGGATTACTCCTACCTGTTTACACAAGAAAGAAAAACAGAAAAATAAAACAATCTACATAAAACACACACTATAAAATACAATGTATATATGTGTATCTGTATGTGTGGGTATAACTGCAAATATTTTGGACCTATATGTGTGCATATATCATATGGATTCCAATACAATAAAGCAATTATGGAGAAGAAATACATATACACACACTAACCAAAATAAGCACCCTGGTCACACCACATGCACAAACAATGCAAAAAACACATGTACACCATCACCATCCCATTATAACAATCGAACATGTAAAGATAGAGAACAACTACATACACATTCATTGGTTTAACCAGACACTACACATATATACACAAAATCTACACATGCATACATAAAATATACCAACAAAAACATAATGTATATTGTCCTACACACACACACACACACACGTTTACACACACATAACAAGAAATATGAATGCACATCTGCACATAGCTAATAAGATCAGCAAAACACCCACAAATTGACACACATTCAAAAAGACATAAATAAGCAAACACAAAAGCAACGGACTATTATAGTCATAAAAATTAATTAATTAATGGCTGTTCTCCATAAAAAAACCCTGCTACATCTGTCCTCACAAGCAGATCAAACCATAGAAAAAATGCAAATGTACACTTTTATCTTATTGTGCCCACAAATATATCTGTTTTTTCTCTCTACCTCCTCCCCTCTCTCTCTCTCTCACACACACACACACACACACACACACACACATATATATATATATATATATATATTTCATTCTACCCTATTCACGTAACTGCATGCATATCAACATTAATCGTCGATAACATCAAGACGAATTTCAACTTGACTGCGATGAAAATGTCTCAATCAAGAAGGATTAACCGAGAAAAGAAGAGGAAGAAAAATATGCTTATAATTTTGACAACGGTGTATTTCACCGAAAGTGCTCAAGTTTTTCAGATAAATAAATAATTTATTTTAAAAAACATGAATAAATGCGTTGTCCAGGTTTCCAAAATATTTTTTTCTAAATATTCTCCTTATTATTGCCATTTCATCAACGCTTCCAAGTGGGACTTTTCATTCTACCCTATTCACGTAACTGCGTGCTGCACACACCGGCATATCAACATTAATCATCGATAACATCAAGACGAATTTCAACTTGACTGCGATAAATATGTCTCAATCAAGAAGGATTAAACGAAAAAAGAAGAGGAAGAAAAATATGCTTATACTTTTGACAAGGGTGTATGTCACCGAAAGTACTCAAGTTTTAAAGATAAATAAATAATTTATTTTAAAAAACATAAATAAATGCGTTGTCCAGGTTTTCAAAATATTTTCCAAAATATTCTCCTTATTATTGCCATTACATCAACGCTTCCAAGTGTGACTTTTCATTATATATATATATATATATATATATATATATATATATATATATATATATATATATATATATTATAAATTACTTAAAAAGAGCAAACCATGAAGTGCTTGATCATAAGTTCTACAAGAGCTAATATAAAGTATTTTATTTAAAAACTAAGTATTTCAGTGTCTGTAGAAAGGATCAACGAAAAAATAAGCAGACATAAGTTGTCCATACTATTTAACGAAATTATATATATATATATATATATATATATATATATATATATATATATAATTTCATGTATCCACATTAAAATGTTATTAAGAAATATAATATTTTATTTATCGATTTTCAGCATTTACTTCAACGGTGCTTAATACGTGAGTAGAGCTAGATAGTAAGTTCTTAAAATATATTTATGGAAATTAAGCTACACAGAAGCTTCCGAATTTCATCCTCGTAGGGAATCGTCAGGCTAAAATGCATGGAATTCGTGTTACCGGATGTTGTTATATATACTATATATACACATGGTGTGTAGTCTTGCTAGCTACAATCAGAGTTTTTGTTATTCCCTCTCACAGGTTAATGTTTCCATTAACCAATGGCAGTGCTTCTCTGTCTCATATATATATATATATATATATATATATACATGGTGTATATATATACACCAATCTTTTAAACAGAAGAGATGAACTAATGGCCAAGTGCAGACATCAATTTAAATTGAAAATACTATTATTATTATTATTATTATTATTATTATTATTATTACTATTATCATTATTATTATCTAATACTAACTATTATATATTATTATTATATATTATTATTACTATTATTATTATTATTATTATTATTATTATTATTATTATTATTATTATTATTATTATTATCATTATTAACATTATTATTATTATTATTACGATTACTATTATTATTATTATTATTATTATTATTATCATTACCATGACTAATATTATAATTACTATAATTTCTATTATTATGATTATCTTGATTATTTTATTTTTATTACTATTATCATTATTATTATTAGTTGTATTATAATTATTATTGTCATTATTTGAATTATTATTATTATTATTATTATTATTATTGTTATTATTATTATGAATATTATTATAACTATTATTATTATTACTTTTTTGTTTACCATTACCTTCATTACTACTGTTTTATGGGCTCATTCCTTCACTAGATTAACTCTTGTTGTCTCAAATTGTACAGTACGTTAAACACTTTAGTAAGGTCTTTCTTTCTTCTTTTTAAGCTTCATTTTATTTTCGTTTATATTTCTTCTTTCTCATATTGTTTTCTTTTTCCTTTTCAACTTGTGAATTTCTTTATTTTCTTTTTGTTTTCTACAGTTTTATTTATTATATTTTTATTATTTTTTATTCTTTATTTGTATTCTTGTTTGCATTGTTATTCGGATTCCACTCCCCCCCCCACCTTCGCTTGATTCCTTTCGACTTTTTTCGCTCCCCCTCCCCTCCGACACCACCAAGTCTGGCGGTCTGACTCGGAAGGCCTCCCGGATGGGAGGGTGCGCTAGAGTTAAGCTCTGTGTCATCATATCATGATTTTTTAGGTAATCGCCAACTTGAGATACATATTATCTGACCTCTTTATATTTCCCTCCCCTTCCTTTTGACGATTTTAACTGAAGTATGTTGTTCTTCCCCCTTTTTTGTCCACCCCACTCTATCTGCCTATGCTATTTCTTTTTTGACTGTTGAATATTTCTTTTTCTGTCATTTCCAATATGTAGTTGTCTCGTTAGCATTCTGAAGAGGCCAGGAGGTCGAAATAAATTATAGTGCTGACAGCTACAATGTGTGTGTGAATTCTTTCTTTCTATATCTTATATTCATATATATATATATATATTCATATATTACTATTTTATGTATCCACATAAAAATTTATAAGGAGATATAATTTTTCATGTATAAATTTTCAGTATTTACTTCGACAGTGCTCGATACGTAAGTAGAGCTAAGTAGTAAGCTATGAAAATATATTTATGGCAATTAACCTACATAGAGGCTCCCGCGTTTCATCCCCGGGGGGAATCTTCAGGCTAAAATTTAGCCTGAACATTCCCCTCGGGGATGAAACGCGGGAGCATCTGTGTAGCTTAATTGCCATAAATATATTTTCATGACTTATATATATATATATATATATATATATATATATATATATATATATATATGGTACCGAAAAGGAAAGAGAGACACACACAACTATTATTTATCTACCCTATCTACCTTACCTGTTATTATGCATAAACTATCTATAATTGCCACATCTACAACAGCAGAAATATAATAATAATAATAATAAATAATAATAATAATAATAATAATAATAATAATAATAATAATAATAACAACAACAAATGTAGATCAAAGAATCAGGAAACTAATCACTATGCACAACGCATTTCGCTTGAAGGATTATATTGACCGACTCTATGTAAAAGTAAATGAGGGGGGGGGGAGAACTGCTAGGTATTGGAAATTACGTGGACAATGCAATCAAAGGACTAGAGAAATACATAAGCCAAAATACAGGAGGCTGATTAATGCCGTCAAACGCAGCATCAAACTCAACGATATGGAGAGCAGCGAAACTGGTAATAAAAGGACAAAAAAGAAAAAACGGGAAGAGAAAATGTTACATGAACGATTATAAGACTGAATAAAAGAAATAGCAGAATAAACACGTGGATATCGCTATGAAAAGGACACTTGAATAGAGTAACAGAATTACTTCTAAGAGCCACACAAGCAATCATAATAAACTACATAAAGACCAAGATAGACAAGACCCAGGAAACAGTAAATGTAGACTTTTTAGACAAAGGAACAAAATGGTAACCTACATCATAAATGAATGCAGCAAGCTAGCCTAGAAGGCATATAAAAAGAGACATGACTGGGTTGTGATGGTAGTACATTGGGAAATGTGCAAACGACTGAACTTTGAACATACTGACAAATGGTGACAGTAGTGGAAAATGAAAGGCATAAATACGTTAGGACATGGAAATACAAATGGACAATCTCATTCAAGGAAAAAAACCGGGCATAATAATAGTAAACAGGAAGGTAAAAAAACTGGCAAATAGTAGATATCACCAGCAGAGTGAAGCTGAAGCAGGCAGAAAAACCAAGCAAATACATAGAGTTTGCCAGAGAACTGAAGGGAATATGGAGCATGAGGAAAACTACGGTAATACCAATAATTCTAGGAACACAAGTTGCAGTTCTCCAAACCTGTAAAAAAAGTCTAGGAGAAATTGGAATCGAAAGGAAGATTGAAATCATACAAACAGCTGAAACATTAAAAAAAATTTGATTGCAGAAACCAACCCACACAGCCAGGTGACACTGACCAACCACAGGTAACTTGAAATACAGTAGCACTTTGTTGTAAAGAGCTAGAACATACTAAGACGAATCCAAAGGAACTGAAACTACCAGGGTAGACATATAAGAAGAATCCCATAATCTGACACCTACTCCTCGCTCAAAAAGAAAAAGCACGACAGAAAATAGCCATAAAGTGTCTGAGAGGACGAAAAGACTGAGGAAGTAGAGAACCATCCAGAGAAAGCCATCGACTGTTAGCAGCAATTGTTACATTTCATCCTTGTGTCATACATAAAAGCTCATAATCTTACCTTGTGAATTGTTTGCTCCTGTATGTGCTCATAAGTGGTCCTTCCAGACAGGAAACGCCGCCCGCAAATAAATTTTTTCATACCTCAATAAAAAAATAAGTAAAGACAAAACTGTTGATAACAGAAGAGGTTTATTCGCCCTATTCTTTGTTCCAAATCACTGACCGGTGCGCTGGGGGGGGAGACAAAGAGAGATTGATAATCACTGTTTAATCATATATTATTGGCCAGGTCATTCTAGTCTAGTGGGTACAACGCTAGTCTACGAATATCAACATCAAAGGTTCGGTCCCTGCCTGGTAAGGCATGCTGATGACGGCTTATAGCCAGAAACGTGCGTTCATGTTCAACTTATCAGGACATTTTTTTAAACATGTTCACACTTCTCGTGTTTCTAAGGAATGAACAACTTCTCTCACTCTCTCTTTGAGTCATATGACGTCACATCGGTTTCTATCAATTTCCACATCCCCAGTAAATCTAACCTCGAGTTCATCAAGTTGATCCTGACTAAACTTTAATTTCTTGTTATTTTCAACTAACCAATTGATATACTAGTGGGTCTACTCGGCCACTATTCAACACAACAACTCAAGTGTAAACGACTGTTGTGAGAACGCAAAAGTTATTTGCAATGGTCATAGTAAGAAGTGGAGAGTACTGGAAATCCAGGGAGACTTGTTTTTGTAATGTCAGCCAAAGGTAATTAATAATAACTTGAACGGTCAACATACAAACCACTGTAAAACATTTTCCTTTCTTCCTCTGTGTACCTGGAGCTAAACGGAACTTCCACAAGCAGAGTTTATTTCCAAGAACTGTCCATCTGTGGAACACAATACCACGGGACTGCTTTCAAGCTAACTACAGTATGATCGTTTTCAAGTCCAATGTTAACAAATTTTTGTTGAGCCGTCCCATTAAGTAGTCCATTTTAGCCTAGATCCAACCATAATCTGCAATCCTCAAGGTGTTTATTTCACCATCCACCTGACACAAACCATTAAACCTTGTCCTTGAGTGGCCTTTGGGCCTTGATTATCAGTGACTCGTTAGTAAAAAATAACGAAGAATAAAGGGCTTATTACTGTAAGTGAACAATGCAATAGGTAGTTACAAGTTGGGTAACTGGCTTATAATCTATACTAGGAAATCGGTCCAACTGTAGTCATACTCCATCGTATTAAGAATAGTATTGTCGTCATTGATCTACTTCTCGGATTAATTCATTTTATAAGAAAAGGGGGTGTCAGTACTTTCT
>OY744531.1:50872199-50912199 GCA_963556195.1 Sepiola atlantica
GCCCATGGGTTGGGGATATTATATGTTTATACTTCCTGTATACTGTCAAGAAAAAATACAATCACAAAAATACTGTTCAAACTCAAGTGAATTTGCGCTGTTTTTTTAAAATAACGCTCACGAGAGTTGCTAGCAAAAAGAAGAAGACATTTACAACAGAAAGGAGAGGAAATGAATTACTGCTGCATCTAACAACGAAACTTAAGCTGTCTATGCGATTGGATGCCATCTGGATAATTGTGTGAATAAAAAAAAAACAACACACCATACTGTTACATCCCTACTCTTTGGCTTTGGCAAAAAGGATAGTGCTCTGCTCGTTTGCTCGTTTTGGGAAAGCTCCATAGAACACTATAAATATCATTATCAAAATATTTTTTTTGAATAAAAGAAGCAAAATCATAGTAATAGAATGGAATAAAATTTAGAAATAAAGACAGACCTTAAAACGATACAAAATTAAATCAAATCAAATGTATTGGCAAAATATAGCCAAGTGCAACAGGCCATGTAAAAAGACAGAAGATATCCACATCCATCTACAATCTGAATGTTTGTACAAAGCCGCTTTAAATCTGGATATGGTAGGCATCATCACAACCTCCTCGGGCAAGCTGTTCCACAGATCAGAAACACGGACAAAGAATGTTGCCTTCTTTTTATCGAGACAAAAGCAGGTGCCTGCGGAGACCCAACTTGGCGCTGGGGTGAAAAACTCCTCAAATAGTAGAATTACCTTCCTGTTGATGATGTTCTATTCCAAATCAAGTCCCCTCGCATTCTTGTCTGCTCAAGTGAGATCAGATTTAGTGATTGCAGTCACATATCCCATTTTTCTCAACACAAAATTGATAATAATATCATTCCAAAAGAGAGATACTCTATTGAACAAGGGAGATGAACTAAGGAAAATAAACAGATGTTGGAGTTTGGGGAAATAATTGACTGGACATTGGGATTCCTTATACGGACAATGACTGAATAACATTAATGATAAAAACTACTTGAATAATAGACGTACCAAGAAATAAAAGGAATAAATGTATTCTGTCAGAAAAAAATTGCCGTTAGCCTATCAACTTCTACCGATGACGTCAAGATTTCAGGTTATTCTAACATGGCCTCAAAACCTGATCCCCATGGACGTGAAATTTTTGCTTACATTAAGGACAATTTTCCGTGTGGTAGGGACACATCAAACAAAGACTCTGAGATGCCCAAGCATCAGGCGGAATTTCAGTGAACAGAGCTTCTTTGCAAGAGCTTCCTGTCAGTGGAACACATTACAACGGAACTGCTTCCCTGCAGATTACAATATGGTCATCTTTAAATCCAATGTCACCCGATTCCTGTCATATACTCCATCAACCATTCTCAATCCTCTCATAAAGTTCTTCATCTCTCAACTGGCAATCATTCCATCTCATTAACCCTTATCCTCAAGTGGCATTTAGCCTTGATAAGTGGTTATCTATTCGTGAAAAGAAACAATTAAACGAAAAAGAAAAAATAATAGATAATCGCAATAAATGACTCCTATGACAACATTTATTTATTTATTCATCATTATACTAGCTCTCCATATCCGACGTTGCTAGGTAGTGTTTTTATTTGCAACTTTTTTCTTTTGTTTTTTAAACGATGATGTTTGTTTCTAAGATATATTTTGTTCCGAACAAAAAAAGTAACTCTGTATTGAGAAATACAGAGATACATCCCTTTCTTTAAAGATGGCGTTCGGATGAAAATATTTCCGACTTAATCAAAGTGTTTGCTTCAAGGATTTAAATCGAATTACATTTTATTCTTAACACCAGGCTGCCACGATTCATCAAAAGAACTGACGAATCACAATCAGATATTGATTTTTTAAGAAGATAGCTATCGATGACAGAGAAGCGATAAAAAGACTGACTTTACTTTATATATTAGATTTTTCATTTTTATTTTGTAGGGAGTCTAAAAAGGAATATTAATATAATGTTTAGATCAACAATATTTACAATATTATGGGGTGATGTTGCAGGCACATCGTGGGGAGTTTACAAAAAAATTATAGCAACAATGTTTTCACAACATCTATGTAACATAGCTATGTCATCTTTTTGTAGAAAAGGTTAAATAAATAAATAAATAAATTCTTAATTAAATTATAAGTTCTTGTTTTAAGGAATATAAACTTTCACTTTCTGTAGAAATGTTTGTTTACTTCGAATGACTAGTGTTTATTCAAATCTTAACCTTCTCAGTTCTCTGCTAATATGGGGTGTTAGAGAGTACAGAACATGGCTAATAGATATTAAACCAAGATTGTGGAATAAAGAGATAAATTATCTGCGAGAATGTGTTGCAATCTAAACCTTATGTCGTACCCTGTTGCACGTTGTTCTTCTTGTACACGCTTTTGTGTGATGCTTTCAAACTGAGAGCTTACCATGCTGAAATCTAAGCTCCTTATTTACACTTTCAAAAGAAATAAGTCGAGACAAAACTGATGGAAGACAGAGAAAGCATATTCAACTTGATCTTCATTCCAAATCACAAACTTGGGAGGGGGCAGAGAGAGAGAGAGAAATAATTTCTGTTTAATTATATTTTGTCAGCCCATATTTTACACATCCACATCATGCATGCTCCTAAACGGACTCTCCTCTTCTCTCTCACACTCTCTCTTTGAACAATGTGACATCATATCGGTTTCTATTAATTCTCAGAGTCTAGAAATCCTCATATCAGGTCCATCAAGTTAACCCCAGATGACTCATAATTTCCTGTTATTCTCAACTAACTATTTTATATACTCGTGGGCCTACTTGCCCAATATCTAAAAGTGGGGCAGGGTCGGTTGAGTTAAATTTTGAATAGCTTCGTTTTACTTTCTTCAAATCTTCTTCACTTATTTATGATTTAGAAATTCTGGAAAAATAATTCAGCTTTTTTAGAGTTTCTTTCTTTCTTTTTTTTGGCTCAAAATGAATAGACAAATAAAAACAAATCTTTCTTTAAAATTTAGAACACAATGATTTTCTTTTTTCTTTTGTTAAGTTTATTGTAAAGATATTTATTGGCTGCATTTATAAATGGATTCAAAGATGAAAGGATAGCTTGAGCGTTTATCTAAAACATTGAATGCGAAATAAAAGCAGTCATGTAATCAATAGAGACAGAGGAATTCAATTTCCCTGATATCTAACTGCTTTGTACCTGAAATGAAGACAGAAAGAAAGAGTTTTGCTCAACGAAACTTTATTGAACATAAGTCTAGTATTACGTCAAAATGGCGCCACACATCATATATATATATATATATATATATATATATATATATATATATATATATATATAAAGTAAAAAATGATATTTAAAATTTAAATGGCCTAGTCTTTATTCATATTTTTACTTGCCGAATTAAAAAAAAAATCAATGTAACTCTTGACAATTGTTTCGCACAGAAACGAACAACCAGGATTAGACATAATTACCAGGATCTTTCGGTCATGCAGCTCATTAGAAGATCGCTAATATCACTTCCAAGGAAAAAAACAAAAAAATCTTTATATATATATATATATATATATATATATATATATGATAACATTTTTTTATAATATTCCAACATAATGTAAAATGAAAAACTGAAAACCAAAAATATGATTTATGTATTCATTTCGTCTTTATTTCAAGACTTCCTCGGGATGATTGGTGTTACATGGGGTACTAAGTAGGGCTTCACCATTCACTCGTAAGCAGTGGTATCATGCGCACAACGAACAAGTTAAATAAAGATGGCTTCGAATAGATCCACTTTCTGTCTTCGTGTTATTTGTATCCACACACATCACTGAATGAAGCATTCAACATGGTGGCAGCGGTGTACTAAAGGACTCCGGATGAGGAAAGAGAACAAAAGAGTTCTTTGGAAAATACAAAAACAGATAAGTAAATAATTATTCTTGCTTGATATGTACACACGTGTTGGACAAAAAAAAGATGGCAGACTCGGACGTAACTGATGTAAACAGACCAGTGGCTGGCATAAGACTGCCACAACCCCTGTGTATGGTTGGAGGTAATTTATCTGAGAATTAGAAACTTTTTAAGCAGAAATGCAGAATTATGCCATCATTACGTGCTTGGCAAAGCAGTTGCTACAAGTTGCTTTGATGCCTCATAGGCGATGAGACATTGAGAGTCTATGATCGATTCCAGTTTACAACACCCGAAGAACAAAGAACGAAATAATCCAAGCGATTAATATACTATTGGAGAGACAAATGAACGCTACATTTTTCATACAAAAAAGCAGGGAGAAGGGGAATCATTGGAAGTGTTTATCACCGCGCTCCGGGCGTTAAGCAAAACATGCAATTTTTGCAATAAGTGCACAACCTCAATTCTTCAAGATCAGATAGTCCTAGGAATTCATGAGCCTCAAATGCAGGCAGAAGTGCTGAAAGTGAGACAGCTGGATTTACAACGGTACATAGACATCTGTAAATTGTCGGAAAATGCTGCATAACACTTAACGACCAAAGATGGTGAACATAATTAAAATGAGGCCCAAGGGAAAAGGGTCAATACAGAGAAGATTGGGGGAGTGCAAGTCATGTACATTCTGACATGAGCCCGAACGAGAGTTGTGCCCGACAGGTGGAAAAACCTGTTATAAGTGTGGAGGAAGGAACCATTTCACAGTTAGATGTAAGTCAGTTAAGAAAAATCGAGTTTTGTCAGTGGAGACACGGCAATATGGCATTGGCAGGAGTTAGGAACAGGAAGATGTGGACAGTGTCACATTAAAAGAGAGGGTTCATGGGGTTATGCCAGAAATGATCAAGGCAGAAATGCTGGTAGGAGGGAAACCAATTGCTTTTCATTTAAATAGTGGAGCTTCAGTGAATATACTGAATGTGAAGCATGTGAAAAAAGAAACTCTCGAGCCTTCAAATAAAATTCTGGTGATGTGGAACGGTGCAGAGGTAAAACCATTGGGGGAGTGTCGAGTTAAAATGAGAAATCCCAAGAATGGGAAGAAATATGGTGTCAGGTGTAGTGGTACAGGAAGGCTTCCACCCTCTACTCATAGCAACTGCAATCCAACAGATGAGACTCATTACTGTTAACGAGGATCAGTTAAGGATGGTTGTTAAAATAGAGCAAGTAGATAAATTGAACACTCAGAAACCCGATGAAATCTTGGATCAATTCAAGGATGTATTTGAGGATGAGTTAGGTCGACTACCAGGAAAAGTACATTTAGAGGTTGATCCAAACATAACACCTCATGTGACAGCAGCAAGAAGAGTATCTGTAGCTCTAAAAAAGAAACTGTAGACAGAACTGGACAGACTAGTGGACAAGAAGGTGATTGAGCCAATCAGTGAATCAACACCATGCGTGAGTGCATTAGCACTAGTCAAGAAAAATGGAAAACTGCGAGTCTGTATAGACCCAAGGCCATTAAATAAGGTGCTGAAATGGGAATATTTCTAGCTACCTGTGCTAGAGGATCTACTACCAGAACTATCTGACAGTAAAGTGTACTCTACCTTGGATCTAAGGGATAGATTTTGGTACCGGGAATTGGACGAAGAAAGCAGCCATTTGATAATATTTGCCACTCCTTTTGGCCGGTTCCGAAGAAAGAGGCTACCATTTGGAATATCACCAGAAGAATTTGTACAACAGTGTCTCTGACCTGAAAGGGTTGGTCAACAAAACAGATGATCATCTCGTGGTAGGGAAAGGTAAAACCATGGATGAAGAGCAGATCATGATAAAAAACTGAGGTCGCTTCTGCAGAGATGTCGTGAACATGGCATACAATTGAATGCTGAAAAATTAGAGTTACGAGAAACTGCTTGGTTTTTCATGGGACATATAGTATCAAGTGAAGGCCTTCACCCTGATCCAGAGAAGGATAAGACCATAAGGGAGATGCCGTGTCCAACAGATCTAAAGGGGGTACAACGTTTAGGCGACTTTTTTAATTATCTAGCAAAATTCCTGCCATGCATCTCTGACATGATGGCTGCATCTGTAACTTAATCAAGACAGATGTACCCTGGACTTTGTCCTAGACCCAGGAAGATGCTTTTAAAAGATCAAGAAGATGGTGAGTGAGACACCGGTACTGGGGTACTATGATCACAGTAAACCTTTAGTTGTCCAGTGTGATGCAAGTGAAAAAGGTTTATTAGCGGCACTGCTCCAGGAGGGAAAACCTCTGGCCTATATTAGTCGAGCCCTTACAGACACGGAAACCCGATATGCTCAAATTGAGAAATAACTGCTTGCTGTAGTCTGCATATGTGAGAGGTTTCAGCAGCCCATCACAGTGCTAAGTGACCGTAGACCCTTGGAAGCAATAATGAAGAAAGACTTGGGAAAGTGTCCAAAGCGACTGCAGAATATGCTGATGCGATTGCAAAGGTATGATGGCATGGTTCTGTATTATCTAGACAAGAAGATGTACCTTACGGATAGATTGTCAAGGGCATTTGTCAACAGGGTGACTTATGAACATGATGAAGAGGAGGACGTCAGAGAAGCCGAGTATGTTCCTGTTACAGAAACAAGGTTGCTCGAACCGCAATCAACTACAAAGGAAGATAGATATATGCAGCAGTTACAGAAGGTCATATTAGAGGGCTGGCCAGATGAAAAGATACATCCCGACCACGAGGTGAGACCGTACTTCACCTTTCGAAGTGAAATGACAGTGCAAGATGGGGACGATTTATGGGGGAAACCGTGTGGTGGTACCCACAGGCCAGCAAAGGCTCTTAAAGGAAAAAATACATTCCTCACACATGGGAGTAGAAGGATGCTGCAGAAGAGCCAGAGAATGTTTATACTGGCCCAAAATTAACAACGATTAAGGACTATGTGACAAAATGCAGGAAGTATGCAGTGGCTAACCCTGCAGAAACTTTAATGGTCCACGAAGTCCCCGAAAGACCATGGGCAAAAATTGGAGTGGATTTGTTCATGTTTGCTGGTAAAGACTATTTATGCACAGTGGACTATATGAGTAATTTCTAGGAGATTGATTATCTTCCTGATACACAAACGAAGACAATAATTACAAAGCTCAAGCACCACTGTGCGAGATATGGAATACTGGACCAGATTGTAACAGACAATGAGCCACAATTCAGTAGTCAGGACTTTGCCAATTTTGCATGGAAGTTGTGTTTTACACACACATCAGTCAGTCCCTACAACAGCAAAGCGAATGGCAAAGCAGAATCAGCAGTTAAAACTTCAAAAACTTTGTTCCAGAAAGCCAGGGAGGATAGGGCTGATCCATATCTTGCAATGCTGGATCACAGAAACACACCAACTAAAGGTCTCCTGTCGCCAGCACAGAGCTGATGTCACGGAGAACAAAAACCGGGAAGATTTGTTAAAGCCGAAAATTCACAATAGCTTCAAAAAAGGCGTAAAGAATGATAGCATGAGGCATGAGAGGTACTTCAATAAAAAAGTGAAATGCGTTCAACCTTTACGACCGGGAGATGTGGTATGGGTCAAACCTCATGTGAAAGGGCATAAGGAATGGAAAAAAGTGACTGTGTTCGAGATGCTGGATGCTAGATCCTATCACATTGATTTTGAAGAGGGAATACATTGACGGAATAGAATAGACCTGAGGAAAACAGCGGAAGCACTCCTAATAGCATCAAGGAGTAGCCAGCTATATCAAGAAAATGGTGAGACACCATTAATCACGGAATCGGGCAAAGAGGTGACCACTACTCCACAAATGTCTCAAGATGACAGTATAGTGAGAGATAGAGCTAGCCCCAGAGCAGACTCCGAGACACCTCCTGATGATATTGGGTTGAGGAGAACACGATCTGGGAGAATAATCAAGGCGCCAGTCAGACTGAGGGACTACTGCGTTTAAAAGATTTCTATATAAAAATGGAAGGGCAGAATAATCCCTGTTAGGCAGGAGGGTAGAATACCCAATGAATGCCTAGCCCACTGAGAAAATTCTGTGTTGATGTCTTTTGTCGCAAGAGGGAAGATGTTACATGGGGTACTAAGAGGGGCTTCACCGTTTACTCGTTAACGGTAGTGTCATGCGCACAACAAACATTTAAATAAAGACGGCTTCGAATAAATACACTTTCTGTCTTCGTGTTATTTGTATCCACACACATCATTGAATGAAGCATGCAACAATTGGTTTGAAAAAAATATACACAAGTACAAATATTTTGAAAAGCTTAATTCCTCCTACTGCTACTTTACGTCACAAACGGACCAAACTTTTTCAAATATTTGTACTTGTGTGTTATTTCTTCAAACCAATCATCCTGAGGAAGTCTTGAAATTAAGATGAAACGTTGAGTAATACATAAATAATATTTTTGGTTTTCCTTTTTTCATATATATATATATGTATATATTACTAGAAGAATACCTGTCCCAGGACGGGTAAATTAATTCCCTAAACAGAACAGTTTTGCACCATTTTTATGTCCCCTTACGAAGATTGAAATCAGGATATAATGCTACTAGACCTTATGTCAGAATCCTCATTTCTAGTACTACAAAAATTGAGTTGCACCCAACTTTTTTTCCACAAACTGAACAAAAGACATTTCTGCTTTCTGAGGGTTCTCCAATACTACAACCATTGATCGTCACTTTGGTCTTGGTAACATTCACTTTCAGACCTTTACTTTCCATATCATTCCTCCAAGTAGATCTTTAATTGTTTCACAGGCAAGCACTAAACCATATGTATAAAGCATCTCTTCTTCATTCTCTCTCCCTCTCTCTCACTCACTCATTCCCTCACTCACTCACTCTCTGTCTGTCTGTATCTCTCTCTTTGTCTTCTTCATTTCTATAACTCTTGTAATTTAATAACTATTTATAGTTATCCATAAACTGAATAGTTCTAAAACATAGGGAATAATCTCTAACAAAGGAAGTAAATGACAATTTCTTATTAGAGCTCTTTCTATATTTTTCGTTATTCTTTTTTCATTCTTTTCATTCTTCTTTGTGTCTCTATTCCAGCTCTTTTCTTTCTTTCAATACTAAGAATATAAATAAAAATTACTTAAGATTTCTATCCGGTCATGGCTGATAGAATGAAAGCAATCTACACCCGTAAATTAAATAAAAGGTTCACTTCGAAATTCAATACAGATTTCTGAGTTCGATATAAAAATTCTTGAGTTCAGCAAGATGCAACTTAAGAAGGTCGAAGGTTACATCGGGGAAACGTTGTGAGAATAACATCCAATATAAGAACAGTAGTCCGAATAATCCAAATCATCATTAATAAAGATAAGCACTTCATAGATCGTTTGCCTCTCCAGGTCAGGTAAGCTTTTGAAAAGCCAGCACACTAGAAGTGCACTCAGGCCTACAAAAAATGCCTGAGCATTTCTCAGGCGATTAGCAATAAACTGTGAAGGTAAAGCTTGGGAGGGTGGACCTCCTAGAACTGCACAGAACCATACCTCAGAACGACAGATGCAAAGTAATCATCTACTCAATAAAATGACCAAACTCTGCCGGACTGATTGTTGAAGATACATCCTCAACTGGTATGACACCTACTCAGGACTAGTAGTACATTTTGGAATTAAATAACACAAAAGGGCTTGATATGCAGTAAAAGATACAAAACAAAGTAATCTATTAAACGTTTTTAATAGGTTTTGTTTTTCAACAGTAAATAAACCAAAAAAGGTTGATTTACCATGAAACGCAAAAACAAAACAAAACCAAATTGCATTAAGAAAATAACAAAAAACCCCAGAAAGAATACGGTAAGAGATCTAAGAAACTAAACAATAATTCTTCGCCATTGTTATCATCGTTTTAACATCTGTTTTACATGCTTGGCATGTGTTGAAACCTTTGTTTCCAAGTCACAGAACAAATATTTGCTCGTGTTGTCTGCGTTAGATGCCAACAAATGTTCTCAGAATATGATTTGGAAGATGGTCAATGGACCCATGGCGTAACGGATAAAATGCTAAGTAATAATTAGTTCCAAGTGACAGGCTTCTGGAGATTAAAGGTTCGATCCTCAGTACAGGCGATACTAAGAACCTAATTAAGAATTACTTAAGACTTCTACCCAATCAAACCAAACTAAACCTAAAAGGAAAGCATATAAAATTGCACTTTAAAAATTACATGAGTTTTTATTTTTATTTTTTATTTCCCCCTTGTGGCAGTATAATGAAGTTTTGATCATTTTAAGATCGCCCCCCCCCCCCCACCAACCTTTTTCATGAAAAAAAAAAAAGTTAATTATCTCATTTCAATTTGTTTCATTCCATTGTTATTAACCGCCCTGGGCGCCCTGTTAAGTGCAATCTGTTAGCCTTTGGTTGCATTCTCTTATCTTTTTCTTTGAGCAGATAGATGATGTAAATGTGATTCAAATGTCGAATCTTTTCGATCATCAGGATTTGAGGAATGAAAAGCTGATTCTAAAGTCTATATATTGTGGTGGCCTTAATAAGACAGAGAGAGCAACTAAGCTGTTAAAAGTTCAAATGTGATAAGCATGGGAACACTTTAACAGAAGAGGTAAAACCATAGTGAATTAACACATGATAAATTAACATGCTAGAGAGAATCTGTTTAGAAGCGATGCTGGATGGATTTGTTAGAATGCAGAATCTTAATAATAGTCAATAATAAACTTTATATCGCTTTTTTTGTTCTCTCTCTCTCTCTCTCTCTCTCTGCCTGAATAATGTACCTGTCTAACAAGTTTATGGTCAGTGAAGTGGTCAAGATGACACGTGTGATAAATCGTCCCTCTTCAGAGGCTCATTTTTCTCTTTTTGATTTTTCTATGTGTGTACCCCTTCAATGCATTAAAATAACGGTTTATTCAAGGGTATTATTCATGCCAAAAACGTGTCAAGAAAAAAAGGATTGTGGTACATATTGTCGAAAATAAATTCAAATATTTACTTTATATATATATTTTTTTTACTGGAAAACGATTTTGAGAATGCAAATAAATATATTGTTTTGTAATTTTATTCATTAAAGTCTCCTTCAGCTTCGATAACAGAATTTATATGAGGTATGAATCGCTAGGATCAGGTGCTCGTGGTTCATATAGTATATTTCTATAACTATGAAGACATTTAGGGGTTATTTAGTGTTATAAGGGGGCTCATTGGCCTTTTTCTCAACTATGCTCCATACATAGTAGTTCAAAAGATCGATATTTGGGAAACTAGAAGGTCAAATGTTAGGGGTCATGTGATAATGAAAATACATGATGCGATGTTCCTTTACCTTTTCTAACGTAAAATGATATTTACTCGTCACATAAGACTTGTATCTGATGCCTTTGTGGAGAATATTTCAGATTGTTTGTTCTGACACTCAGTGTTCTTTTGCAATCGATCTCATAGGTCTTCTAGAATTACCACCAACGGTGTGCTATACATGCCGAATAAATTCAGGTGTTCTAATGCTTTCAGTGTGTCTAGAATGTCTCTTACGTTTGAATAATATTAATACCTTTCTATCCTAACCCATTAGCGCCAATGGCCCCTTTTTTTAGGACCAGAAGGATAATTAACACTATTTCAACAACATCTATATTTTTCAGAGATATCTGTAGTTAGTCATAAAGATTCGTGTGTCTTTCAAATATTACACCGACTGTCTGATGTATATAAGCCGCACTAATGTCTCAGTTTTCAGTGTACTGTGAAAATCTAGCGTGGAAAGATACAATCAGTGTTATCTATTATTTGATCAAAAATTTGTTTGTAAGTAGTTCTTATAACCAAACTACATTTTTATATATAATACTAGGACCCGTTCCTCGCCATTGCCCGGGAGAAATATAAAAGAATGAATTAAAATTTGTCAACTCTAACCGAACGCAAATAGGTCACATTTTGGAATTGTTGCAGTGTGAAAGGAGGAAGAAAGGAATGAAGTAAAGAAGGAGACGCAGTTGTAGGAGTCTTCCTGCCCATCGCATGGTACAAGTATTTACACAGAATTTTTCTTTTGGATTAAACACCTACTCTATCTAAAATTAAAGAAGCCTATTAAATCCAATCCCCCATTATCTTTGTATAAAATTCCATTTTTTTGTGAGGAAAGATAAAAAGAAAATAGAAAAAAAAAGAAAAAAGAGAAAAGAAAAATGAGTATGCCTTCTGAGCACTACTGAAACACACAAATATAATTTAGGAGGCCTGAAGAGCACTAATAAACCATGAAATACGGCAAGGAACTATGTTCATTTATTGCATTCTCTAAAACCCGGAATGAGTATAAATCATACATAATACTGTAGGGGTGGGACGTAATGGGTGAACATTTCAGATTCATGTGGGTAGTATAGTTTTTCTTTGATCAAGTTGCACTCAACCGGAAGGTCATAATTGACAACATGAAGAACATGAATCAATGGTTGTTGAGACGGAGGAAAGGGAGGAGCAAGAGATGGCTATTTCAGTTACAGAGGAAGAAGAAAGGGTTACAATAATGAACAGTACTCTCGACGATAGGGATACTAATATCAATTTTGCTGTGCAGCAGTCAGAGAGGGTACGTACCACAGTCAGCTGTAATGAAGTTGGAGTTCAGACAGATATGACTTTCAATCTCCGTGAAGGAAGCAAAACATTTACTTACTCCATCAAGATTGCACTGGCTGCTTCCTCATCAGCCGTAAACATTTCTCCAGAAGCAGCACAGATGGTGTATAAGACGATATGACGCTGTACCAGACCAACATATCATCAATTGAGAAAGAAACCAGAGCCATAGCTAAGTTGCTTGATGTCGAAGAACAAAAATGGTTCGAAGCTCAACAGGAGATCACAAAGGTAAGGCTAGTAGAAAAGCACCGAAAAGCTATCCACTCAAAGGAGAGGTCAGCAATTCTTCTTAGCAAATGCAAAGAGCATAGTGGTCCCTTTGCCTCAGTAGAAGAGGTTGAGAGAGCACTGAAAGAAAAGCAAAATGAGAAAACGAAAAAAACGATGCTGAGGAATGAACTGTTTCGTAAACTGCTTTGCAAGCACGATTTCCAGGAGAACCCAGAGCTGTACAGGGTAAATGGAATGAGTGACAGAGAGATGAAAATAAATTTGGGAATTCTTCTTTCTGGTGACCATGATGAAGATGCAGACGAAGAAGTTTTATTTCCAGATGAAAACTCCATTCTGCTTTCTTGCACGAAAGATAATGATAATAATGTGAGCGTTGATACCGTGAAAGATGTTGAAATCCTAGAAGAGTCTGATGATATTCCTCTGAATGAACCTTGTGTTGCAGTTTAGGACACTCTACTTGGAAAAAATTGGTACATCGGAATGACTAGAAAAAAGGTTGACGAGAACAACTACATGGTGGAGTATCTGGAATGTTTCAACCGTGATTCTACAAGGCGTTCATGGAGATACCCCCAGATAGATGATGAACAGAACACGAATGTAATCCAGATCATTCGATGCAATGTGCTCGGTGCTTGGGACATGAGTACACGCCAAACTAAGTTCAAAGTCGAGAATTGGGAAATCATTGAAGGTTTATTTCAGTGGATGTACAAGTAATTGGCTGATCTCCTGTGCAGTTCCCCATGGATTTCCACAACTTCAATTGACTATTTCATGACATTTCATAGCCATTAAGGATGTTTTATTTAATTGACTGCATTATCCACTATTCGGTTTATATGATTCCAGCAGTGTCATTTGGATACATAGTTTGTGGTGCATTTTTAACCATTTTGGCTGAAATTTGACCCCCATTTCTACCTTGGGGGGGCTCCTAAAACCCCAAAACTGGTGTTAAACCTTAGTATCTTGTCAGTTTCAACTATTTACAACCATGCATAACCATTGTAGAGGCTTGGGAACCAATTAGGTCGCTTAACAGAGGATTTTGGGAAGTTTTGGCTAATTTGGGTTATTTTTTACTATTCTACATTAATGAAAACCCTTTCACAGCCTGAAAATGGTCCTAAATTACAGTACTATATCAGATTTAACCATCTATATCCATTCATAGCTTTTGAGGATGTTTTAGGACCTGCAATGATGCATGAAACCACTTTTTCACCGAAAAATGATGGATTTTGAGTCCCGTGGAGCCCTAACGGCTATTTTTGGCCTGCACCCTCTGAATTTTGCAAAATTTTCAAAATCTTTGATTGTTTAGTGTTATTTATGTATAAATGAACACAAAAAATACTACTTGCATGAATCTGAAATTTTCACCCATTACGTCCCACCCCTAGTAATAGGTATTCTTGAAAAGTAACGGAATTAGCATGAACGTCCATTAAATGTGTGAGTAATGTTTTGTATTATGTAGTAAATTAATAGCAGACAAATAGTAAATACTAACGGTCACTTTTTTGAAAAGTAGACGTTGTGTATTACTTGCTGGTGTCGATGAGAAGAGTGTTAGTATTAAAGTATTAGTGGGAAAAGTCTTGCTACCACCTATATGGAATATGTTTTGAAGAGAGACGAAGATGGTGGGCCAAAAATAATAATTAGTGTTTGCTGGAGAAAAATAATAACAAATTTAATAAAACACGATCGAGTGCATAAACGTAATATAGTGGTCAGTTTAGTAGCCTGTGATGCATGTGGTTATTTTCATATTCTTAAAAAAGCTACAGGAGAAAATTCGTCTTAACTTTATATATTAGATAAATGAATGCTCTGACTATCCTATAAAGTCAAGTAAATCTTTGAAAGTCGTTTTGGCTCAAATATAATATTGTATTTACAAAAGAGTTTTGCTAATAAATTAAAGAAAAAAATGGGCACTAATGGGTTAAGATGGCAACTCTTCGTGACTTTTCAAAGTCGTTCTATTTCTAAATCAAATATTTTTATAGTCATGGTTACTGTGTGTGTCTTCATTTGTGTAATTATAAGCGGCTGACATTGATAATTTTGAAATGTAGAAAATATAAAGGAAAATAATGTTCGTGCTCTAGTAAAAATAATTGATGTCCTCAAATACCTTATGCACACTATATAAATATAGCTAAATATATGAGTCGAAGATGAGGAAACATTTGTCTGTGGAATATATATATATATATATATATATATATATATATATATATATATATATAAGTTATAAAATTAAAAGTGCAATGTATACTTTTAGAAATTTGAACCTATCGTGAAGTGATTAAAGCTCAATATAGGAGATAGAGAAGTTGTATAGAAAAATAAAAGAAGAGATTATAAAATGTAAGAATGACAAATCTATTTCATCTTCAATGGTGCAATGCAAGGTGTATTCAATAAAGTCATGTTGATTTTTTCTTTCCTAAGCCAGGCTTTTCAAAGAATGGAATTTTATCATATTTATTATAACATTATTTATATCAGTTTCAAGAATTCCAACACAATGATTATTGGCGTACGATTGTTTCCAAAACAATTTGGAAAATTTATTTTGTGTTATTCTTTTAATGACTCCAAATAGTGTCCTCATCAGCGCCTTTTACAGCATCACATACAGAACTCATTTAAGAAAATACTTCAAAATTAGTATTATTTCAAAACCACACTATATATTACTCCATCAATGATGATAATAGCAATGAAAATACCTATGAAAATACATAAGAAACAGCAAATTAAAATTTAAAATATTTAAAATACAGAATGAACCAGGACGAAAAAAAAATAAAATTAAGAAATAAATTTAAGAAACAAAATTGATAAAAGATAATAAGTAATATATATATTGAATAAAGTATCATATTATCTAATAAAGTTATAGAGTAATCTTCTATATCAAGTAGACTTGATTTTTCCTGTCTTTTTCTTCCTCGGGTAGCCAGAAAAAATAATACACCCTACACTAAAAAACTCATACCTTCCTTTATAAACTTCACTGGAGCATGTTTACAGAAACTTTCAATAAATTCAATCATCATACATTAAAATCTACTTTGAGACTCCCAAGTCTTACTCTCCCCAAAACGTATTCGACTGAGAGCATAGCAAACTTATTTCCCCGTATCATTTTAGTCCTGTTACGCAACTCATTTAACCGATGAAATTATTTCATAAGGAACTATGCTTGCAAAGACCGGTTTAAGATTATGAAGAAAAACCCACCAGCATTGACAGAATACAGGAATTGATATTCTATGCATAAAAATGAGCTATTTTCCACCCTTTAATACGTATGCGTTACATTCATAAACGAACAGGTTATTGTTTCATCTGTTCGACAACGT
The DNA here is from genome assembly GCA_963556195.1 of Sepiola atlantica. Taxonomy (NCBI): domain Eukaryota; kingdom Metazoa; phylum Mollusca; class Cephalopoda; order Sepiida; family Sepiolidae; genus Sepiola; species Sepiola atlantica. Next base: position 50,888,446 of record OY744531.1, read on the forward strand.
TATTCTTTTGCGTATATAAAAAACATATTCAACACGTTACTTTTCAATAATAAAAAAAATATTCCATGCTTTCACAAAAAATAGGGAACAAAAAAATAAAAAATAATGACACAGCAATGTTTACAGAATTTCTCAAATTCTGTAAACATCAAGTTTACTTGACTCCACCAGTGGGAGTAGTTCGGCACAATGTCACTTCTTAATGTGGCGAAAATCCACAAACATTCATTATATTTTGCAGATTAACAGCATAAATTAAATTTTTCGCAGTCTAGAAGGGTTTTCCTTCAATGAACGAGGAGAAGACAACAATAACAGATCTAACAAATATCACAGTCCGACAGAAGTACCCTTTTCTATAATCGGTCAGTGAAGGAGAAATCTTTCTACACTGAAACAATTTCGTCTTTTTTCCACTCCGACCTGCTCCTTTTCGTGGGTACATCCGCAATTAAAAACCAACCATTTTTCTAATCATTAACACTATCCGATTTGACCTATTTGTGCAAGCAAGATCAGAATTACATTTTTTTAACATATTTCATCCCAAACAAGGCAGGCCGCCACTGTAGACGTAAAGAGTTAGTGAGAATTAGGGTGTAGGTTTTGGACTCTCAGGTAGGGTGTTATTTGCCATGACAATCGGTGGTTGGAGAGGTTTCTTGTAGTTATTGAAGGAAAGGAGCTTAGTGTTTGCAGCATTAAAAGTTACCAACCATTTATGACCCTAATCCACTACAGTCTGGAGGTCATTTTCTAAGGATACAGCCATTGCCTCAGATATGATCGCGTCCGTTTTGCCCACATGATGCGAGTAAAACATGGTATTGTCAGCAAATATACTTATCTCAGACTCAATGTCATCATGGAGGTCGTTTATGAAGATTAGGAACAATAAAGGTCCAAGGATGGATCCCTGGGGTACACCAGCATTTATGTTATGTTGCTTAGATGAACAACCATCGAGGACAATCTGGATCTTTCTTTTGGTTAGGAAGGATCTAATTATATTGAATATTTGCCTAGTAATATCATATGAGCATATTTTTAGGAGAAGCCCTTTATGCCATACCTTGTCAAAGGCCTTGGATATATCAAGGGCTACGGCCTTAGCTTCACCTGCCTTGTCGAGTGTATAATATATGCGTTCAGAGATGACCGTTATGCTGTCTGCAGTAGATCATGCTTGTATAAATCCATACTAATGGTCAGAAAGAAATTTTGCATTATCATTATACATTATTCTTAAAATAAATTATTACTTAAACTTGCAACATTTTCAGTCATTTCTACTTTTCCATGCATTTATTATATCAGAGGATATAAATAAGATTCTCATTTTTACAAAATATTAAACACGTTACATTTCTATAAAAATAACATTTCCATACAATTTACGTGATCAAAACAGTAATTACTGACAGACTTCCTTTGCTCAATTAATACACATCCAATAATTTAATGACACTCGTTTCATTACTTTTTTCATTCTTAATTAAATTCGAAATAATAAGTGTTCTTTTTTAACACTCATACCTGAAACAAAAAATATTTCGTTAACAACAAATCACATAAAAAGCCTTCCTTCTACACTGTGGAAATTTCTATTTTTCTTCCGCTCCTTTTCTCGGTTACATACATTTTCCACAATTAAAAACCGATCTTTTGTCTAAACATTTTAACTATCCGATGTGACCTATTTATTTTCTGTCAACTGTTTAATTCATTCTTTTATATTTTTCCCGGGCAGCGTCGAGCAAAGGGGCCCCTTAGTGATAAATAAAGGAGAATAAAAGAAAATAGATAAAAAGAATAAATGAATTAAAAAATATATATATATATCTAAAGAGGTGTACTAAAAGCGAACTTTTAGGAAAGGTAAAACCCTATTGTGAAGAGTATACAGCTCAATATCCAGGATAGAGCAGGTAGAAATTTTAATTCTTGGCAAATGCCAACTTATCTATCCCAGCGACTTCCTCTGATGATAAGATTTTGATCTTTGAAAAGCCTGGCTTAAGGAAAATTTAACTTGAATAAATTGCCTTTTTGCGGAATATACCTTGCTTTGAACTTTTGAATTGAATTTTGATTTGGCTTTTGCTTTCTCTAATTCCTTTCCATTCTCCTTCATATATATATATCTATGTATATATAAGCGCCCTACAAGCTTTCTTGTAGAGGAAACAATGGTTTCCCATTAGTAAAGCAATAATCTGCTGTAAAGAATAGATTTCTTGTGTTTGTCAATAGCAAATCGTAAAATATATAAACAAAGAAAGTATACATAGTGCTAGAATTTCTTCTACTGTCAATGGCAGATTTGTTAGCTCAAGAGGTTAGGTATTCGATTACTGATCACATTTGTACATGACCGGCTGTTCGGGTTTTGAATATCTACGTCTAGCCACACTGATGAGTCATAGATGATCAAACAGCTGTCTGTGGGTGACTATATTTTATAAATATATATATATATATATATATATATATATATATATATATATATATATATACCCCTTATTGATGGGTTGAGCTCTCTGGTAGAGGAAATAACGGCTTCCCATTATCGTAAAGTCATAATCTGCTGTAAAGAGTAGATATCTCAGATTTATTAATAGTGTATAAACAGAGATATAGAATTTCTTCTGTCAGTGGCAGAGTTTGTTGGATGCTTATATTTTATATATATACTAGAAGAACATAGACGGCGGCACCGGGGGGGGCAGGGGGGATCAAGCCCCCTCACTTTTTTACTCGGCCCCCCCCCCCACACTTTACAGTCATCAATAATTAAGTTGATATGCATGTGTTTAATTTTATCTAATTAGCTTATCTATTAATTGATTTTTGGTCTTATATTGTCATCATTACAATATAAAATTTGGCGAAAACCAAGCGAAGTGGGTGAGTTTTTGTTAAAGGTCCCTATTCCATAGGTATATTTACAGACTTTCATTTTCTTTCTCTTAAAAATCGATACAGTATCTTTTGAGCAAAGTCCAATGAATGCAATTTGAAGTGAAGAACAGAGAAACAATGCAAGTCTGCCTTGTTAATACGCTTCCAACGAGCTATTCCAATTCCAATACATACATTTATACTTTTATACTTATACATTTAAACTTTTATACTTTTTATTTTTGTACTTTTATATGCACCTTGTCAGTTAATACTTTTAACTTTATGTATTCTCTATATTTGATAAACCTAATGATTCTTGCATTTTTTCATTTTTACTAGAAACGACTTGCTAATATGTTTCAAATGAGCCATCAAGCAGTGTCAGAAAATCATTTTATGCCTAGATTAAGTCCAAAAAGGTGTATTTAGCCCAAAATGACCAAATATGGTTATTTGGGCCCAGGCCCCCGAAAATTGAAATTTTTGTTTATTCTTTTGTCACCAGAAGCGACTTGCTAATATGCTTCCAACAAGACCTCAACCACTATCAGAAGATCATTTCATGTCTAAATTATGTCAAAAAAGGTATTTTTGGTCCCAAAATGCCCTAATATGGTAGTTTGGGCGCAGCCGCCCAAAAAATTGAATATTTTTTAATGTGTCTTTATCTATCACCAAGAGTATTCCATTCCACTTCTAACGAGCCATTAACCACTACCAGACAATCATTTTAAACCAAAATATGCCCCAAACAGTGACTTTTTCCCCAATATGCCCAAATAAGGTAATTTGAGCCCAGAAATAAAAAAATTGAAATATTTTGAATTTTTCTTATTCTATCACCAAGAGAATTAGATTTCGCTTCTAACAAGCTCTTACCCATTATCGGACGATCATTTTTAGTCAAGATATTGAATTTATTCCCATATTTGACATTCTGGGCGCAATGTGGGCCGCCACCCCCTTCTTAGGGGAGCCCCCACCCCCCCACTTTTATAACTGTCCCCCCGGCCTTGAAGAATACTCGCCCTTGCGACGAGTAAAATTAATTCCTGGAACAACACAGTTTTGCACTATTTTTATATTGCACTACTTTTATATCTGCTTACGAAGATTAAAATCAACATATAATGATTCAAACCTTATGTCTATAATCCTTATTCCAATTTTGATCAAAATCCATTAGATGATTTTAGTTATAAAAAAATTCTAAAAATGTTAGGCTTTAGCTTAAGGTGTCTTAAGAAGAAACTGAAATCCAGAGAATCTTGTTTAATTGGTGTCTATTGACTATGGATCAAATTTAATGCAAATCTGAAATGTTTGAATTTTCAAATGGTAGGTTGTGCTCATATTATATCTGAAGTTTCACGAAGGGATTCCACCCTCTCTTTTCCACCTTTGCATGAATTAAACTAAACATAGCACACATTACCAACCATTATGCATAGCAGCTATGTTCTAAAATGTCTAATGATCGGTTCATTAGTTTAGGAGTGAGTCCTATACATAGAAATATATAAACATATACACATACCTAACTTTATGTGAATAGAGATATGTCTTAAAAAGAGGTCCATTTTTTTAAACTACATTTTTATTCAGATAACTTAAAAAAGATGGCATCTTTTTGTCATTGAAAAATTTGTAATAATATCATTCAAAGAGAAAGACACACAGACAGACTATTAAACGGGCAATTATGTCAAAATGTAGACATGAAAATAAGCACAGGTTGAAATATTTGAAAATCATGGATCAGATATAAAAATTCCAAATCACATCAATGATGAAATACTATTTGAATAACAAGTTATCAAAAAGAGTCAATACAAAGGACGAAATTTTACTTCAATGAGAATCGTATATAAAATTCACAATTCTTTCTGCAATTAAACCATACTTGGTACACATAAACCTTAGTCTATGCATGACTTGTTCACCAAGGTTACAGTCATAAATATGCCACAGTATTTGTTTTATCATCGTTCAATAATATGCTGGGACACTTTGGTTATCATCACATAAGTACAAATGTGATCCTGCATGGGATTCATACTCACCGGACCATAAACTCCTGATTTTTATCTATGAGGTTATCTCAAAGATAGTGTCTATCAAAAAAATCCCCAGTCTATTCCGCACTCCCTGTGTACCCTATTCTTACAAGTATTAACTTCAATACATTATCATAATAAATGTGTCACATTTGTCAATATCAAGTTTGCATTGAGAATTGGAGATGGGATGAATTTTATATATATATTATATTTTACATTCAAAATAATATTCGGTTTAATGTCCATGTATTGGACGGCTTTAAGAAATTATCTTCCAAACTAACCTATCTCTGGTGAGGTTTTTATTTATCCCTTTTTCTCTCAAGTCCATCCTTATTACTTCCTCCCACGGTTTTCTTGACCATCCCCTGTGAACTGAACCTGCTACTTCAACTGTTCTAAATCTACTAACTCAAGAACTCTCATCCATTCTTTCAATGCCGCCATAATATCAAAGTCTCCTGTTTTGCACACATCTCCCTATATTGTCTAGATTTACTCTTTCTCTTACCTCATAAGAACTAAGTCTGTCTTTAAGACTCATATTACACACCCATTGTATCATTCTCATATCATTTCTCTCCATGCAACATATGTCCTCAACCCTCACTGGCCAAGTTTCACTTCCATACATCATCACACTACATACATATGTCTGATAGACTCTTTCCTTGGTCAACAGTGGTAACATTCTGTTGGCTAATCTCAGTAGAGTTTAGATAACTAAATAGAACAATATTATCAATATTGCTTTTTGTTTTCGGACTAAAGATGACTTTACGACTTTGACGATGACTGGTGGTGGCCTCATTAGCTCCTCCTCTCGAACTCTAATTGACTAAATGAATTGTGCACATCCGTGCCAGTGCCAATGCCAGACTCTGCCTTTCTAACTTCATCCGGTCCTTTAATGGATTTATCTCGCCAACTGATCTATGGTGTTTTCCTCAGAATAATTAAATTCGAGAAGCAGAGAATCAATTAGGATTTATCCAGGGACGAGTCTCGCACCATCAGAAAGTAATGAATAAATAAAGGGGATGGATTGAACCATGTGTGAGTCCTAGCTTTACATGCACTTAAACTTCTTCTATAACCAATTGGGGAAATCTACGTTTTGATTTTTATTATTTACGAGTTGTATTTACCCGGTGTTGCCCAGGTGGATGACAAAAGTGTAGTATCTGTTCTCACTCAAGTGAGGAAAAATCCTTCTGGACTGGGCAAATTTATGTTTTTGTTCCAATCCAAAGTGCCTCTGGTAGGGATGGGGGAGGCAAGTAAATAAGAAACATGTCTTCGTGTTTAGCAGTAAACAGTACTGAAAAAAGTAGGTTTTGAGAAAAATAATTCAAAATATTGTCATATTTACAATTATCTTTTAAGTAAGATTTTAACACAGCCGTTTTAGTTCTGCCTTATTTCATTTTTGATTTCAATAAATATCCGATTAATAGTAGATAAAAAAATAATTAAATGTGCATTTATCAAAGTTTCATCATCATCATCATCATCATCATCATCATCATCATCATCATCATCATCATCATCATCATCATCATCATCACCACGTCAGTTTTACATGCTGGCATGTACTGAAACCACTGCTTTCCAGTCATATTACAAATATATATGAATCAGGGTTAGGAGATTAAAGACATATTTGATTCTAGTGTGATATACTGTCTTGAAGACACGTGGTAAACTGGTCTTGTGGTCAGACTTGTTCACATGCGCATGTACATATGTAACAAAATTATATGCTGATGAATAAAAATAATGGTAAACACGGTCTTTTCCACATAAGGCTAGATTAAGCAAAAAAGTAGAAAATTCCATCAGAAGTTACAAAATCAGAATTAAGAATTAAATCTAAGTGTCAGGATATGACATCATGTCCAGGAAGTCCAAAGTGACAAGTAGCAATGACAAATCTTACTTTTTGGCAGGTGAACTTATTGGATATTGTGTTGGATGGCTTTTAGAAATTGACTTCCAAACTAACCTGTCTCTGGCCAGGTTTTTATCTATCCCTCTTTCTCTCAAGTCAATTTTTATCACTTCCTCTGTGAACTGGATCTGGTACCTTAACCGTTCTACAACTACGAACTCAAGAACTCTCATCCATTCTTTCAACGTGGCCATACCATCGAAGTTTCCTGTTCTGCATATGTATTAGTCAGAAACAAACGCACACACAAACACACGATATCTAATCTGATAGTTTTATTAATACAGAGATTTATATCTTAATGCAAGAAAAATATGAATTTGATTGGATTCGATTGTTTTTTTCTTTCTCTTTTATAGCTATTATTACTTTCATCATCATTAAATTTAATATGCAATTTATTTTTACAGGATATAAAACACAGTGTCTCTCTATAGATTGTATTTATTTTCCTACATAGCTTAATTTGACCATAAGCAATGGACATTTTGATGTCATGTTATCCGCATGTTCCCTTTAAAGAAAATTATATTCTATTGTTTATGTCCTCAGGAGAATATGTTGTTCTTTGTCTTCTTCTTCATCTAGTTTTGGTATTTAGGGTGTTGCAAGTGTCTTGAACTCCGGGGTTGGTACCACCGGGTAAACTCTTATGGCTGCTCTTCATGCAGTTTGGTTCAAGGGGTTGACCTCAGTCAGCTTACATGCAGTCACATCGCTTCTTACACACTTGAGCCAGGTCTTACTCGGTCTACTCTGCTTCCTAGTGAAAAGACAAAGAGATTGAGACGAGGAGGTGAGGAATACTATCATGTTTACTCATATAGAGAGAGGAACGAAATTCTTGAAAGGAGATAAGAAATGCAGGAAGAGGAGATTTTTACTTTACTTTTTTAACCAGGTCAGAGGCTAGGAGATTTCTGTACATGGTGAACTTTGGTTAGCAAATCTAAAAAGTTCCAAGACGTTCTTTTGTTTTTCCAGACAGGATAGCAGCAGTACTTAACACTGAATCACCTGAGACAGAGCATGTAAAGAATTTGTAATTTCACAAAGTTTCTGATTGAAGGGATCTGTTCAAATATTTTCATTGTCTTCTAGATAAATATGTTACATAAAAGAAATGATAGTCCAAACTCACATAACATACTCTAATAAAGTTCATAAAATCAAAAAGAAATCGACAAAAGAAGTATATGTATCTGTAAAACAAACACCATTACAATCACCCATCCATTGAATCTGTCATTAGTTTCCTTATTATATAGATTTTACTTTTTCTTTTTGCTTCTTTCTACAGGTAGTGTGAAAACGTTCTCCATTTTTAAACAGTATTGTTTACTATCATTCCTGAAATTTGGCAACTGAATTCAGATTACTTGACTATTTGCATTCATCTATTTTAATTCTTCTTCTATCTTCCTATCTTATCCATGTAAATAGCAAACTAATAACTCTTTTCGCTATTAAATTTTCTTGTGTTTGATCAAATGTTCACAATAATTATATATATATATATATATATATATATATATAATTATTCATCAATGAATGCAGTTCTGGAAACTTCCTTTGAAAGGAGATGGCGAAAAGTTTTATATGTCATCTGGAATTTAAAAGTCCTGTCAGGAAGTCACGATGGATCCATTTTATAAATAAACTATTAAATAACGGCCAACATACAAGTATAAAAGGGTTTATTAGTGTAAGTGAACAATGCAAATGGTAGTTTCAAGTTGTGTCTTGTAATGTATATGGACAACTGCCCGGCTGTATTCGTACTACCGTCATACTCGTTGAAAATAATCATCGTTGTTGATATACTATATGGTATAGTTAATTGCATAAAGAAAGGGTGTGTCAGTACTTTATCTTCAACATCATATTTACTTTTTACTAAAGAGTCACCACTTATCAAGGTCCAAAGGCGACTCGAGGATAGGGGTTAATGAGTGTTAGGTGGACGGTTGGACAACACTGTGTTGATTGGTAATGATGGTGGTAGTTTGGCAAAATTTGATTATTTAGGTTTAACAAGAATTTGCTTACATTAGACTTGAAAATGATAATGTTGTAGTCAGCTGGGAAGCAGTCGCGCGGTATTGCGTTCCACAGATGGGTAGACGGTTGTAGCTAGACGAGTTTTTGTTGTGAATGTTTTACAGGAGGAACATAGATTGAAGCTCAGCCAAGCACCTGCCATGAAAATAACGATAGAGTAGAGAAAGACTAGTGTTGTTAATATTTTAGTATTGTCTTCAAAAGACGTTGTCAATTTATACATGTTTGGCACAGACAATTTATAATAATTTTAAAGCCTTCAAAATAACTGTAACATTAGTCATATTCGTAAGAGGATGGAGATATTTTTAATATCAATCGATCTGGCTGGATCTGGTCTGCGATTTTTTGAATCAATAATCTATCCAAAGTATTTCATACCATCAATGAAGCATTGTCACTTTTCTTTACTCTATCTAAATCCATATTCTTCGATTCTTTAGATAACATTTTTTTCTAATGAATCCCCACTTATCAAGGTCAAAAGCCACTTGAGAATAAAGGTTAATGGGATCATTGTCAGTTGTGGAATGAAAATTTTTTTGAGAAGATTGAGAGTGGTTAGTGGAATTCATGACAGGAATCTGTTGACATTGGATTTGAAGACAACCATGTTGTAATCTGCAGAGAAGCAGTGCCGTAGTAATGTGTTCCACTAAAGGGAAGTCATTGCAAAGAAGCTTTGTTCATGGAAATTTTGCCTGGTGCTAGGCACACGGTGGAAGAAAGGAAAGTTTTTTTTTCGTTGTGGTAGAAGACGAGTTCTTGCTGTGAATGTCTTACAAAGAGGAACCAAAGACTTGAGCTAAGTCGAGCACCTTCATTGACACAGCGATAGAGGAGAGAGAGAGAGACTAGCAACGTCTCTTCTGTGAGAAAGGGGTTGTACGGAAGAGAAAAAATCACTCTTCACCAAATATTGAAGTCGATTTTGTACTTTGTCAATGCAGGAAAGAGAGCTCTGTGGAGATCCCCCTCGGATGTGGCAGATGTATTCTATCTTTGGACCTATCTGACTCTTATATATGTAGAGGATCTCATCAGGTGCCAGATACTTTCTGGAGTTGTAGAATGATCCAACAATTTTTCCAGTGACATTAGCAATGGACTAGATAGTCTTCCATTTTAGAATTGGGGTGAATGTCAGACCAGAATAAACTAAAGTAACAAGAGAGACTAGTAACGTTTCTTGTGTGATAAAATGGTTGCAGGGAAGAGAAAAGATCATCCTCCCACTAGATTGAATTGTTGTTTTCACATGTTGCTTTTTTATCATGTCATCTAATTAGTTTATGAGTTAATCATGTACAGAAGGCTGCGTGTTAATATCATGTCAGAGTCACCGTTTTGTAGAAAAGAGATATTTCGTCGAAAAGTTAATTTAATAACAAAGTCTATTCTAACATATTTTATCAACTTTATTTCATGTCTTCGCTCAACAAACGAAAGAAATATGTAAAGAAAAGATTTGATGTCAAATGATATGAGAGTGTTCCGTGTCGCTGATGAGATAGACGGCCGCTCCTCACGTTCACTTGGGTTGACATCTTAAGCCAAATGCTTTCGTTGATGTCTTCAATCCAACTGGTTTAGAAGCGGAAAAGAATATGATAGTTCAGTGAAAGTACATTAAAGTGTTTTAATTGGAAAATAGATTGATCACTCCGTGTAGGAACCTTACCTTACATAGAAAGAAAATAGTTCATCAAAATTTAACTTTTACAAGTGACAAAATTTCTGGCGTCACGGAAGTATTTTGAACACATAAAGTCCCTGGTGTGTTTTTATAACCGATAGATTCTGACATTTTACGTCAGCTTTAATTTGCAAATGAACCTCTGACAAGACAATTTTCAAAACAAAAAGTTCCATTTAATTTTGTGAAAATATCTTCAGGTGTCACAGAGAATATGGATGAGACAATGCTTTCATTTAGCATAGTCGAAAAGTCATTGCATAAAGTAGAAAAAGGAGAGGAGAAGAAGAAGAAAAAGAAGTAGAAGGAAAAGTTAAGGAAGAAGAAGAGAGGAGAGGAAGGGGGTGGAGAAGAAGATCAGGAAGAAAGAGGAAGAGGGGAAAAGAACAAAAAAAAGAAGGAAGAGGAGTAAATAATAATAATAAGAAGAAGAAGAAGAAGACGATAAAGACGATGAAAAAGAAAAAAAAAAGAAAAAAAGAGAAAGAAAAAGAAAAAGAAAAATGCTTCATGAACAAAATCCAATGGTGTTCTTTTATAAAAACGTGTCACATAAATTAAGACAACTAAATAGAAAGAAGGAAAAGTTATGATTCTTTATAGAGAAGAAGAAAAAGTCGATGAACTAATAAATGAGGGAGAACAAAAAACAATGAATAGAGTATTATTCTTTTTATGTACATTGTAGGGGCAGCAGATTCCGAATAGCCTGTTTTCACAAAAATGCCAAGATTCTCCAATCTATCAAGTTCCTATAGCATGTAGCTAAATGCCTTAGCCTGATGATTTCCTGCAAGGATAAAACATATACACTTTTGGGTAGTTTAGTTGCCATAGAAACATTTTCATACTACTACTACTAAGCTCTACTCACGTATTGAGCACTGTTGAAGTAAATACTGAAAATCTACACACAATATATTCTATAACCGTATAATATTTGTGTATATACATGAAATCAAATAATAAAATTATATATATACCAAAATTATTAAAAAAGAAAAAACAAATGCAAGCAACGACTCCAAATCCTACAAGCTATAAATATTAAAACTCATAAATACATAACATAAAAAAAATCGGATTCAACACACTGAACCTTTTCAATAACTAACACTACTACCCACCCCACTCTGGATCTTAGGCAACTAATCCTACAACACTTTCCTTACATACCAATATTTTATAAATAAAATCAACCCATTAAATAAATTTTGAAAAAGAAAATCATTACACATTCAACTGTGAGTACAATCAACGACCATCGAATGTTCCATGGTCTTCAACACTGTAAAGGTGTCACAATGTCTGGATAAACAGAGAGCTCGAAATGTTGTTGCACTGTTGACTCTCTGAATTTCTGATCAGTGGGTGATAAAGGCCATTCTGTTTATAAGGTCAAGTCAGACTTGCCAAAAATATCATTCTCTCTCTCTCCCAAGAATTCCAAGAATTTCACTGTCTCTCTAAATTTATAAGATGAATGGTAATGCTACGGTCACAGGATGGCCCCTTCCTTCGTCTCTTGGTAATAGAAAAGATTCAGTTTGAACTCCAATATCAGGTGAGTAACATGTCTGTCTTTGAACTCCTGGCCAAGGAATCATGAATTAAAACCCTTCACAGGTAACCCTGTTCTTTTTACCTTTATATTAAGGACACATTTTTATAGAAACATTTTTATTCTGTTTCACCAACCAAAATTCAAGATGCTGTCTTTTGTTTCCATGAACGTAAATACATATTATATATACCATTTTACACACTTATATTTTGTACGCTTCTAAAACATTGTTCTATTAATCTATTATAATATACACATTTATATCTGCATGTAGTTGCTTTCTACATAGTTATATTTCTGTCACCCAACTACTATATATACCTCTGTTTATACATGTCGATTAAGACCTTTCACGTGTATATGCTTATAAATATCATCTGAGGTGTATTCTTCAAAACCCATGTCCTTATGCACATGTGGATCATCGTTCCACAAATATACATGTGCTCTGCATCTTTACCTCCATTCCATTTCATATATGTGTTTGTTTAATAGATGTTTTCATATCTCTTTTTCTTTGAATAAACCTGAGTGAGAGTCTACACTTTATTCAGTTTAAAATCTTCTCTGATCGTCTTCACGGTCTTTCATATCCTGTACGTTTATAGACTTGTCCATAACAAACATCACATGTATCAATATATATATATATATATATATATATATATATATATATATATATATATATATATATATATATATATGAAGCAATCCAACAAAAGATATAAGCGTCAACTAATATCTTATAATTTGATTTGATTTGGGTTGCCCATATCAGGATTTTGGAATTTTAAGTGAGTTTATTGAACTTTCTATATTATTTGATTTGATTTATTTATCGTTGTAATAATTAACATAAACATTAGATACTTTTCACTTCATCGATTATTGACACATTTCCCGACTGGATAACTTTGTCAGCTCCTTCAATTTCTCGTATCTGGACTGCTATTTATAACCTGGATTAATCTTCAGTCAACCCTCTAGATGTCTTTCCTGATTATGTTTTTCAAATTGTATGACCTGGATGTATTGTATAGATTCAACAAAAAAGTATGTTTTTGGGTTGATATATTTTGATGTTATGTATTTTTATGTATTTGTGTATATATTTTTATATATTTTCAAAGTTTAATTTTATTACCAGTTGTGTTATAACTGCGGTAATGGTCCTCTGAAGAGAAGAATTATCTTTGAAAACTCATGAGCTAAGGACATTAAGATACTTTGCTTGAACTTTGAATTCTAATAAAATTTAATTGACACCTAATTTTATTACTTCATTTTATATTATAATATATATATATATATATATATATATATATATATATATATATATATATATATATATATACGTATGTATATATATATATATGTATATGTATCTCTCTCTCTCATTCTCTCTCTCTCTCTCTCTCTCTCTATATATATATATATATATATATATATATATATTTATATATATATATATATATATATATAAGGTGATTCATAAAAGGCAATATAATGCAGAGGTGTAACGGATAGACACAAACTGAAGTAAATCTAACGGTGGAACGAGTTATGTAGTTTCACTTTTTTATTAATATAATGTATATATATATATATATATATATATATATATATATATATATATATATATATATATATATTCAATATATATATTAATTAGTATCTATTTACATTATATTCAATAGATTGTGCTCCGATGAACTGGCTGCTCTGGTGCCCCCTCGACGTAAATACACTAGACAAACTTGACAATCAGCTAAATCTCATCCATTCACTGTGGAGGTCCCCAGATGCCGGAGAGCTTTCTACTCCGATAGCTTTTTTCCTCATGCTGCCAGCCTCTGGAACTCCCTCTCTGCTCCCTGTTTTACCGACTGTACTGACATGCAGAGGTTGTAAACTAATGTAAACAGACTCCCAACTTAGGATGACACCTAAAACTTACACCCTAATTCTCAGTAGACCCTTACCCCTACAGTGGTGTCCTGCCGTGTTTGGGGTGAAATATGTTTAAAAAAATGTCCAACCTGCATCAGCATGGCCTGATGGCATCTCCGTACAGTATTATATGTTTAACTCTTGTTCAAACGTGCATATGAAGCCCGTTGCTTCAAACAAACTACATGAACCTCTTATATATATATATATATATATATATATATATATATAGTAATCTAGGTAAAGTTTACATCCACAGGTAAAACTCCAAAGAATCCTTACTGTGTTTATATAAGAGTGCTTAATAATAAATAGAGCTGTTTAATAGGTATAAAATGTTTATTTATGCAAGCATTATTTGGCTACACATTTTCAAAACCTGTTTCAGTCACAGCTATAGGACAGCTTGACTTCATCAAGGCCAAGGTATTTTTATAGTTTCATTTGGTGGACTGAGATAAAAAAATTTCCAAAAAAACACGTGATCAACTTATAAAAACGAATTCATCACCTAAAAATATTATTAACCGTTAAGTTTTTTATTTGTTCATTAATTTATTTATTTTAGTTTTTGCATGAACAAGATATTCTGACCTAAATTTTAATGTTGGGGTTAAACCAACCAGACATGGATAAGCTTTAAACATCTGGTCACTCATGAATTTGACATGTCACATCTTACACACACACACACAAACAATCCATACACACACATGCATGCAAATCAGTCACAGTCAGTCCAGCGCAAATAGAATATGAACAATAAAGAAATATGTTAAAAAATTGATTTTTAATATAAATTCTCAGTTACTTTTCTGCTGTTTTATAACCTTGGAAAAGTATATTTTATTTTGATCAAAGAGGATAAAACATTATTGTGGGGTCCCCGTTTGCGCTTGACATAAAAAAGAAATATAACGTTTAACTTTATTTTATTTTATTTATAACTTAAGACTAGGAACGATAAGAAGGGATTTTGAAGTGCACAAGGGTTCTCATTGATTCTCAGGAAATGCCGGGTGTGCCTTGAGAGGGTTAAACACTATAAATAGACAGAAATGTATCTTAGTTAATGCCGCAGTAATTACATGCCTCACTGTCACAAAATTAATGCTGAGTACATCTTTCATCATCATCATCATCATCACCATCATCATCATCATCATCACCATCACCATCATCTCTTATGCCAATACTGGATCCATTGCTGGACTTCAAGGTAACAGTCTATCAAATCTTAGTTAATACAAGTTGGTCCATCATTGCAGTCAGTGAGGATGTGTTCCATTATCTGTCTGGGATTCCTACAAGCACAATTGTTTGTTGTTGTTGGTCTCCACCTGTGGAGGTTGCTAACTGTCCTTCGAACCTTTGATCTTGCTCGGTTCAGGGTCAGTCAGTCCTCCCTTGGGAGATCCGTTTCATGTAACACATGTTCTTGGATAGCTTCGTTCAAGTAGTCATTTTAATCATTCCATCTGTCAATGCGGTAGTTCTGTGACCGTGCAGGGTCAAGGCTCACTTTAGTCATGAAACTGCTTCTTGATTTCAATCTGCATCTTGGTTGTCTATGCACAAATAGGGGGTGTATTCTGTCGGTTTCCTATTTGCGTTTTTGAATTCTCACATCCTTTCAGATATGGGGAGGTGCCATGCCAATCTGTACACCATTGGTAGTGGGGTTAGTCTTGGTGTCCCAGTGATTCTGTGACATACGATTGATTTGGCAAGTAGCAAAGCTTCCTATTTTGCCACTGTTAATCCTGATAGTTTCTTGAAACCAAATGGAGACCGATTGCTACACTAAATTTATTACTGGTGGTAAAAGGAAGGATGACTTCAAGACTTGAATATCATGAAAATGTAAAAGAATAAAAAACATAATATAGTGTTATGGGTTGGGTTCAAAAGGACATTGATTACCTCATTCAACCCGGGCAACGCTGGGTCTTCCTGCTAGTACATATATGCATTAGTATGTGCGTATATACTTATACATGTATATGCATATCATATGTATGAATATATTTATATGAGTCTGTATGAGTATACAGGGTGTTTCAAAAGTCTTGGGAACATAACGTTGTATAACGCATTTGTAATGTTCCCAAGACTTTTGAAACACCCTGTATATGCATGTATCTAAAAAGGAAATGTACCTGTTAAATATTACCTGTATTATTTGGATCATTGTTCTCACTTTGGAGGTTATTCACACAATGTTTCCGTGGATGAAACCTCCATGTAGACTCGTGGCACAACAGATAAAGTGCTAAGTAATAATCACTTCTAAGGGACAGTCTTCTGAAGGTTGAAGGTTCAATCCTCAGTATGGGTGATACTAAGAATATAATCAATCCCCCCACTATCCGACCACCTTAATGTTGTCTGCACAGCAACTGAGAAGGCTGAACTGCTTGACCAGTGTTCCCTTTGAACTTCACCTTGGACTCCACAAGCCACTCCTTCCCAAGTTTCCCACTACGGACAGAAGCCACACTCGATGATCTGATCATCACCCCTTTCCATGTCTGTGATGTCATAAAAAAACCTGAATATCTCCAAAGCATGTGGGCCTGACATGGTCCCTACTTTAGAAATAAGGAAATGCTCTGCTGAGCTGGCTCCAGTCTTCTCCAAACTCTATAACAAATGCCTTGCCGAATCTTGCTTCAGAATCTTGCTTCACTAATAGCTGCGAAATTGCCTCTGTGGTACCAGCGTCCAAGAATTCTGGTGAGAGCACTGACCTGCAAATCATCAGTCTCACTTCGCTCTCTGCTAAAATCTTTGAATCCTAAATTAATTAAGCGATAGTTCACAGTCTCTTAATGCTAAACTACTTTCTGACCAACAATATGGATTTAGGAATGCCTGTTCTACTGTGCCTATACCATACACTGGACAATGCTAGTGAAGTTAGGGCAGTAGTGCTTAATATATCTAAAGCCTTTGACAGGATCTGTCATGAAGGCCTTCTCAGGAAAATGAGTTTGTACGGTATTGCTAAACGAATATTTAAAATAATCAGATCCTTCTTAGACAAAAGAAAGACACAAGTTGTCCTCGATGTCCGTACATCTAAACAAAATGTGCCCCAGGGGTCGATTCTATTACCCTTATGTTTCCTGATGTTCATAAACGACCTCCTTGATTCAATTGTGTCCGAGATGGGTATGTTTGCTGATGACACCTTTTCAGCCACCGATTGCCAAGGCTAACAGAACCTTAGAAGTCCATCATTCAAACTCCTTGGCCTAACATTCACAGATAACATAAATTAGAACGAATACATAAAAGACATTGCCAAGGCTGTTGCAAGGAAGGTGAACTCCCTCTACCGTACTAGAAAACTTCTCACATCTGCCAATGCACCAACCACTTGCCTCCCCCCTCTTAGACAGGGTTAAAAAAGAACCCATAATCTAATAGGTCCCACACTATCTAGCAAACTCCAGCCCCTGTTACATCGTTACAATGTTGCATCAATGTGCTCATATACAAGTACTTTAATGGAATGTGCTCCGATGAACTTGCTACACTGGTGCCCTTTTGACGTAAATATCCCCAGCCGACTCGTCAATCAGTAAAATCCCACTCCTTCACTGTAGATGCCCCCAGATGCCAAAAGGCTTTCTACTCTAATAGTTATTTTCATCAAACTGCTATCTTTTAGAACTCCATCCCTGCTCCATGTTTCCATGACTATACCAATATGCAGAAATTTAAATGTAATGTAAACAAAATCTTGCTGCTGAACTCCCACTTAGGATTCTCCTGTAGATATGACCCCTAATTCACAATAGCCTTTGGGATGAATTAAAGTAAAAAGTAAACAAATTTTAGATTAAAAATTACGTAAGACTTCCACCCAGTCATGGCTGACACAACGAGAACAATCAACCCCTGTGGGCTCAGTTCGAAATTTCTTACAGATTCCTGAGTTTGACAAGACGCATCTGAAGAAGGTAGGAGGTTACATTGGCCGAAACGTTGTGAGAATAACATTCAAGATGAAAACAATAATGCGAATAATCCAATTAATGCAATTTATCAATCCTCATCTAAAAAATCCCGAAATATAATCAAAACAGCATCTGTGTAGAATAATTTAACTGTCTGGAAAGTAAAATCTCTTGGTAATGCCCGGGTGGTAATTTACAAGTTATCTCCTGTGGAAATCTATACTTCCAGAAAACATGGGAAAGAGTATCTTTTTTTTTTAAACAAATGTTACATCATGTGTTAACTGTTTGCTTTGTTACAACTAGACCTCATGAATAAAACGATAATTCTCAAACTGACGCCAGTTTTGATCCTGTTATTAAAATTTCTAACACTTTCAACTCAATCAAGTCAGGCCGCTCTAAAATATCTATTCATGTATGTTTCCATGTACCTATGTCAAATAAGTATCAGACTGAAAATAATCAAGTGTCTGAAATAAGATAGAGTTTATCTCCAACCAACTCAAATAATCGCAATTTCTATTTCCCTTTAATCATAAATTTAAAAAACTCGGTCAATAATACTTGAATGGAGTCCATTTTATAGACAGGAGTTTTGAAGCCAAAGATAAGATTTCCGGGCAGTAAAAGTCTCACAAAGCACAGAAAGAAAAGATAGATTTTTTATCAACTTCTACGCCAGTATTAAGAATAGCGTTTAAGGACATGACTTTTAATCAATTTCTTGATCTTTTGGCTAGGAGCAAAGTGTAGTATCTTTTCTAATACTACACTTCATCTCTTCTGCCCTCGATTAGTGAAGGGGAAATCCTTCTAGACTGAAGCAATTTTTATTTTCGTCACAATCCAAAGTGCCCCTTTTGGGGGGGTTGAATTTTTTCCCCCACATTAAAAACCGACCTTGTGTCTAACTCTGCCCTCGTGGAGAGGCAAGTAAATAGGGACTCGTGCTGTTTGGCTAGGAACAAAGTGTAGTATCTATTCTTATACTACACTTCATCTTTTCTGTCTTAGGTTAGTGAAGGGGACATCTTTCTAGACTGAGGCAATTTTTTATTTTTATCTCAATCCAGAGTGTACTATTTTGGGAAGCTGTATTTTTCCCACATTAAAAGAACGATTTTGTGTCTAACTCTGCCCTCTTGGGGAGGCAAGTAAATAGGGACTCCTAGTAGACTGTATTGCATAACTTTCTATCACCGCATTGGACGCTCCAGTCATAAAATGAAGAATTCATAGAGTGAAAACAAAAGAAAACGATGCAACATGGAGAACCGGAAATCCTACCGATGATGAGTTCCAACAAAGCAGCAGGCCAGAAGGGAGAAGTTCTGAAAAGGGAAATAACTCTTAATAAACTAATGTCAGTACTGGCTCAATCATTTTCTATCTTCTTTTCTTTATAGTTCTTTTTTCTTCTTTTTATTATTTTCCTTTATTTCTTGTCTAATGGGAAGAATAAAGTAATAAAAAAATTAAAAGCGTTAAGACACAATATAATCCTGAAATTCTTTCTTTACCGCACAACACCTCAATCATTTGGGGTTTGAGCCAATTAGGGGTTGTACTCCCATAAATCCTGGGCTTCATAGCAAAGGTTTATTCAGGATGAAATACCTTGGGAATGTTTAGCTACAGTTATGCTCTCAGCCAAACTACTGTTGATGTTGGTTCAGGTGTGAGGAAAAGGGTCTGCGCATGTCATATGTGTGTTGACTGTGATGTACCTACTACTGGTATATGACAGGAATCTGCTGGCTTTTGATTTGAAGACGACCATTTTGTAATCTGCAGGTAAGCAGTCTTGCAGCAATGTGTTCCATAGACAGGAAGCTGTTGTGAAGAAGCTCTGTTCATGGGAATTCCGCCTGCTGCTAGGCACATGAAGGAAGAAAGAAAAGTTTTCTTTTGTTTGTGGTGGTAGAAGAGCGAGTTCTTGCTGTGAATGTTTTACAAGGAGGAACCAGAAATTGGAACTCAGTTGGGCTCTTTCTATTGAAATAATGATAGAGTAGATGGAGACTAACGACGTTTCTTCTGTGAGAACGTGGTTGTAAGAAACCGAAGAGATAATTCCTCACTAGATTTCGAAGTCGATTTTGAACTCTGTCGAGGCACCAAAAAGTGCTCTCAGCGGCGCGTATGTGGCAGCAGCACTCCATCGTAGAACATATCTGACTCTTATATAGGTAGAGGATGATTGATCTGGTTGTCCAGAATCATACATTATTACACCATTTTCTCAGTGGTTTACCTTTTTTTTCTGCACACTTCCACTATTCATCCTAGACATATCTTGCTTATATAGGTAGTGCTTTCTAGCTTTAATGCCCATTGTGCAACCATGAATGACAACTGTAGAAAAGATGAAGAAAAACCTGTGTGGCTTGTGACTCTCTTTTTTATTGAACTCAAACAAGATGGCTGCCTTTCTACTTCCTTTGCCCATGCTCAGAGGAGAACAATGAAGATAATTTCCTGGAAATGACAGCTTTCATTAATTATTTTTTAAGATGATTTAAATGAAACTTCTAAAAATAAACAGATATTTATTTACAACAGAAATTTGTTTTAAACTAATTTGTTGTTTTAACTTTTATTATTATCATTTTTTGTAAACGTGAATATTCATGTTTTCTTTTATTTATTCTTTTGACTATACAATTTTTTTCCCCCAAGTTATAATATTTGCTTCCACATGAGAGCCTAGGTTTTTGTTTTTTTTCATCAAGACTTACGTAGAATCAAATTGACACGTACTGGCATGAAGTGCTCTTATAGATGTTAATATTACCTAATTCAAGCAAAATTTTTCAGAAAAGCTTATCCACTCATGGACTAGCAGCCAATCAGAACTCAGATAATGGACTTGCCTATTTGAGCATAATGGAACATTCCAGCCTTCTTATAAACCGGCTTTCTAGTGTTCTTTTCAGTTTATTTGTTTGTAGCTCAATTGGTCAGACAGTTGAGCACTGACTACTAAATTGAATAAATTAGATGTTGCGGGATGGTGTCATAATGGACATGGTGTTGTCTAGAATAATAGTTAGGGAGATGCGCTAGAACATCCAAGTGGTCTTTCGGCTCACATGCCTACAAGTGTCTATCATCTGTTCAATGTCTTGTATGAATTGTGAAGTATACAGAACGAATACCCAAATATTTGAAATTATTTTAAAATGTTAATATTTAACTTTAATATATATTTTTAAATAAATGGGGCCTCACCATCAGATTTATAAAAAGGGGTGATTAAAAACACCTACAGAAACTTTTAACTCATCTAATATATAAAATAAAGTCAGTCGGATTTTCGAAGTTAAATTTGCATAGACTTTAAGCTGACAAATCGATATTTGATGTTGCCTATTTGATTTGATTTATCATTCTTACTTTATTTATACTTAAGTTTTTTGTTTCTGAATATTAGAGATGAAGATTGATAATATGTATTATTTGGATTGTTCGAACTACAGTTTTCATCTTGGGTGTTATTTTCATAACATTTCGGCCGATGTAACCTCCGACCTTCTTATGGTGTATCTTGACAATGGATCTTATTGGTGAATGGTGGAAAGAATGTTTTTGTTCTTTTTTCCAACGAACCATAGTTGTTAGAATTCAAAATGTGCGATGTGTTTGTGAAACAAAAAGCACATCGAATCGTTTCGATTTTTGCATTAATTTTGGTCCTTACCAATTTGACTTATTTGATTTGAAACATATCAAATGGGTAAAGACTCGAATTAAGATGCACCTAGAGAAGGTAGGAGGTTACATCGGCTGAAACGTTGTGAATATAACAACCGAATAATCCAAATAACCAAAACATCTTATTTCGAAATATCTCTTTAAAAACAAAATCCTTGAAGATTTGCACAGATTAGTGAATAAAAAGGATTTTATAAAGTTAAAAAAAAGAAATTCTATTAATTTCCGAATTTTATGAAAGACCACACATTGAAATCTAATCACATATGTCCGCTGTCTATCCAATAACTGAATGATATTAAAAATGCAAAAACAACTGATTTTTTAGGTGAACTAAGCAACTTTTTTTCTGAGCTGTTTGGCTATGCTTGTATATACATCGAGTCTGTACCTGTTGTTACTGTCAGCCAATGCTGCTTGTCCACAGCCAGCAATCAATAAATGTCCTGGGAGAAATCATATACTGGCAATAAAACACCTAACAGCTGGAGATTCATTTTAAATCCAGTAGCCATTTGGACGATTGAATTCATTCTTTTTATCGCCTCTGTTGTTAACACATTTCCTTTCCACAATGCCTAGCCTAAAGGATGCTGTCTCAAACGATGGAATCGATTATCCAACTACTACCAGCACCACAGAAAAAATAGCAACTTGTGTTTAATTGTTCAGATGATTTATTTTATATCTATATAATAAAGTGAAGTCAGTCGAATTCTGGAAGTTTGTCATCGATTCATTCTCTCCTACAAAATCAATATTTAATTCTGAATAGCCAGTCAATTACAGAAATTATCAGTCTCTGTCCTTTAGCATTGAAAACTTAAATTTCAGTCGATTTAATCGATTACATACTATATTCGACATGAGCCAATTGTATTTCCTTTATCTTCTAAACCTCAACAAAAAAGGAAGAAATCTTCAATCTTTCATTTTTCACCACTAATATCACCCTATCTCCTTCTCTTCCCTTCTTTACACGCGGTCGTTATTTGACCTAATGAAGTTTTAAACGTGTTCATTTTCAGAACCGGGAAACTACAATTAATGGGGTCTTATACAAATATTGTAGGGTATGATTTCTTCATTTTTGTCTTTTTGTTTTTCTTTTGTTTTTTACAAAATTTAATAAATGATGATTTTTTAAAGTATTCATTGAATAGAGGGTATCTATTGAAAATCTAACTTTTGAAAAAGTATCTATTGACTTTAGAGGCAGGCAGCACACCTATATTACTATCTCCCTAGAATACTTATTATAAGCAAACTAACACATTTAAATAAGAACAGAACCGATTTAAGACAGCAGAGTTTAAACAAAGGGCTCAATGTCCTATCAGATAGAGCTATATCAATAATAAATGATAATAAAATGTATATAACTAAACACTTTTCTGCAGTTTCACAGCATCACCATTCATTAGAAGTGTTGGAGTTTCGAGACGCTTGGACAGCATCTCTCCTTTATATATCTTCTCGTACAACCAAATTAGGAGAGTAGAAAGTGGATCTTTGATTTACTTTTGCCAGCCTCGTAACTCTTGCTTCAATTATTTTGTCCTTTGATGAGTGATGTTTCTGACAAAGGGGAAGAAGTGCTGTTTTCTGGGTCGGAATCTATGCCTCTAACACTTATTGTTGGCTAGTTTTTGACCTTTAAGTAGTATTTTAATTTTTAGCTCCTTACATCAAGTGGCTTCATGCTTTGTCTGGAGCGATTTCCCTAAAAAAATATATAATGAAACAAAGGAACAAAAGAAAGTCATTCATGCTTTATTTAAAGAGTTTATGGAAACTCAAAATGGTACGCTCTTATGGAATGTGTGCATAAACACACGTACATAGTTTCAAGGAAAGTTTGAAAAGGATGTGTTTGTGTGTGAGGA
>OY744531.1:50917199-51042199 GCA_963556195.1 Sepiola atlantica
AATGAGAAAGAAAGAAAAGAAACATCAAAAATGGAAACTTAAAAAAAAGAAAAGACAAAACGCATGAATCGGTATAGAAAGCAAAAAAAAAAAAAGAACGTCTCATTATAGAAATAGATTGAAGGCTCTGATTTTTTATTTGCTTTCTCAATTCCTCTAAATACTTGAAATAGAGTCGTCCGGCAGTTTTCTTACTTGCTAACTTTCATGTGACGAGACGGATATATATAAATATATTTTATGTTTCACACTTTAATTTATTAGAATTAACAACTTTCACCATTTTTTTTTAATATATAAACGATTTTTACTGTATTTTTTCAACAATACAATACATTTTTTTATAATTCAGATTGAAGATCCTCAAACAAGAATTTTAAATCTCATAAATTAAAAAATGTGTACTGTAAACCTTGGTATTTTCATTTCTCCGAAATTTTCGTTTTCTCTGAACTAAAAACAGTAATCTACGGCTCTAATATGACAAATATAGGCAATAGAATGGCACTTTATTTCGGTTCTTACTTTGTAACCTTGCCTAAGGGTTCAACACGTAGCCTACAGCAAAAGTCTAAGTTCTTACTGGATCGACCTAGGCCCAATCGATATTAGGTAGCTTCCATAAGAATATCAGATCGATCAGAACGTTTGTCAATAAAAGAAGACGATGAGTTGCAGCCGAATTCCCTTCGGAAAAGCCCAAGAAATTTTATATAAACGATTAATTCTTGTTCGATGTTTTGCGCTGAAAAAAAATTCCTACCAGTAAAATACATAGCCCTGTTGTGCTCGCATACCCTTAGTGACAATAAAAGTGTAAAAATTTGGGAATTTCCTTGCTTTTGTACATTTAGTGTTTAGTGTATATGAATTTTCATCTTAACCCTATTAAGGGCATAAGATTTCAGTATACTGGCATTTTTCATGGAATGTCACTACTTTTGTAAAGGCTATGCCTCAATACAATGGTCGCCCCATTTCACCGCTACTTTCTAATTTTACCTTTTGCGAAAGCTGTTTCTTCCCCACCATTCCTCCTACGTTACCCAGGGCAATAGTATGACATATTTCTATAAAAAGTACCACCTCTGTCTGCGCTTTCTATATAGGTATTTATCTCAGCCCTGGTGTTCATACTATATACGTAACTATCGCTGCCCCAGTGCAGATAATATATAAGTACTTATCGCTGCCTGGGTGCAGATACTATATAAGTACCTATCGCCGCCCTGTTCAGAAGCTGAATACATACCTATCGCCGCCCTGGTGCGAATGCTGAATACATACCTATCGCCACCCTGGTGCGAAGGCTAAATACGTACCTATCGCCACCCCGGTGCAAATGCTAAATACGTACCTATCGCCGCCCGGTGCAAATGCTAAATACGTACCTATCGCCGCCCCGGTGCTAATGCTAAATACGTACCTATCGCCTCCCCGGTGCGAATGCTAAATACGTACCCATTGCCGCCCCGGTGTGCAACCTACATAAGTACCTATCGCTGCCCCAGTGCGAATACTAAATATGCACATATCGCCACCCCTATGCGAATGCTAAATATGTACATATCGCTGCCCCGGTGCGAATGCTAAATACGTACCTATCACCACTCCAGTGCAAATGCTAAATACGTACCTTTCTGCCACCCCGGTGCGCGTGCTATATATGTACCAATTGCCGCTCCAGAGCGAATGCTAAATACATACCTATCACCGCCCCGGTACGCATGCTATATGCGTACTTATTGCCGCCCATGTGCACATGCTGTATACGTATCTATCGCCACCCTTGAATGCTAAATACATACTTATTGCCGCCCTGGTGCGAATGCTAAATCCGTACCTATTGCCGCCCCGGCGTGCATACTACATAAGTATCTATCGCTGCCCCAGTGCGAATACTAAATATGTACATATTGCCGCCCTGGTGCGAATGCTAAATATGTACCTATCGCTGCTCCAGTGCGAATGCTAAATATGTACCTATCGCCGCTTTAGTGCGAATGATAAATATGTACCTATCGCCACCCCGGTGCGAATGCTAAATACGTACCTATCGCCACCCCGGTGCGCGTGCTATATACGAACTGATCACAGCACCGGTGCGCATGCTATATAGTACTTATTGCCGCCCCTGTGCACATGCTATATACGTACCTATCGCCACCCCTATGTACTACTATATACGTACCTATTGCCACCTCGGTGCACATACTATATATACCTATCGCGGTTCTGGTGCGCATACTATATACTTAGCCATCTCTGCAAGGGTGCACATACTATATATGTACCTTTCTCCAGGCCAGTTCGCATACCTAAGAACTCATATTAATGTGCCCCTGTCGTGTCAGAAAAACAAAATAGTGTTCATTCATGTAGTGTCACTATCATAAATGGAAATATTTTTAGGTTGAAAAAAGAAAAAAAGAAATTTTCTTGCCCCCCACCCTCAATTTGCTTTTTGTATCCTCCTCCATACAAAGAAATATTTTTAATAAAATTTTTTTTTTTAAATTAAAAATTTTACCGTCCCCACCCAAATTTTTCTTTTCATCCTCCCCCATACATATAAATATTTTTAATTCAAAAGAAAAAAAAAAAAAAATTCGTCCCCCACAAAAAAAAATTTTTCATCCTTCACCATACATAGAAATATTTTTAATTAATTAGAAAAAACAAAAATTTTTTACCCTCTCCCCATATATAGAAATATTTTTAGTTTAAAAAAAAAATTTACCCCCAAATTTTTTTCATCCTCCCCCATACATATATTTTTAATTAAAAAAAAAAAAATTTGGACCCTCCCATTTTTTTTTACCCTCCCCCATACATAGAAATATTTTTAGTTAAAGAAAGAAAAACAAATTTCCGAGGAGCCTCGTCATATCAAAGAACCATACTGCAGAAGCCTGTGGGACCTATATTGTAGAAGCATCCCCGGTGCTGGGTCCGTATACTGTAGAAGCACCAGAAGCACCCCCTGTCTGTATAATGCAAAAGCACCCATGGTCCCTATATTGCAGAAGCCTCGGGGTCCTATATTGTAGAAACACCCCCGGTGCTGGGTCCTATACTGTAGAAGCACCCCTGGCCCCTATACTCCAGAAACACCCATGGTCCTTATTCTGCAGAAGCCTCCGGGTCCTATATTGTAGAAGCACCAGAAGCACCCCCTTACTGATCCCTCCTCCTTTTCATCTGCACAGTAGCTCTATCTAGGACATTGAGCACTTTGATCCCTGACAACGCTGAGTACTTAGTAAATCAAGGAGGACTCCAGAGCACTACTAAAATCACTCTTACTGATTCCCCCTCCTCTTGATTTGCACAATATTCCGAATAGAAGCGTAAATGGTGTTAAAATATCATACAAATCTATCACTAGAGCAGCTCTATTTAGGATATTGAGCACTTATCTCCTGGACAATGCAGAGTACTTAGAAAATCAAGGAGGCATCCAGAGCACTACTAAAATCACTCTTAGTAATTTCCCCTCATTTCCATGTGCACAACAGTCTGAACAGAAACGTAGATGGTGTTAAAATATTATCCAAACTTATCACTACAGTAGCTCTATCTAGGATATTGAGCACTTTTCTCCCGGACAACGCCGAGTACTTAGAAAATTAAGGAGGCATCCACAGCATTACTAAAATCACCCTTACTGATTTCCCCTCATTTCCATGTGCACAACAGTCTGACGAGAAACGTAGATGGCGTTAAAATATCCAAACTTATCACTACAGTAGCTCTATCTAGGATATTGAGCACCTTTCTCCTGGACAACGCCGAGTACTTAGAATATCAAGGAGGCATCCAGAGAACTACTAAAATCACTCCTCCTTTTAATCTGCACACTCTTAATGTAGCCTTCCTATGATGTTATTGATACATCCGGACAGAAGTTATGGTATGACCTGATGCAACTGGACAGAATTCATGGCAAGACCGGGTACATCCGGCAAGGGATTATGGTACGTTTTCAGTGACACAGCATTTTTATCAGATTAGTACATGAATACGTTGGATAATAAGGTTTTTTGGAATTTTCTGAAAAACTATGTTATATGGTAAACTGAAATTTAAATGCATCAACTAGACCCTAGAACCTCTATCTCTGCCAAAAATCAGCTGAATCCATCAAATAGTTGATGAGATACAGGGTGGCATATGCGTACGTACACACGGATAACACAAAATCATGCCTGACCTTTCTGGATCTCTGGGTTGCCTTGACTAATGATGCTGAAATTCTACACACTCATAGAAAAAATTTTGTGCAAAGTTTTAACTAATTTGGTTCATTAGTTTTTGAGTTATGATTGATCAAAGAAATGAGATTTCTAGCATAGGCCGTTTTTGAAGTCTATTAAGGGATAGAGCGCTATCGCACCTCCCTTGATTAGGAGGACAAAAATAATCACAAAACAAAAGTTAAAAAGAAATTTAATTTAATAAATGTATAAAAAAAAATTTTCAAAGAATTTTAAAAATATAAATAAACTAAAATACTCGTCCCAAGACAGGTAAAATTAATTCCCTCCAACAGAACAGTTTTACACTACTTTTATGTCCCCTTACAAATATTTTTCAATCGGGGTTGGTAGGATGTTACCTAAACATGTTTAATTGGCATAAAATTTTGTCGACATTTTATGTCTAGTGCATGTGTTTATGAGCACGCGTAGTTATTTATTTTTATTATTATTTAGTTTAGTGTATTTGGGTAACGTACACTTGCAAACACGTTATTTATTTATTTAATCTAGTACACCTGGGACTTTTCTGGTTTCGATAAATATCAGTGTTCTATATATATATATTAGGGTAGGTCGATTTTACACTTTTTTTTAAATATTAAAAAAAGGCACGTACCGAAAGTTGTATATAGACCTATTAAATACTCATGCAAAAAATTAGATCAAAAACTTCAGCGGTTTTTTGAGCGTTTGGTATCAAAGATCGTAGACAAGAATATACTGAAAATTCCTTGTTTTTGCAAGATTTGCTTGAATATTGGTGTGAAAACCAAATAATTTTAGCATTTAAAATCAGGGAATGTCCTTTTATTTTATAAAAATGATATGAATTAAAGAAATCTTCAAATTGAAAATTTGGGCCCCCCTCATTTTCAGTATCTGCTTTTGTAAACTACCTTTTAACGTTATGAATTAAACAGTAATATTTGAATACCTAAAAAAAATGATTTTTTTCTGTTATAAGTGAAAATATAACAAGCAAAGAAATAAGGAAAAACCTAACACTATTTTAATGGAGCTTAATATAGAGAGTCAAATTGCTCCATATAAGACCCCTTAGACAAAAATGCTGGTCTCAATTTCTGACTCAAAACTTTGGCTGTAATGTGTTGATGCCTTGCTTCAAAACCATATACAGTTTGTGAAGCTTCTGTTATTAACTTAACTGCCCGTTCCACACCCTGAGAATGTGAGGGCAAATCTGGCAAGTCAAGCTTGGTTCCATTCATCAACGATTCTCGAAGTTCAGATTCAGTAAAATCCTCTGTCATTGGTGGTTCAAAAATGCCGCATAATTTTAAATCTATTAATTGTGTCCAATGTGTGGCATTAAAATTAATAGGTAGTATTCTTTTTAATCTTTTTCTGGTTGACTCCTGACTCCTGAAAGAACAAATTAATTAATTGAATTATTAAAAAATTCCAATCTGTAGTGCTTTAATAATTATGGTGAAATTAGATAAAATCTTTCAAAATCATTCTATAAATTGGAATAAATAATTGAGTCAGAGATATATGAATAAATATTACTTACCTAATGGCCAAAATTCTTTTTAAAGCTTCTTCTCTTACTTCAATCTCCTCAGATTTAACCATGGAATATAGAAAGTTTTCAGGCAGTAAACAAAATGTATTACCTTGTATATTTCTAAATGTGATATCTTGGATTTCCTGAGGCTGCTCCTTAATCCTCTGGATCATATTAAAAATGTGCACTTACTGATTGTGGAATTTACTATTTCTTTTAATTTCAAACCAAGAAGTGGCATACACATTTACAATAAAATTTACTACATAGTGTAGTTTTGTTGTGTGCCTTTGTGGGTATGCACCACGAGTCCATAAACACATGAGCCTGATGGCCAAAGTTAACCATCTTGCTTGGTTTAAAGGACCAATTTTCCAGGAGGCATATCTAGAGTCAACCTTACCTCTAGAAATACCTACTGTGTATTCATAAAGGAGTCTTGATCATGTATTTCATCAATTTTAAAAATTGACTCTAGAGGATTGCTAATAGTAGAAAATGATATTTGGGGTAAATCATGGCAATCATTTGAGCATAATTTCCCCAGAGGGCTACTGAATGTTGTAGGGCCCTTTGCGCAATCATCTATGTTTTTAAAAAGGGCTCTGAAAGGTAGTTCATTGTGATGCAAAGAGCAACCAATTGTGTGAAGATTTTTAAAAAGATTTTTTTCTAAAATTGCAACCATTCCACCTTCGCAACCTGTGTTGGTATTAGTGTTGTCAACAAGTATAGCCTTGATACTGTTCTCACTGTGGAATTCATGCAAAACATCCACCACTTGATCTGCATGAACAGCACCTGTTGCACCACTATTAGGAAGAACTCTATGTGTCAGATATTTACTTTCACATGGTGTTTCTTTTGTAAAAGTTAAATGGTGTTCTGGTCCCATAGTTTATTTCATAATTCTCTGTCTATTTTCATCCACAATTTCCTTATACATCAATGTGTCCTTATCCATTCTCCCATCAACTCCAATACATATATTTTAGGTGGGCTAAAACCCCCTGGCTGAAATAGTTTTATTTATCTACCTCCAACAAGGTAAGATGTGACACAAGGTCAGGAAAGTGGGATTAGATAAGCCTGTGCTATAGAGGTGAGCACTCTGGCCATTAAAAAATTGACTGGGCAGCCCCGTCGGCATTCCCCTGTAGGGGCGCCTCAGACAGTTAGCAATAAACTTACTCCTCCCCAAAGAGGGAAGGCAAAGCCTGGGAGGGTGCACCTCCTAGAATTGCACAGGACGGACAAACCCCAATAGACGGGCGTAAATCCAGACCCAAAGGCCCGGACGATACCGGTTTATTTGGTGGGGTAAAAACCCCTGGCTGAACTAGATTTTATTTATCTACCCCCAACAAGGTAAGATTGACACAAGGTCAGGAAAGTGGGATGAGAAAGCCAGTGCTCGAGAGGTAAGCACTCTGACCATTTAAAAATTGCCTGGGCAGCTCCGTCGGCATTCCCCGGTAGGGCCGCCTCAGACAGTAAGCAATAAACTTACTCCTCCCCAAAGAGGGAAGGCAAAACCTGGGAGGTGCACCTCCTAGAACTGCACTGGACGGACAAGCCCCAATAGACGGGCGTAAATCCAGACCCAAAGGCCCGGACGATACCGGTTTATTTGGTGGGGTAAAACCCCCTGGCTGAACTAGTTTTTATTTATCTAACTCCCACAAGGTAAGGTGTGACAAAAGGTCGGGAAAGTGGGATTAGATAAGCCAGCGCTCAACAATTCAATATATATTTGTGATAATTAAATGTGTAAACAGTGTTTACAAAACACAGAATCAACACGGGAATTCAAATTCGCCAGTTGAATTTTCAACCGGTGAATACCATAAAAAATATCCAATAAATAAAACGCCTATGTAAACAAATAATTATTTATATATAACATTAAATATTATAGTGTTTTATTCCTTTTTAATTTGAATATGTACATTTAATTTCTTAAGAAAAGGAATAATAAACTTTAAAATATTTATTATTAAGTAATGTATTACTTTTTTTTGTTAAAACCCGGGTTTAATTTAAGGCGACACATCTGCCGGTGAAATCTAGGCAGTGATAAAAAATCTCGATTTATTTGATCTTAAAGTTGCAATGCTCAAATAAATACAAAGTTTTGAAGAAAAATATTTCTTGTGGTAACTTTTGACATTATTTGGCAACTTTCTTCGAGTGCGATAATTTACAGTTTCAAAATCGACCTCCCCTAATATATATATATATATATACAAATGAGTCACCACTTATCGAAGCCCGAAAGCCGCTCGAGGATAAGGGTTAATGAGTTTCTCAGGTGGATGGTGAGATAACACCTTGAGGATTGGTAACGATGGTTGAAACTGGGTAGAATTTGATTATTTAAGAGGACGGTTCAACAAGAATTTGTTAACATTTGACTTGAAAACAACCATGTTGCTGTCAGTTGGGAAGTAGCCCCATGGTATTGTGTTCCACAGACGAGTAGTTCTTGGAAATAAATTTTGTTTATGGAAGTTCAGTTTAGTTTAAGGTACAGTTATTCACAGTGGTTGTAGCTAGACGAGTTTTTGTTGTGAATGTTTTACAGGGGAAACCATAGATTGGAACATAGTCGATTGGATTCATAAGATTACAGCTTATATATATATATATATATATATATATATATATATATATATATATATATATATATATATATATATATAAGCGCCGACTGACTACTAGACGGTCAAGTTCTAAACTCGGCTTAAAGGACTTGTCTGTCTAGCCATACTAAAGAGCTGTGATACAGCGAAAAAATCTGTCTGTAGATGACTATATATTTATACATATATATATATATATACATATATATATATATAGTAAAGTATGAAGATATATTTATCGCAATTAGGCTACAGAGAAGTGTCAGTGTTTTATCCCCATAGGTAATCATGCACGGTTTTTTGTTACTGATTGTTTTTATATATCCACGTGTTGTTTAGTCTAGGTTCGTTTTGGTTTCCCTCCCATGAGTTAATGTTTTAATTAGCCAATGGCTGAGCTTCTCACAAACAAATTATATATATATATATTTATATATATATATATATATATTTATATATATATATATATATATATATATTTATATTTATATATATATATATATATATTTATATATATATATGTATATATATTTATATATATAAATATATATATATATTTATATATATATATATATTTATATATATATATATATATTTATATATATATATATATTTATATATATATATATATATATATATCCGATGGCATCTGGATATATATATATGTATATATATATATATATATATATATATATATATATATCCGATGACATCAGGATATATTACACACCGATGATGCCAAGTTTTTGGCGAAATATCTGTATCTCTTTAAACTAACAAAAAAAAAAATGCTAGTTCATAATAAAAAAATCAAAAAAAAATCGGTTTCGATTTATTATTTTTCTTTTAAAAAAAAAAAATTGATATCGCATCTTTAATGCTTCAAAAGGTATTTATTTTACTTATTCCTTATTAAATTTAACAATAGATGCTTCTTAAAAAAAAATATGAACCTTAAAACACTTTATGTATATATATATATGTATATATATATATGTATATATATATGTATATATATATGTATATATATATATATATGTATATATAATTATAACTGATACACGCCAACAATTATTATAGAGTGATTACTGTTATTTGAACAGTGTGTTAGTATTTGTACAAAAAAATTGTGAAGTTTTTTTTTTAGCACATATTGTTGTATAGTTATTTTATACTTTGAAAACTTCTGTGTTTCTTTGTATTTTTACATTGTCCTATATTCTGTATAATCATGTTAAATCTGTTCCAACTCATTTCCATTTCAGATGGAAGGCATTCTTGATCGGATGCAGGATGAAAACACTGGAGTACCTGTCAGAACGGTGAAGAGTTTTATGTCAAAGGTCCCAAGTGTTTTTACAGGTAAGCCCTTTGTTCTAATCTTAACTGAACATTTCTCTTTCACCTAGTAGTAAGAGGTTGTCTACCCCAACGTTAAAACTTGTAATTAGTATAGGATCTGAAAGACCTCTATGTGGCCTACATGTTCACTCATAGGCTTAAAACCCAACAGATTA
This sequence comes from Sepiola atlantica, assembly GCA_963556195.1. Classification (NCBI taxonomy): domain Eukaryota; kingdom Metazoa; phylum Mollusca; class Cephalopoda; order Sepiida; family Sepiolidae; genus Sepiola; species Sepiola atlantica. Next base: position 50,927,149 of record OY744531.1, read on the forward strand.
TTTGCCAATCTTTATACAATAAAATTCAATGGATAATTTAAATTTCAGGAGCATATGAAATAAATGTTATATGATCTATAAAGGCATTGCTATATCTCTGCTAGAACTATAAATCCATTCATAGGCTTACAATTTAATATGATTATTGTCCAATATTGATAGTGTGGGAGGAAGGGTAATGTATTAAGCTATCCTCACAATCCTATTCCATTGTGTAGCCACCATCCAGTTCCAATTGCCACTCTGCTATCCACAAAACTCCTCCTACCTTAACTATCTCTCCTGCCATGCTATCACACCCCTAAACCTCTTTTCCCCTACCCCACTCCCCATCTACTCTACTACGCACTCCCTGTCCACATTACTAGCAAATCGCTACAAAATATTTCAAATAACAATTTCATGTTTCAGAATTTTTGAGATGAGGATTGATAATTTGTATTATTTGGACAGCTCTTCTCATCTTGGATGCTATTCTCACAGCGTTTCGGACAACGTAACCTCCTACCTTCTTAAGTGCATCTTGTCGAACGTGGGAATCTTTATGTCAAACTCGAGAATCGGTACGAAATTTCGAACGGAATCCTTTATTTATTCCATGGGAGTAATTTGCATTCATTCCGTTATTCCCAAATTCGACATACAGATTCCTGAGTTCGACAAGACCAACCTGAAGAAGATCAGAGGTTACATCGGCCGAAACGTTGTAAGAATAACATCCAAGATAAGAAGAATAGTCCGAATAATCAAAATAATACTAACAATTTCATGTTGAAACACCCACGACCTCCCCACTATCTAAACATCTTTCTCCGATACTAACATTCTTTCCTACTCTGATAGTGAAAATTTTGAACTTTTACTATTATGACTGCATCCAATGCACAAATAGTGACTTTGTCTTTTGGTCATATTTATTCTTGATGAAACCCTGATTTGGGACAAAATTATGGAAAGCAGAAAGTGTACCTTGGGTTTACTTTCGACAGCCTCATAACTCTTGCTTCCCTCATTTTAGTCCTCACATTTCATGAGCGATGTTTCTGACAAAGAGGGAAGAATTGCTGTTTTCTGGATCGGAATCTAACACTTATCGTTGGCTAGTTTTTGACCTTTAAGTAGTATCTTTTTTTTTAGCTCCTTACATCAAGTGGCTTCATGCCTTGTCTGGAGCGATTTTCATGAAAACAATTCAATCAAATCATGACCCTACGTTAAGCTCCTTTGGTTCAAATTAATGTCTTTTTTTAAAAAAAACTTTTTCCCTTATTTCCATGTTTGTTAGTGTTACCTATACATTCTGTCGAATTATGATCCTATAAATATGTCTCACACATGATGGGTCACAACTTATAAAGGTTCAGAGACCACTCGAAGATAAGAGTTAAAAAGATTGTCAGTTGGATGAAATGTTGCCGCCACAGGAAAATTGGAAACAAAGGGTGAAATAGGCAAAAGATTACTAAAGAAGACGGCTCAACAAATATTTGTTTACATTAGACTTGCAGACGACTATATTGTAGTCAGCTGGGAAGCAGGCTCACAGTATTTTGTTCCACAGATGGGAGGTTCTAGAAAAAAACTTTGTTCATGGAAGCTCAGTTTGTTTTTGTATATAGAGATAGAAAGGACAATTCTTTGTTACTGTTGTAGCTAGGCGAGTTCTTGTGGTGAATGTTTTACAAGTGGGGGGGGAACCAGGGATTGGAACTCGGTCGAGAACATACCATGAACATAATGATGCAGTAAAGAGATGCCAGCAATATCTTTTCTGCGTGAAAGAGGCTGAAGGGTAGAGAAAAGCTCATACTCCATCATGTTGCAAAGTCGGTTTTGTACTCTTTCAAGGCAAGAGAGAATGCGCTGAACGGAGCCGCTCCCCCCCCCCTCCCAGAAATGGCCGCAGTACTTTATCTTAGGACGTATCTGGCTCTTTCCAGCGACCTTAGCAACAAATTTGATGTAAGTCTTCCATTTCAGGTCGTTCCTAGCAGCTTATCAAAGAAGGAAGGTTTCCTCAAAGAGAGAACCATTCATTTCAACTGTGGAGAAATTTAGGAACATTTGTTAGGAATTATTCTCTACCTATACGCATTTTTCCAAGATTATATATATTGTCAGGGCTGGGTCGAAAATATTGATTGCCACAACTACAATGCTATTATTATAATTTATCTATCAAATAAATAAACTACACAACTACCTACCCTGCTTTATCCATTTTAATGCAGTGTTTATTTATGTCCTGTCTTTCTTTCTTATTTCTTTATTACAAAAACAGTTGCCTGTTTTTTTTTATAGCATTTTTATTTGATATGGGTGGAGGCACTTCATCAGAGATTCACTTGCTGTGAGGCAAGCTGCCACCATGGCCAGTCTGCCACTGGTTATATATGCAACAATATCTGGATGTGGGTGTGTTAGAATAACGTAGGAAAAGAAAAAGTAAGGAGGAATTTCCACTAGAAGTTAAAATTTAGGAATCTAAGCTGACGTGTTCAGGAAGTTGCATCATGACAGGAAGTCGACGTGACAAAGAAGCGATATAGAGTCAGGCTCTTGGGTGTCTAATGCTGAATTAAACTTTTCCAGGCTCTTGCTCCTACCACTATGGGGGGCGAGAAGAGATTTATACAATGCAATCGTCTCAAGATAAACTTGAAGAAAGAAAATTAAATAAATCAACAAGAGAATAATATGCAGCTCAGAACAAATAATGGAGTTGTTGTTCTTTTGTATTGCTTGAATTATTACAGCTACAAAGAAAAAGAGGAAGAGAAAGAAAGAGAAACACCATTGCTGCTATCAGCGCACCTTCTGGCAACAAGACAACGATTGACAGTCTGTTGAGGTTGAAAGCATTGTGACCGTAATGTTACACACATGCAGTAACACTTTGGTTTAAAGAACTTGTTGACGGTTGACTATGTTCCTTAAATCGGATAATTCTTGGATTTGTTTAACTCTTTACTTCATAAAAAGAAGCAAGCTCTGTGGATCACAACATCTAATAAACGTCTCCTACAGGTATTGTGTTTCGTTATTAAATAACCCAAAAAGGGGTGATATGCATGGAGTATTATTGCTACATCTGGGCTGACACACTAACTACAAGTCTGTCTCTCTTGGATAGGGTGCAGACAAGATTTTCTACCCTAATATGTCCCACATTGTCTGTCAAGCTCTAACCTCTGTCGCATCACTACAGTGTTGCATCCTGTGCTTGTTTTACAAGTACTTTCACAAAATGTGCTCCAATGAACTTACTGCACGTACCCCCTCAACAAAACCACTAAACTAACAGCAAAATCCTAACCCTTTACTGTAGAGGTCCCCAGATGCAAAAGATTTTTTACTATAGTAACTTCTTTCCTCAGACTGCTTGCCTTTGAAATTCCCTCCCTGCTACCTGTTTCTCGGACTGTACTAACATGCAGAAATTTAAATGTAATCTAAACAAACACAATGAAGACAGTTGTTCCAGTTCGAAGGTTGGCTCGTTCCATCTTCTTCTTTTCTCTGCGAGGAGCGCACAGCAGTCGGTTTTAGAGATCAGGAAAACAGATGGCTGTGCGTTTTATTTTTTAAATGTACGTTATGTTCCAGAGTGCACATCTTTCTCCACAAATTTATATATTTATTCAACAGTAAGGAGATCCCAATCGACTAGAGCAGATGGGTAAATTGTAGCCTTTGGCTTTGTTAATCTTTTCTGCTCGGGAACAGTGTTGGGACTTGGTGGTTGGATACCTTAACACACTGGGTGACCCTATTTGGAGGCTTGCACCATGATGGTATTGCTCTTGAGGTCAACGAAGCATGCAAGCTTTATTACCACGTCAAGATGTCGATCTGTGAAGAAGGGTAGATTATGCTATAGAACCCAAGTGGTGATTACATTCATTTGTAATTATGCAATTATATTTTTTCAGTTTATCTATGTTGGTAATTCACCGGCTACATAATGAAGAGAGCAACCACCTTAAATGTTCGAAAAGTATATCCAGGACTTATTTCCTTTGATTCATGCATTATCCATGCATTCTCTATAAATTGTTTGCCCTGGCAATTCCTGTTTATTTCGATTGTGTTAAGCGACTTTTAAAATGGACTCTTTTGTTTGCAATTACATCTGTGATTTTCAGCCCCTTTTATGTATGCTGTTTCATTAAGTCCCCTTGTGCTTGTTTTTGAAAAACCTTCTCTTTAAGAAATAAATGTATGTATATATATATATGCAAATTCAACCGTCTCTTTATTATTACCGTTTCTTCTTCTTTGTCTGTTTCCTGTTTATTTCAACCTATTCAATATGGCAGCCACATGCTCGACAAGAGCCTTCAAAATAGAACATCTAATTTTACAACATAACTCCTTTATAGGCCAGCACATACTGGACAACTCAGAAAGTGTACAGGCTTTGGCAAGGATTATTTTAAAATCATTAAGATTGCTTGAGCTTCTTTTCATGTCAGTGTTTTAAAGGTTGTTTGTATAAAAAATCATAAGCCGTCCTTGTATAAACTAAAGGAATTCGTTTTCATCTTTTTGATACTTGATATTATATTAAAATTTCTAATTTTTATTTCAAATTATTCTTAAGTTATTTCTTTAAAATATGATTAAAACAGCTAATAATGAATATTTAATTTTAATTTTTAATTTTCTGTTGGAAAAAGTATACATAGACTCGAAACCCGATCACAATCTTACTCATACATCAACACACCCACATCTGTAGATTCAAATTGACACTTAAAGTCTTCAATTGGTTCAAAGGAAAATTCTTGCTTGAATGAAGCAATATTTATATAATGGATCATCCACTGATGGACTAGCAACCAATCAGAACTCAAAGAATGAACCCGACCATCTAAGCATAATGGAACGTCCCTGCCTGCTTATGAATAAACTTTCTGGCTTCAATCTCAGTTTCTTTAGTTTGAATTCAACTGGTCAGACAGCTGTGCACTGACAAACTAAATTCAATAACCGCAATTGCTTCACATTTAAGATATTTCTGCATATCAAGACACGTTTTTACATATCTCTCGTTTGCTGAAACTGTTAAATACTTGCACCCAGACGATTCATATATTTTCTCATGAAATATAATTACTAGCTTTGTTCAACACCATTTCTCTGTTTTATCTAATAGTTTGTGTTTTGGTTCCAAACAGGTGCCAAATCTTCATAATTATATTACAAAGTGTCGAGATAATAAGGTGCAATGTATTATCAAAATCATGGGATGATGGAAGCATTAAGTGATGTGTGTAAGAAATTGGCATGGTGGCATCATTTTATTTATTAAAAATCCCTTTACATTTTAGCACAAGGGTGTAAAAACATTGAACATTATGCATCCAAGGGCTTTGCTATGATCCAATATGTATTTTAAGGGGGGATTCAGGATTGAAAAGCGGTAATTGATGGTTTGTTTTACTGTATCTCTAGAGACATAGGTTTGTCTGCTTAACTATATAACCTGACAGAATGCATATGCCTCCCAAAATCCAACCATTGATCCACGTCCTGGGAGGGTAATAGGGTTAATAAGTGGAAGTGCTATGTATCATAAAAGTGTATATGACTTGATAGATTTTGGATTATTTTCTCTAAACCCTCCACTCGGCAATATGTCTCTAACTGGGCAACGCCGAATAAATATAGCGAGTTGTCAATATTAATATAGACGGTTTAATGGTTTAAAAGCAGGCTGTGAGCTCCGTGAGCTACTGCATCACTTTCATTAATACCTTTGGGAAAGGTATGAATCTATATATCTTTTATTCAGCTATAGATTAAATAGTAGGATAGACTGGACTTTCAATACTTCGTTGTGTAACTAGACGCTATTTACTTGCTTCTCGACGGATGCAGAGTTAGACACAAAGCCGTTTTATTAATGTGGGAAAATTCGGCTCTAAAAAATAAGGCATTCTGGATTGGGACAAAAATAAAAATTGCCTTAGCTTAGAAGGACCACTGTTTCACTGACTGAGGACAGAACAGATACAACATTTTGATCTCCACCCAAAGTCGGGAAAGACGCATTAAAACTCTGAAATAATGCCCGTCTTTCTCTGCTTATCCAGGCATTGTTTTCAGTTGTTCTGGATTTCTTCTTGCCACTGGATTGTAACTATCTAAGTTCAGGAGAGATGCAATTCACTAGGCACCCTTACAGGGGATATCCCAAAAGGAGGCCTTATGTTCTCATCTTATATGTGCAACATGTAGCCATAAATAACTACATTAGAATAAGAAGAAGAAGAAGAAGAAGAAGAAGATGGAGGTCGAAGTGGTAGAAGAAAGGAAAACTACATCTTTTATTTTAACAAATTTATCTTTTTACTTCTTACTTAAAGATGGATGCATGATAGAGCACGGAATCCCCATTAAAAATCTTTTTAACTTCTGATTTTCATGAGATTTATATCATACATATATGTTTATTCTCGATAAAACCCTTAGGACGAAATATTGAATCAAATCATGATCGTGCGTTAATCCCTTTTTGTTCATATACATTGGCCTTTTTTACTTGTTCCCTTATTTCCATGTTTGTTATCTATACATTCTGTCTGGTCATCATCACAATTTTAGCAAATTCTAAAAATTAACACTTTTCTAAACCCATAACCTTGTGCTGTGTTTCCTCCATAGCAGTACAAAGTGAACAAATGGAATTTGTTTTTTCGACAACGTTGAATTTAAGTTGAACATTCTTACTTTACTTTATAGCATTATCCTCAAAGGATCTTTGCACTTTTTGGATACACAATCATTTCTTATTGTTTGAGGCTTTGCTAATCTTTTCACCGTTAGCAAAGGAAGGTGTACATTGCTGCAGATCTGGTCATATAACAAGGTCTTTTACTGGGAAATCCTTCCTTGTATGCTCGGTAAGCATTCCTTTCTGACGACATGGCTAAACCAATTCATTACTCTTTTCTTGATAACCTTAATGATATCATTTCGACACCCAAGAGTTTTTTTTAATTTGGGTTATCTTGGATGTTCAGAATATGGCAAGTGTTTGATGGAGAGTATTCTCTGAATGGTTTTCAGGCGGTTAATGTTTTGACTAAAATATGGATTAGAGACTAATGATGCGAATTCTAAGTGTGATTGCACCATAGCTGTATACAGCTATGAAATTCATACAAGATTCGAATATGTGCCTACAAGGAGGGACCATCTTTTGCTGACGTTGCTTTAATCAACTCAGCCAATAAGCCTAGCTTCTTTGTGTTAAGTAACGAATATCATGAATTTGTGATAAAGTAAGCAATGTTTGCCAAAGTCATGGGAGCTGAGCTGGTTTTCTGACTTTGTAGGCATGTCTACATGTGTTATACACATGGAGATTAAAAACGTGCTCAGGATTAGTGTTAGTGAGATGGTTAAGTAATTTGTGGGTGCTTAACAAGTCATTTGTTAGATGTTGGAGCTTCAATGAATCCAAGTGCAGAGAAACAAGGTATTCATCGTATGACAGGTGTCTGATTAAGATGTAGGGTTAGCTTTGCGAATGGCATATATCTGTTTTAATTTCATTATTAACTTATATCTCCTCGAAATATGTGTGAACTGAACTTATTATAAAGTGAACAGACAGGATTAATTTCCGACAATATGGTGTGAATAGTGCTGCTATTTGACTGACACTTGTTTACACAGGTAATACATCTCCCGCTCTCTCTCTCTCTCTCTCTCTCTCTCTCTCTCTCTCTCTATATATATATATATATATATATATATATATATATATATATATATATATATATACATATAATAAGTCAATGAAAATAATTAGACCTGCAAATGGAAGCAAATAATAATCTTCGGTTGTTCAAAACAAGGACATTTAGTGAATAACAATATTTATTTTTCTTCTCTTTCATTCCTTAAGCCAGGCTTTTCAAAGATTAAAATCTTATCATCAGAGAAGGTTAATAATGGATAAGTTGACAGATGAGGACAGTCAATATTCGAAATTTGAAAAAGTTTTAAAGTTCAAACGGGTATGTTCCAGTGTAAAGGAGTATCACCAAAAACGGAAATCCAAGTAGTATGGTGATACTCCTTTACACTGGAACATACCCGTTTGAACTTTAAAACTTTTCAAATTTCGAATATTGACTGTCCTCATCTGGAATGAAAGAAAAGAAAAATAAATATTGTTATTCACTAAATGTCCTTGTTCTGAACAACCGAAGATTATGATTTGCTTCCATTTGCAGGTCTAGAATGTGCACTGGAATTGCAGGTGTTTCAAGTTTTTTAAAGACTCTACAGTTTCACAGAGTGATTCTGCCTGACCCATCAATCTTGATCAAAAACTGCCTGTTAGGGAGAGTTTCGACAACTCAGCCTGTTGTGTCTCATCTGAAGTAATAACGAAGGTCCAACAAAACGCAAATCACTCTGGAGTGAAAAACGAAGGTACAAAGAAACGCAAATCACTCTGTCCGTAGATCCCCCCTGATCTCATGATCACAGAGATGGCAGGGAGGCATCGATCACCTTCGCCGGTTGCTTCTTCAGAGGGGGACAACGCAAGCCTCATCTTTGCTTATGCTCTTGTCCGCGGTCTGAGGGTCGAGAAACATCGCGCCCGCTGGGATACTGCTGATATCCGAGTCACTGTCCGATGGGGCTGCTGCAAGCCAGAGCGATGCCTCACTGTTCTCTGACTCCGACTTGCTCTTGTCGTCCAGTGATGGTTGCGTTGCTAACCGTAGGTCGCTAATGTGACGGGGCATAGTGTCGACCTGCACCGCCTGTGGGCTGATTACCTCAGTGACGCGTCCAATTCTGTATTTCGTCGTACACTTGCCGCGCGGGTTCTTAATCCAAACGATATCCCCTTTTTTCAGTTTCTCTCTGGTTACTTCCAGTTCGGGCAGCGGGTTAGTCTCTATGCCTTTCACCCTGACGTGATACCTGTGCAAGATGTCAACCGGCGCTGTAGAGGGTGAAACATTATCCTTTGAGGTTACGTTATACAGGTAGACTGCCTCAAATACCGTGCAGCCCGTCCTGGCCGCGATGGTTTTGACGGTTCTGTGATTCCACTCGATGACCCCATTTCCACTCGGTACGTGGGCACATCGAAACCTCAGGTGTACTTCCCAGCCATCAGCAAACTTTCTGAACTGCTCACTGGTGAATGCAGCGCCATTATCGGTTAATATCTCCGTTGGAGGGTCATGTTCAAGAAAAATACTGTTCAACTGACGGACGATGATGGCTGCATCTTGCCGGCGCAGCATGCGCCATATCACAAACTTGGATGGACCGCAATCAATGAGAGTCAGGAAATCCTCGCCGTTGTGGTGTGTAATATCCATCGCCAGCCAGCTCCAATGGCTTTTCACTCCCAGCTTTCCTTTCTCCCAGCGAACGGGTGCTGGATCAATGGATTGGCATGCTACACAGTCTTTGACCACTTTCCTGACGTCTGCCTTCTGTACTTCTGGTTCAACCAACTTAGCGAAATATAAGGTCCGCTTGACCCCAGGGTGCCTGGTTTGTTGGTGGACTTCTTTGATGTGATTAGATTGAACGGGGCTCACGGAAGTGGTGCAGGCAGGCTGCATGGGTTCAATAGTCTTTCTTATGGCATCAAGCCATCTTTGTGGTACTCTCGTCAAACAATCTGCTTTGTTCAGGCTGGATTTGACCAGGGACACCTCTTTCAAAATGGCCAACAACTCGTCAAGCCCAATCTCACTGAGTCTGGACGATGCTCGCAGCAGTCTGCTGGCACTGTCTGGGAGTCCAGTCAAAAAAAGCGCATCCCAGTATTCGCTCGCTTGTTCCACCGAACAGCGCGGCTAGCCTCCTCAAATCGGCCAGGTAGACATCCACAGTCTCATCTAGCCCAAGCCGCCGTTCGGTGAACTGCCTCCAGGCAACGAAAGGGTCCACAGCAAAGGCTGCATATAGCGCCTGCCTAACTTCCTCCAGGCCTGGTTCGTCTCTGAGCTGCTGATACACCGAATATGCTCCTTTGGTCAACCTCAGCGGGATGACCAGTGCAGAATCCTTTATCTTGCAAAGTCTGCAGACGCGCTCGGTTTTCTCCCACCACTCGACTACAGAGGGTCCGGAGGGGGAGCCGTCGAACTCTGGTATTAATCTCAACTCGAATTTGTCCATGGCCGAAATAGCTTGACGTATTAACGAAGCTCCAACAAAACGCAAATCACTCTGGAGTAAAAAACGAAGGTCCAAAGAAACGCAAATCACTCTGTCCGTAGATCACAAAGTCCTCTGTCAGCTTCCAAAGCAGATCTCTACGTTCATCACACGTGCACTTACTTCGTGCCGTTTTCGTTGAAGACGGTAAGAGACCCGCTTTTATTAGACTGAGGCACACCTAATTGTCATGCGTGCAATGTGACTTCGCGAGACTCCGCATGAACCCTACGTAATAAAGGTTCACGGACACCATGTTGAATTCTTTTCCTTCATCCGCAGCGCACAGCACAGACAAACACGAGGACGTTTCACAGGTAAGCCCCCTTCACGTTCCCCACACCATCAACGATTGTTTGGGCATTGTATCGAGACTATTTCACTTTCTTGGAGTGGGCATAAAGTATGCGTTGTGCGGTTGTACTGCTCCATAAGGTGAGTGTAGTGCTAAGATAAGCTTATCTCATGGTTACTAGCTGCAGCTATCCATTTTGCCTGTGGTTTATATAGTGATGGTTGAGATGGTATCAAGTCACAAAGTTGGTGGTGGAGCAAGATATGTGTCGGGGATAGACCATTTTGCAGGATGGCTTGGGTGACACTGTCATTATTAAACAAGCCCTGAAGACCTGTATTGCGATGAATTATTTTTTTTGCTGTTTTTTGAGCAAGCTCTGCTCAGCCATTAGATTGAGGTTTTGCCATTAAGGACTATCTGTGCGTCTTGAGGAACTGCTGAAATATGTTGGAATTAAAAGGTGGGTCACCATCGCTGCTTAGTTCTTCTTGGGTGCCGTATGTGTGGAATAGTTTTCGACAAAAAGATATTAGTTTTGATGTGATGGCATGACCTGATTTTAGATGATACAAAATAATCCAGCCAGTGAATCTATCTGCACAGACAAGGTATGCAATATGTTCAATGTGAAAAAGGTTAATTACTATCTGTTGGAAAGACCAATTTCGGGCTGGGATTAATGTGAGTGGTTCAAGTGTCTGATCTAGGGCAATGCTTATGCATACGAAGCAATTGGTTCTGCAGTTGCGTATGGATGTATTCATACCGGGCCAATATACTTAGTCATTGGCACAGGCTTTTATACCAACCACACCCTGGTGGGATGAGTGTAAATAGCATAGTACTTTTTCTCTGAGAGATTGGGCGACCACGATTCTCCCATCCATTAGTGCTAAGCCCCTGTCGGTATTAAGCCGATAACATACCTCCCAGAAATCGTGGATTCTCGGTTCAGTAAGAGAATATTTTGATGAAATCCTTGTTGTATCGTGTTGATCCAAGTTGTGTAACACAGATCATTTCGGCCTGCTGCACATAGGTGATCAGCTGACAGGATTGTATCATTGTCCCTATAATCAGTCATGGCTTAATGAGTTGCTTATTTCACCATGGCATCTAGGAAGGTGTGAAGAGAATAGGGATGTAAGGGTGTTCATTGTAGAGACTCGATTACGGGGATGGCATTAGAATCCTTATGCAACTTTCCTGGGAAGTGTTTATCAAAATGACAGGTATGTTGAAATCTCAGGCCAACATCCAGCAATACAATTCTGCTGATGAGTCTGTCCCGAATGCACCCCACATTCTTCACCACCGACCCACACAAGCTACTAGGGATGATAGAGGCATTGGTCACTCAGAGGCCAAATTCCATCGTTCATCGCCTCACTATTTCTTCTATGTTACAGAGTGAGACTGAGACAATACAGAACTACCTCGTCCCCTTTCAAGCTACAGCCCTGGACTGCAATTTTTTATGTCCCCTTTGTGAGCATGATCTGTCTGACATGTACATCAGGAACCAACTCATCAGGGGAATAGCAAACGACACACTCCAAGCAGACCTGCTGGACGAAGCCGCAACACTTAAATCTCTACAACAGAATGCCCATCATTCAGAGGCATTCAAATCAGCATTGCAAGACTAAGCTTCAATGACTGACACCTGGTGATTGCATGGATGTCTATGTATTACAAGCCAAAAAACAGTACTCAACTAACTAATAGAGGAAATGTTCGTACCAGCACCTTCTCTTACTGCAATAATAACCTCACTAAATCGAACTTCTTTTGAGTTTGCATGGACTGTTGTAGCCATCAACATGACACCCCAGTAACGAGCTTCCGCCAGTCAAAATATCCAGCATGGGGCAAATATGCAGAACTTTTGGGAAGCCTTATTAACTTTTTCAGAGTGTGCCAAGCAAAGAAACACTGGGTTAAGATTAACGAAACTCCCATGCTCACAGCATATTTAACTAAACAAAAGGCACAGATACGACCATAAGCGAAAATCAAGTAATAGAAATAGATGCCTATGTTATCCCATTCTCACCAAATCCGGATCCCAGACAGGCCAAGAATATCCCTGATGACTAAAGAACAAAGCTGAAGATATTATCTGATAGTGGGGCCACTATATGTCTAGGGCATCTGTTGAACATGGGGTTCACAATGAAGAACTTAATTCCATAAAAAGAAATCGTTCGAACTCTGGGAGATTTTACATTTGTATGTCAGGGATCGTTCCCTGTGAAATTCGTAGTTAAGGGAAGAACAACTAAGCAAGGCCTTTACATATGCAAATATCTCGGCAAGGCAGCATGCATTCATGTGGGAAAACTACCCAAAGATTTCACAAAACCTGCCGCAACATTGTCAACCCAGGCAAATATCGCAATGCAACACATTGAGTGCGGGAATCATTTGCCCGCCCAGGTTCACTACAAACAAATAAACCGCCAAAAACACTAAACGCCGATTTATATTAAGGCTGGAATGTTCCATTATGCTTAGATGAGCAAGTCCATTCTCTGAGTTCTGATTGCTTGCTAGTCCATGAGTGGATAAACATTTTTGGAAACTTCTTGCTTGAATTAAGCAATATTTGAATATTAAATATTGGAGCATTTTATGCCGGCAAGTCAAAGAAAAAGTCTTGCTTGAATGAAGCAATATTTATATATTAGAGTATCTACTTATAGAGTAGAAAGCAATCAGAACCTAGAGAATTTACTTGCTCATCTAAGAATCCCAGCCTGCTTATAAGCCAATACTTTGGCGGCTTCTGATCTCAGTTTTTTACTTCTAGCTCAACTGGCTTCACACTGATTACTACATTCACTATCCCCATCCCCAGCTATGGTTAAAATAGAAATAACTCAAAACAGGTAGGACAGAATAAAATAATTTTAAAACGCAGTAAAATTAGCCTTGTAACACATATAATAAACTCATAGAGAAGTTGGGTAAATATCAATCTTATTTTATTGGAGACTTTGTGTCTGTCATAAATTGTTGTTAAAATCTAATTTGTTATAGCAGTAATTGATTTTCTCACACATTTCCTTTCTTTCTTTTCATTCCTTTTTACCCAGCTCACTACTACAAATCTTTGTATATTCAACATTTATTTGCAGTAAAATAGATATTTCATTCGGAGAAAATGTTTCGTAATTCAAACGAAATATCGAATCAATATAAACATGTTTTTTTGTTCATTTTTTACCGTTCTAACTCTTATTGGTCTTTGTTTATTACCTTATTCTTAGAAACACGAACACATTTTGTGGGAAATTGAATCCTTTTACTTGAAGCAAAATTTGTATGTGCTTACATGTGGACACATTAAATGCTCACAGAAGAAGAAGGTTCAAAGGATGGGCAAACCAACTACATTTATGATGAGAATAAAATAAAAATGTGTTTAGAAAATATCACACATACGAGTTTTATTTTAACAGAATATTCTGAGCTGAATATTTAAGTGGCTCAAGTTAAGTTAACTTCTCTTTGATAATTGCCTGTTTGAAGTATCAGCCGCTAGGTGGCACTTACGTGTTACATTGTTAGATATTTCTTTCATGAATGTGCGACTGCATACGCCATCTTGGAATTTATTCCTTGTAGCTAGAAGATGACTTGAAGCGAATAGAAGTACATGGACAGTTGCACACGGATATGCGCATATTTATTTTAGTCATTCTGCCCGGTAAGTTAGTGCAACAAATGGGCCAACTTTATAAATATAGAGATTAAATAAATTATTTGTGTCTTTTGTGTCTTTTCTCCTTGGTCTTTCCATCCTTCATGACTCTTCACGACTATTTTGTGTGGTACCAGCCGCGGTGCCATCTCATGTGTGTGTGTTTTTGTGAGTAGGTAGGATATCAGATTATGGGATTTTGAGCAGTTTCAGTCCCCTTGGATTTATGTAATGTTCTTTCTATATTTTTGTTCTATTTATATTTCAACTTACCTCTGGTTGGCTGGTGCTACAAGATCAGGTTGTTTGAAGATACCAGCTTCATGACCAAAAATGCACCAAACATTGATGTTATTGTTATTTTTTCCCCTTTGCAAAACTCAATCATGTTATGCAAAGCCAAAAAAACAAACAACATTTTTCTTCTACAAAACAACCAAACCAAACACTATGAATACATACTTGAACATATAAAGAACTTGAATAATAAAAAACTTTTAACAAAATGACCGGATTCATCATTAAATAACCTGAAAAGGGTTGCTATGCCGTAAAACAAAACAACCAACCATGTGTGTTAGTTTCTGCACTCGAGGATTTTCCTTAATATTTCAGCTGTTTTTATCTGTATCATGCATTGTATGGTGTTAAATCTTTTCCTTTTAACTCTAATTTCTCCTTGTCTTTTTTCCAAATTTTTCGGAACCGTTCCTAGTGCTCTTACTATTATTAGTACAACAGCGATCATCTTCATGTTACAGATTCCTTTCAGTTATTAGGCACGTTTCATGTATTTGTTTACTTTTTCTGTCTCCTTGATCTTCAACCTGTGAGCTGCTGGTATGGTGAAATCTACGATTTGGCAGGTTTTTTCTCTCTTGTTGTCTATTACTCCGCCCAGTCTCCTTGATTTGACAGTTTTGTCCGCTTCTACATCCATGTCCCAGAGAATTTTATGATTTGATTCTCCAATACTGTCTCCAATTTGTGTCTGTACCATTTGTCTGCATGTTAAACGTGCAGACATTTGCATAGTTCCCAGTTAACTGGCTTTCCCACACACTCATATCTGTTTTTGTATTCCTTTTGGGCTTGCTTGCTGCATTCACTTATAATGTGATTTACTATTTCGTCTCTTTGTCAACATAGTCTAAATTTACTGTTTTCCTGGGTTTTATTATTATTATCATCATCATTATTACTAGTTTGTACCAGCTTCTTGAGCAGTGTTGGTACAGTACGTGGGTTTTATGTCAATTTTTATCTTTACCTAGCTTCTACCGCTTTATAGCTAGTATGAAAAAAAATATTAGTGAAATTTTGTGGAAAAAATACGTACTTAATATTTGCATGAGAGAGTAAGTAACTACGATGAATATATTTACGTGTTGTTTTTATTGGCAAAAAGCATTAGAAATTATGTGTTTAATCAAAAATAATTCACTTTAAAGTAATACCGAATACCCGTTATGTCTACTTGTTTGCAGATTATCACAAAAAAGGTGACTTAGTTTAAAACAAAAATATTTATGTAATGTTTTTTATACTATTATGTTATGTTAATTTCTTTAAATTTATAAAACATTTATCTAGTTTTAAAAAATACTTAAGATTTACCTGAGATTGAAATTCGAGATTGACATTGGTAAAAACTACTGCCTTAGTAATGTGTTTTCTGCCT
The DNA here is from genome assembly GCA_963556195.1 of Sepiola atlantica. Classification (NCBI taxonomy): domain Eukaryota; kingdom Metazoa; phylum Mollusca; class Cephalopoda; order Sepiida; family Sepiolidae; genus Sepiola; species Sepiola atlantica. The sequence continues at coordinate 50,943,043 of OY744531.1, forward strand.
ATTCCTTTTTTTGTCAACTAGTTACATGTTTCTATTTGCATACAATAAGACAAACTCCCAAAATGCCATAACCTTTTAATAATATATATATATTATCTATATGTATAAAACTCAATGTCTGTGTGTATGTGCTTGTGTGTTCCCTATAGAAAGAAAGGTTAGCAAATCTACATAAAATCTAAAAGTGTATTCTTATGTAAAATTTTCATGGCAAAACGATGGAAATGGTCCCGAATTTCTGAGTGCCTTCTTAACCTAAGGAAGCTATGCGGCTGAACCTCCTTTAAAACTTCAAATATATCCTATTTTTATTAAATCTATATCATATGTATAAAATTCCCCGAGAAAGACAATGGAAGTGGTCCCGAATCTCTATGTTATCTTTGTGCCCCCCCCCACCTCTAAGTGACTCATGGGGACAGAACCCCCTTAAAACTTTAAATACGTATATCCGATTTTAATGAAATTTTAACCATGTATATAATAAGACACTAATTCAGAGACTTTTCCAAAATGTCAGCTTCATCCGAATATATAGATGGGAGGAGGTGAGCAGTAGAAACACAGAAAGTAATATAGTGTTATGAGCATAGTTAAAAGTACATAGTAGTGTCCTCATTCAATCCCGAGCAACGTCGGGTTTTCCTCCTAGTTATTATTATTATTAAGCGGAATAAGAATGATGATAAGATGAGCGTGGGGGGGGGGGGGGTGCTGATTATTTATTAAAATGATTTTTTAAAATGACTCAATAGTTGCACGATATCGTCCTCATATTTTTAGAAGGTTAATTTATGCTCACTGCCAGGCATCCATTCTTGGCGGCTGAATAGTTACACACAGCGAATGTAGATAATCTGAAGATATTTAGCGAAATAGGATTTCAACCTTGTAGAATTGCCTTTTTTTCATTATTTTATTTTTTTTGGACACTTATATTGATTTCATGAAAAGGGATTTCTTGTATACTTTCTATCGGCTTTACTCGCAACAAAAATCAATAAGGACACAATTTTCTGCTCGCAGCAACATTCTGAAGTTATATTTGAAAAAAAAAAACTAATATGAATCGTTTTAAATTAATATACAATGATTAAATAATAAATAATCGGTGATAGAACAAGGGCATTTCTATAATTACACGAATTAAGGATTTACTAGCAAGACCCATAGAAATTTTGTGGTTAATTAAAAAAATGTCTATCTAATACTCTTGTCTTATCTTGAGTCATCCATCAATTGATGCTCGTTCACTCATCATCATCACCATCATCATCATCACCATCATCATCATCATCATCATCATCATCATCATCATCATCATCATCATCATCATCATAAAAAAACTCAACAATCTCTGGTAATCTTGCTTAATTGCTTTATTTGGTTGTTTAGTTGTTTGTTTGCATATGAAATGTTTTAGATAGTGGACTATATGGGTGCGCAAAAAGTGCAGTGGATTGCATGGTAGGCTCACACCAGATCCAGACTTTAGATGTAAGAGATGTCTAGGACTTGCATGCCCAATTGAAAGCTGCCCTTACACATACGTTGAAATAGGTGAGGACACCCAGGAGGTGGTAGACTCCTTTTGCTACCTAGGAGATATGCTGAATGCTGGAAGTGGCTGCGAACTAAGTTCGATCATCAGAGTCAAGATAGCTTGGGGAAAGTTTAGAGAACTTTTCTCAATCCTAACATCCTGAGCCATCCCAATTACTACCAGGGGTAAGGTTTATGATAGCTGCGTAAGAAGGGTGATGTTGTATGGCAGTGAGTGTTGGACCGTCATCCAAGCCTCACTTGTTCGACTCCAGAGAAATGACAGGGATTAGGTGTATATACAATGTAAAGCCGGACCAGATCCAGAACATTAGGTCAGACACTCTATTTGAGAAATTTACCATTCCAAAACTTGATGTCCTAATAAGGGCAAATTGTCTTCATTGGTTCGGGCATGTTGAGAGAAGCAAGGAGTATATCAGCACATGCAGAGACTTAAGGCTGGACAGCAAAAAGAAAGCTGGGCGCCTTAGGAAGACATGGAAACAAACCATCAGACAAGACCGTAAACAGTGGCAAATGGACAAAGTCAATACCCAAAATCGTGATCACTGGAGTCTTACCATAAGAACAGCCAGACAACGTCAAACCTCTTGTCAAAGGGAACATAGATGATAAACCTGGATAGTGAGTGTGAGTGGGATTAGTAGTAGTAGCAGTAGTAGTAGTAGTAGTAGTAGATGCAGCATAAGATAAAGATGTAAGAGGATGACATAGATAAATGAATGTTGCAAATAATTGAGAAAAGGTAAAAGACTAAAGTTGTAATAGCAGAAGTAGCAACAACATAAGTTAAGGAGAGTCAGAAAATGACCTTAATAAATAAATGACATGAATATAAAAGAAAAGAAAAAGGAGAGATATATATGCGATCATGATCCAGTGGTAGACATGTTGTTATATTAAATACGGTGCTGTCGAAAAAAGTCTACTACGTGATAAAGATCCCATGGCAGATAAATTGTTACACTAAACTGTGTTCTCAGAAAAATATTATAACGGCAAACACGTTGCTGCAGTGAATACGGTTTTACCAGAGAAAAGTATACCATGTAACAAAGTTCCAGTGGCGTGCACATAGTTTCCATCAACAGAAACCATCTTTCCCTCGTTTTTTTAATCTTCACTGTGAATGTGGCTACCTCTGCCAGTCACAATGATAGTGAAAACGTTACCCAATGAGACACACTGCAAAAGTAATTGTTTTGTTTTGAGATAGACAAATTCACTCACGTGATGTAATATCATAATGTGGAGAGACCAATCAACACTAATGATACATTCACACTCGTACTTATGATAAACATGGTGTCATTTTCCAATTTGAGTGCTAATATATACTAGATGACCTGTGACCCGTTGGATCAACATTCGTCATTATACATTAATGTGTACATTTGTGTCCTTAACCGATTATGAATATAAATAGATAATTTTAAAAGTACATCTAAAGAGTTAGCAAATAAAGTTACCGTCTGCTTTTAATTTAATGGAAACTTTTCAGATAAGCTTCAGAGATGTCATTTACGACAAAAAATAAACACACTGTTTTACCATTTTAAACACTGCTGCTGCTGAATAAAATCATATTTATATCATGCAATCAAAACTCTTTTTACCATGGAGACTAACCAAAGAGCCGACCATTTCCGCCTTGACTAGGTATTTATTTAATCTGTCATCTTCTTACTTTCCTCTTACACTGCTACTACTACTACTGCCTCTATTTCCCTTCTAACACCACTTCTCCTTACTTCATATTCTCCTCCTCTAATCACTTGCAGTGTCATCTGCTCTTTCTCTGACAATCTAAAACATTCAATATTCAAACAAGCAAGCAAGGAAGCAAGATTATCAGTTTTAGTATCATACTAGACGATCCATCACCTGTATTTGGTATATCTATTTGTAAAGCTGCCAAAAACTACCATTCATCCTTTATGATGCCATTCATTTTCAAGTAATTATATATATTTCTTGATAATAATCATTCATTTTTACCTGCTCTTCCTAATCCCCTCACTCTCTCCTCTGTCTCTCTCTTCCGCCCCCCTCTTTCTCTCTCCCTTTTCTCTCTTCCTACTCTCTCCTCTTTCTCTCTCTCATGTAATTATTTGGGTCATTCGGATCTTCCTACTACTTCTCTTATCAATCTCCCTTTTATTTACCTCATTCGCCTTTTCTAACGTCATCGACTGCATGGCGTCTTTTATGGCGTCATCCCGTGTGCATAGTGACAAACAAACAAAATAACAAGCAAGTAAGCATGTTCAACAATGATTTATAAGTATATAGAAGATATACATAGATATATGTAATATCTCTTTATTTATATATATATATATATATATATATATATATTATCGCAAGCATGAAGGGAAGACGAATTTTATCGTTCATGATTAAAATTTAATCAAGAAAAAAAAAGAAGCCAGCTGACCGGTTTCGCCCTCTCTTAACAAAGGCTGTATCGAGTAATTTAAAAAAGGGGGTAAAAAGAGAGAGTACAGAAAATAAAATAGCGCTATGGTATATGTACAATGCACAATGAATCTTAGAGACTGATAACATCTAGTCCTAATAGACATTCCCTTTGTTTACAAAGGGAGGGACGTTTAAGACGAATGTGGATCGTCTCCAAGATTTTTAGATGGTATAATGAGAGAGCATGACTGAGAATGGTGTAGGAGTCTATGCTAAAATTCCTAGCGCACAGCAGGCTTTTAAGTAAATGGTCTGTAATGGAAGAACCGTATGTGTTATTTTGAACGTCCATTGAATGAAAGGTTCCATTCCTCATCTTACTCGGAATGTGTCTACTATCCAATCTTAACGTCGTCCTACCCACGTAATCAGCACTGCAACTACATTTAAAATTAAATTGTAAACTTAGGGGAGTGCGCCCACCCAAACCTGCACGAGCCCAAAAAAACTTTATTAAATTGGTTAGATACAAAAAATTTAATAGAGAAAAGAATTGCTCTACATCAAATTTTGTGTTATATTAAGTAATACATTTTTTAAAAGGATCTATTAAACTTATCAAAAACTTTACCAATTAGGGGGGTGGGGCACCGAAACCATACCATACTCCTAAAGAAAGAAAAATATTAAAATTTAAAACTAATGCTATATTTATTGCTTATACCTGTCCTGAAAAGGGTATTCTACTAATTTATATTGAAGCTTATGTTCGCTGATAGAGGAACAATTTTAGAGGGAATGTTGCATATGCCTGGATTCTTTTCATTTATTTATTGAAAAAAGAAGAATGAATCTCCCCCCCGAACGACTCCAGCTAGCACCGACTCTTGGGACTATAAATGTGCTTTTATGTTTACTCGACTGGCAGAGATTAAAAGTTAAAGTAGCTTGTCTTGTCAGGTGAACTGTTTAAGTTCTAGAAGTAATGGCTGACTGATCACACCTTGCATTAAGGCAACGATGGTATTTAAAATAGAAATAGGAGGTTCTCTGTCTCCATCAGAGTCAAGTTGCCAATAGAGAGGGCATTAGAGAAGATCTATGTCTTTGGCTTTTATTGTTTCTTTCATTGATTTGTGCTTTTTTTCAACTTTTTCCACCATTTCCTTAGTTTAATGTTCATGAGTCTTTCTGTAAGAACCTATTCTTGTCACGAATGAGTCTTTTCATTACTTTAAACGTAAAATGCTTACAATTTAGATGAGTCTTTTGCTTCTTATTTGTTCTTTTAATTTGATTGGATTTTCTTTTAGAAAAAGAAAACATAGCATGAAAAATCAACTTCTCGCATTCGAAACAGATCCAATCCAAGACAGCATCTTACACACATAAAGGGCTTGGTATCCTTTCAGATAATCTAAATCCGTTTTAATTATATATATATATATATATATATGTATAATGAATTAATAAATGTTCTCAGTTTATTTTTATCTTTATACATACAATTTTTTCAGACTATCAAAACACACATTTTTCCATGACAATTAATGAATTCAAGATATATTTTCAATTATATATTTGAGCTCTAGTAGTATAAACAATATTGAGCTATTAACCCATTTTTTGGTGTGAATTTAAAGGAATTTAAATTATATATATATATATATATATATATATATGAAATTAAAATGGAATAAGTGGAAGACCTAAAAAGCTCAACGTTTCGCCCAAATGGGCTTTGTCAAGAGCGAACGGAAAAAGGCAAAAAATGACAAAAGACGGACATTTTTTTGTTCGCTCTTGACAAAGCCCATTTGGGTGAAACGTTGAGCTTTTTAGGTCTTCCACTTATTCCATTTTAATTTCATACCGTCGGATTATTTTATCCTTTCATCTATTCATATATATATATGTATATATATATATAAATATATATATACAAGGCCGGCGGGACGGTTATAAAAGTGTGGGGGCTCTCCTAAAAAGTGTGGGGGGGGCGGTTAAACACATGCATATATAACTTCATTATTGATGACCGTAAAGTGGGGGGGGGGCCAAGTCAAAAAGTGGGGAGGCTTGAGCCCCCCCCCCCCCCTGTGCCACCGTCCATGATATATGATATATATATATATATATATATTGTGATCTGGGTAAGAAAACTTAACACATAACAGACAGAGATTTGAAGCAAGCAGTGAATATAAAGTTTATCTCAGCAGATAAATATGCAATGCAGCACAAGGTTCTACTATGCGTTTTCCTGGTAATGACACCCTGAAACACAACAAAAGTTCCAACTCAAACTAAAGGAACAGAAGACTCAGAAGAAATTCAAAGACACTTTTGCTGAAATTATCAGGCAGCTAGTGTAAAGGAATAAAAGATGGTCTTCTTAGCATGGCGAACCACGTTTGCAGACACACCAAGAAAAGCAAGTGATGAAAACTCATCTGGTGGTGGGATGAAGAATTTAACACAGCAATATAAAGAAAGAGGATTTGTTATAAGGCCTGGAAGAAAGGAGGCAGCAGAGAGGAGTACACGCAGTTGAAGTGTGATGCTAAATTCAGTGGTGTTCTCAACCAAACAAGCTGCGACTAGATACCAGTTCAGCCATATTGACCCAAAAGGAAGTAACTTCTCAAAATTGGCAAGCAGATGAAGAGCGAAAATCAAGATATTGTAGGAGATGCACGTATGATGAGTAATGATGATCAGCTTGCCTTAGACGATAAGCAAAAAGCTTGGAGGCAGAATCATCAAACATTATTAAACATCGAATTTCCCTAGAACCCTGACCTCCTTAGACAAGAGCAACCAGTGCTGATGGAGATTCGACCTGACATGATAGAGTAGGCCCTGAAGAAAATAAAAAAATGGCTAGTGATTGTTGCAGAGATGCTGAAAGTATAGGAAATCTTGCTTGTCGGACCTTGTGAACGCGATCAGTCATATGTGAAGAGAGTATGCCAGTGAACTGACAGGAGAACTACGTCATCCATTGCTATAAAGCAAAGGTGACGCCCAGATAAGAGGCAACTACAGAGGTATAAAGCTCCTTGAGCAAGTGATGCAGATTATCGAAAGTGTGGCAGATAACATCATTAGAGAACAAGTTTGCATCACTAAAATGCAATTTGGTTTTGTGCCTGGAAAAGGCACGACTGATTGATCTTGCATCAGATGCAGGATAAATATATTGGTGCAGACTATTGAACTTAGTAGTCAGTGCTCTACTGTCTGAAAATTTGAGCTGCAAATAAACTAAAAAGAACACCAGAAAACCAACTAGAATGTTCCATTGTGTTCAGATGGGCAATTCTTTTATCTGAGTTCTGATTGACTGCTAGTCCATAACGGGATAATCTATACGAAAATTAAATTGAATAAAGCAATATTTACATATCAACTATTGGAGCCCTTTATGCCGGTAAGTGCCAATTTGATTCTACATCTCACCTACCCCCAGTACACGAGTGTAACGGTCTTTGGGGAAAAAAGAATTCCTTTTGGCCTGGTTGATTGAAAGGGCAATGCTGCTACAGGGTGTGGGAAATCTTTGGGCAGTAATCCCACATCACTGCATGCTGTCTTGCTGAAATAAAGTCGCTGGATCCCCTTGCATATGTAAAGGGATTGCTTGGTTGTTCTTCCCTTAACTACGAATTTCACAGGTAACCATCACTAACATATGAGTGTGAAGTCTCCTACAGCCCGAACGATTTTTCTTGATGGGACGAGGTTATTCATTGTGAGCCCCATGTTTAACAGATGCCTTGGTACCCATAGACATATAATGGCCCCACTATCAGGGAAGATCCTCAGCTTGGGTCTGTAGTCACCAAGGATATTCTTGGGAGTCTGGTTAATCCCCAAACAATGTGTCTTTTCTTCTCGCACTCTCAAAAGGTCGTTAGGATTTCCCATAAGTGCCGCATGTTTTCCTCCATGCTGGACATTTTAACTGATAGGGAGTCTCCTTGGAAAATGCCTCTGTATTTTTATCTCCGTCAAGTATTGTCCTCCAGCTGTCAGTTCTAATCTCCATGTTTCCATTGCTTTCTTGATGAAATTAATAATCCTGTTAGGTATATTGTACATTTTTAAACATTCAATTATCCATGCTTGAGAGATTCTGTCGTACGCTTTCTTGTAGTCAATCCATGTCATAGATATGTTCTTTTTCTTGCTTTTAACTTCTTTCAGGATCTTTGTATCTATGTATAACAGATCATGCGTCCCTCTTTTCCCTTTCTGGCATCCTTTTTGTTCCTCGGGAAGTAGTCCACGAGTGTTCAGGGAATGGTAAATTTGCTCTCTTAGTTGTGCTATTAGGATTTTCCACATTGTCGGTAAACAGGTTATTGGTCTGTAATTGCTTGGGGTCGTTCTCTTCTTGGCGTCTTTTTGTATGAGCGTTGTCCTTCCTTTGATCATCCACTCTGGTACGTCTGTTTTATGGATACATCCTCTCAGTTTCTTTGCTAGCTTTTCATGTAAGGTCGTGAATTTTTTGAACCAGTATGCATGTATTCCATCGTGACCTGGTGCTTTCCAGTTTGCCATTTTCTTTTATGTTGTCTTAATAGTTTCTTCATTAAATTCTGTTACCGTTCCTTTTTCAATTTCTAGAAGTCTATCTTTCATGTCTTTCAGCCATTTAGCATTTTTGTTGTGATCTTCAGAATTTTCCCATATCTTGCTCCAGAAATGTTTTGTTTGTGTCGGATCCGGTTGTTCTGTTATTGTTCTTTCCCCGTTTACGTTTTTGTAAAACTAGCTTTCATTGTTTTCAAAGGTCCTGTTCTGTTTGTACTGTTCCGATTTGTATCTGTATCGTCTAAATCTTCCTTCTTTTGCTGCTATCTTTTGTTTCAGTTCTTCGTGTTTCTTATTTAGTCTTTCCTTGCGATTCAGATTTCTGCTCTTCCATAGTTTACTGTTCTCCTTAATCCTATTTACGGTTTTAGCTTCCTTTTGAAGTTTGGTGATCTGGGTTTCCAGTTTGATCTCCCATCCAGATTTCGTCTGTCCATTCTTTTGGTCAGTCTTTTTTCCCTTTTTAGTTTCATACTTATTGATTTTGCCCCAACATATATCAAGTAGTTTAGATCTGTGATAGTGTCTGTTGGGATGTACGTGAGTACTCTCTTTACTTTCTCTGTTTCAACTTTTAACTTCTTCCAGTCTTCGTTCCTTAGGGATGGAAGTTTTGTTTTGTTCTCGTACATTAATCGTTTGATGTTTTCCACTTCTCTTGCTTCTTCCTCAGATAGTTCTATAGTTTCGTCGTTTTCGCCTTCTTCAGTTTCTGTGTTTATGTTTTTCGTGTCTTCTTCCTGGGAGTTTTCGTCAAGTGGTATGTCTTGATCTGTCACACCATTTATCTTTTGTTTAATTTTCGTTAATTCCATCTCCAAGAACCATCCTCTCTTGAGTATCTGTCTTGCTTGATCTGCTATCCTTTGTGCCGTTGTATGGTAGTCAGTAGAAATGTCCCATAGATCTTTCATTCGTTTCCGATATCCTCTTTCTGTGGGGTAGCGGCTTTTGTACATTTTTCGCTGTCATTTACTGCATCGATTGCAAACAGATTTCCCACCTGGATATCTTTTTCGTTTTTGGACTACCACTCACCACTTGTATCACTTTTTAATCAACCTCCTTGATATCTTTCCTGAATATGTTTTAAATTTTATGACTTGGATGAACTGTATAGCTTTAACAAAAAAGTATGTTTTGGGTTGATATATTTGATGTTTTATATACTTTTATGTATTTTTATATATATTTTTATATATTTTCAAAGTTTAATTTTATTACCTGCAGTAATGTCATTGCGGTAATGGTACTCTGAGGAGAATAATTTTCTTTGAAAACCCATGAGTTAAGGACTTTAAGGTACTTTGCCTGAACATTGAATTCTAATAAAATTTGATTCGCACCTTATTTTATTATTTCACTTTATATAATGCTATATATATATATATATATATATATATATATATGATAATTTTATTTACACAGACATGTACAAAATCTGCGACACTGGCATGTCGATGTTATCGATCAACAGTTACTATAAACTGAGATCTCATCAGGCAGAGTTAGAATCCGATCTTAACCTCAGATCATATTTGGAGAGAACCCGGTTAAAATTCTCTGGATTACCACCCTGTGGATATTTTTCACCTGGATTTTTACCATTATTATATATATATATATATATATATATATATATATATATATATATATATACTTGCACAAGACTGTCCAATATTAAAAATATATTAAATGCAGAGATATAATAAAGTCTAAGATGGCCGGTTTTGTTATGGAGAGTAGTTTCAAGGGAAGTAACTTTGTTTCTAATGGGGGTTGTCATTTGGTTCACTGCCATGTGGAGGTAATTCAGATTCAGCATAAAATCAGGTTTATAGTTTTTGGGGGGTTATATACACTCTTTAGACTTGAGAGCTCATCAGACTAGTGACCATTACTGAACGCCACAAGGTCATGAGCACTCTTGAAGCATCCAATAATGTCCGCACCTAAATTAAGTTCGACCTTGTATCACATCCAGCCCTCGTAAGGAGGCAGGTAAATATGAACATGTATATTTCTTTCTTCTCTGTAAATGATTTACCTCTAAACATTTCATATGAATATTTTTTATAAATCAATTTCTTTTATTTTTCCTTTTTAGGGCAAGACCTTATCAGCTGGATGATGAGGAATTTGGATGTAGATGACCAAGGTAAACAAACATAACCTTTTTTTCTTTGTTCCTTTTTTTCTTTGTTTCTTTTTTTCTTTGTTTCTTTTTTCTATAAATCAGTATACGCCTTATTCATTTCAAATGTTGTCACCGTTGAAAAAGCACTTCAAGTTTTACATATCTGAAGAAGGTATAAATTATATCGAAACGTCATATGAATTGAATAAAGCTTATTTCATATAAAGAATTTCTAGCCAATATATATATATATATATATATATATATATATATATATATATATATATATATATATATATATATATATATATTAAAAAGAATAGATAGGATCACAAGATTATTTTTTAAAATATTTATTATTATCATTATTGTTGTTTTTGTTATTGTTATTATTATTATTATTATTATTATTATTATCATTTGTGACCTTATTATTTTAATTTTATTTGTTTATTTTTATTATTATCATTATTGCTAACAGTAGAGTAGAACTAGTGTAAGTGATAATTATTGTGTTTATTATTAATACCATTTACTTATTTTAATAATAGTGTTAGCGAAATATATCTCTAAGAGAAAAATAAAATGAAATTAAACGGCCCCCAGACCATCTTTTTACCACAAAAAGCAGACAGACTAACTCTGCTCTTCCTCCTGCATGTCCATCAACCCACTTTCTCCCCCTACACATTTCATACAAACCTTTAAACCCGGCATAGCAACCACTTCACTCCTACCTCTTAACTTACAACCTGGCACTTAATAAATCCCTTCTTTCCCCATCTAAAAAGACTTTGAAAATATGTTATAAATAGATTAACCTTTCAATCTTCAACTCGTCACTTAAACTTACAAACGTTTTTTTTTCAATTGTTTTAAATTTGACCATGTGATCTCCCGGTTTTGAATTTGGCTTTTTCTTTTCTTTTCCTTCCTTTTCATCCTTTCCTAATATGAACATATGAGTGAAAGATTATACTTTTCCATCTGATAAGATCTTAGTTTCTAATAACTATTGATCGATAACATCGACATGTCAGTGTAACGACTTTTTGTATATATCTGTATAAATAACAATAATTTTACATATATATATATATATATATATATATATATATATATATATATATATATATATATATATATATATAGCTTTTAGTTACATTCCAATGACCAAAGGAAAAAATCAATCCATAACCACAACCTTTATTTATTTATTTTTTCAATATCATTATTTTCTGATTCTGATAAATACATGTATGTTTTCCTTTGTCTTAGAATCAAAATTTATGTTTATTTATTTATTGTACATTTAATAGTAATAGTAAAACATGAATTTAAAACTGAAGAAAGGAAGATGAAAAAAGCTCAAGAAGGATTAATAAAAACAGCAAGTTAATAGGCATGAAAAAACTTGCATCAAAAGTTGACAGATGGCTTAACCCCCACCCCCAGGAACTGTACCCAAAACATGAAAATTCTGTTTTGGATTAATGTTTTTCTATTACTATTAAATGATCAATTTCCCTGATGATCAGCGATGTTAAACTAAAGACTATATATTTTCTTGACTGAGCTGCTAAACGCACATAAGAAAAATAAATAAAACAATGAAAAAATAAACATAAATTTTGATTGTAAGATGAAGGAAAAAAATCGTCGAAATCAGAAAATAAGGAAATTGAAAAAAAAAAAAATAAAAGCTGTGGTTATTGATTTTTTTTTTTGTCATTGAAATGTAACTAAAAACTATGTATGCTCTGATGCTTGTAACACAACCTCATTGAGCTTGCAATTTGAAACAGTTTCGGAGATTATAAGAAATGTATACATAAATATATACTTTTATAAAAACTCACAAATATATGTATATATATATATATATATATATATAGAAAATATTGAAATGATGAAATAGCATAAAGTGACATACTTTACAAGTTTATTATAATCATCAGGATAAGAATAATTCTTTGAAAATCCATGGATTAAAGGTACTTTTATTATATTCCTTGTTTAAACCCCTGATGATTATAATAAACTTGTAAAATATGTAACGTTACTTTATTTTATCATTTCAATATTTCCTATAATTTAGCTCTGTTCCAATATCGAGTATCTTCCTATCACGATAGGATCTAATATAAAATAATTACATTTACATCATTCCAATATATATATATATATATATATATATATATATATATATATATATATATATATATATATACAATATTATGATAAATATATTAAAATTTTTATCCACATACATATGAGTTTCATCTTTTTTGGGGAATCATCAGTGTGGAGGATGAGTGTTCTGCCGGTCGCACGATTCGAAATCCAGACCCAAGTCACCTTTAATTTCCGAGTCTAAATTGCCAAATGAACAGCCATGAGAAAAGGGGAGAATTAAAGTGTATTTATGTCAATACAAGCGGACATATTTTGGTAGGCTGTCATAACAGTGTTCAACAATCCAGTTTGACAGAACATCGCATTATTCATTTAATTGGCAGCATAATTTTAATTCTTTTAAAATGTCCATCCTATATTAAGAGGGCTATAAACAATATTATGATAAATATTAATTTACTTCCTATCTACATACACATGTGTTTCATCCTTTTACACACACGTATATATAGTGAGTGGAAATTTTTGTTTGTTTGTTGAGTCTTATCGATTGGGTATAAACACGGTAATAAGAGAGAAAAGCACATGTCATGGACGTAATACGATATGAATATTATATAAATAAAATAGGATTAAATAAGTATTTCACTTTGGAAAAAATTGTGAGAAAAAGAATGTATGTAAATGAATGTTGAATGCATCTCACATTTTTCATGCACTGATGATACCCCCTCAAGATAAATTTGTGTTATTTTGCATATCATGAAAATGTATGTATCTTCTGGAGATGGGTAGAAACAATTGTTTGCAAATAAAAGTGTGTTTTTGAGGAATGTTGTTCCCTGAGTAACTAAGGTTATAGATGATGTTTAATGAAGAGCTTTAGTCATGCACTATTGAGCTACAACATAAACCTTTGTGTTAACTAAAAGAAATTTATATATATATATATATATATATATATATATATATATAGTCATCCACATACAGCCTGTTTCGCTGTTTCACGTAAAATACTTGCACTAAAGATTGACTGTTTTGAAAATGTTTCATGAGATAAATAAAATCTTGACTGGAATCTAAATGAAACTTGTTCACTTATATATAGTAATGAAAATATGCTTATGGCAAGTAAGGTACACAGAAACGTTTGTATTTTGACATAAGTATATTTTCATACTGCTTTTCACCAGGAATGAAACACAAACGTTTATGTGTAGCGTACTTGTGATAAGTATATTTTTATACTAATACTAAGCTCTACTCACATATCTGTTCTGATACTACACTTCATTCTTTCTGTCCTCAGTCAGTGAAAGAGAACTCCTTCTAGACTGAGGCAATTTTAATTTTTGTCCCAATCCAGAGTTCCCCCTTTTGGGAAGTTTGTATTTATTTCACCCCTCATTAAAAACCGACCTTGTGTCTGACTCTGCCCTCGTGAGGAGGCAAATAAATAGGGACATATGTTAATCAGTTGTCATTGCTAAATTGTTTACTGATTACTTCCCTTTAATTTTTTTTTTAATATTTTAAATTTACAATTTATGCAAATCAAAAAATATTAGTCACTCTATGCATGTTTAGTCTCACGATGTTCGAATTGGTGTGAAATACATTTTCTTAGATCTTGCAAACTACTCTTAATGACATGCATAATTAAAATGGTGCAAATCGAAATAAAGAATGAAATCAAAATAAAATTTACCAAAAAGTAATTAGCTATTACATTTAAGAAAAAGAAAGAAATCAGCATTCAATATTATTTTTATTAAAAGTAATCAGTTAGAATTTTCGAAAGTTTTTAAAACATTCATTAACATCATTATTTAAAAAAAAATAATGTAAATATTTGCGTATTTCATAGGAAATCAGAGAAAACTAATTAAAATGATGATATTTTTTTGATTTTTGAAAACAATGCATTGTCTTTATTCAAATGTAACATGTCTATTGTGCTGGAAAAATCAACCATTATTTTTGCGAAACCTTAAATTGATTTAATTTTACCATTAAATTAACTTCAAAACGTTTAAGCAGTTAATGGTGATAATGGCTAACTGCTATTGATTGTTTCAGTCCCAGCCTGAAGCGTTTGCTTGTTTAGCCACACTGTAGAGCTGTGATACAGCGAAACAGTTTGTCTGTGGATGACTTCATATGCCTCTACCACTTCGTCGGTTGAGCAATGTGGTAAGTGAAATCACCCTAAGCGATAATGCAAATATTTTTCTAAAAACGAATGGATTACTCTTCGATGGCTCATAGTGTTGATATAAAGATTTCACTTTTTCGTGGCTTGTGTTAATGGTTAGTGGTTAGAATTACTGACTGTTGAAAGGGTGGTCAAGTTTCGATCTTAGCTTGAAATGCTTGCTAGTCTACCCACATTGAAGAACTGTGATACAACAAAACTGTCTGTGAATGACATATATATATATAATATTCTTATCTTATATCTTCTTTTACCTAATATATAAAATCAGATTCTCAAAGGTAGAGCGATATAGCAATGCATTTGATAAATCAATATTTGATTCTGACTAGCCAGTCATGTACGTAAATTATTAGTCTGCATTCTTTGCAAACAAAATATTTTAAATCTATTTTTTCATCGATTACATACAATATCTAGCCCGATATTTTCTTTAGTAAGACACACTTTACGATCTACACCAGCCTTTTGCATTGGCTACTCACCTCTGTTCATTAGCCAATGAAATTGTTGCGTTTGTTACAAATACGAACTTTGTAAATGGTGTCAAAAAATTATTGTCTTTATAAGTACTTAACTTACTTAAAGTACTACTTCGTTTTAAGATTATTGTATGATTCGTTATTCTACGTTTTATTTCTGGCTATTTAAAACCCTATCATTTGAATTACATTATGCCTTTCAAAACAAACAAATAATATATATTTTTTTACAATAGCTTCGTTTAACTAAACAAAAATAAAAATTTTTACTTTATTTTAACCATTTCCATTTTTGCAACAAAAACAACGACAAGGATTTTTTTTACCTATGATTGTTTTCTGTGATGATAAACAAAAGTAAAAACATTCCGTTCATTTTACACATTTTTATTTTACCTAAAAAAACAAAAAAAAACATGCATTCCTTATTTTATTCACTACGGTCGTCTTCTAGGATGACTAAAAAAAATTAAAACATTTTTCGGTGAATGAGGGATTTGCACTTTGGAGGCGTTGGGGTGTGGGATTTTTACTCGCCTGTGGCGGTGTGCCTCAGACGGGGAAGATTATAGAGAGGGAGGGGAAGGAAAAAGGTATTAGGTTCCGATGTGCTTTTGATGGGGGTGCTTCTGCGCATCGGAGGCAAATGAATGTTTGTTTTAATGGGAAGATAAATTTTAACGTTGTTTTTGCCTTTGAAGGAGTCTTGTGTTCAGGTGCTTCAGCTTTTTCAGAGTATGGGTCCTTCATTTGTTCAGAGGAGCGCGCCAACGTCGTCTCGTACGGCGAGACATTTGGGGCCGAGTCCATGATGCTGCTACCTAGCGGAGTCTTGCTCGCCTGTGGCGGTGTGCCTAGGACAGGAAGGATTAGTGTGAGAGGAGGGAGGGGAAGGGGTATTGGGTGCCTGTATACTTTTGATGGCGGTGCATCTGCGCACCGAAAGTCTCAAGACCTTAAAATAAATAAATGTTTATTTTAATTAAAAAAAAACTAATTTTAAAGTTGTTTTTGTCTTTAAAAAAATCTTATATTTAGATACTTCAACGTTTACAAAGTATGAATCCTTCACTTGTTCAGAGGTGTACGCCAGCATGATCTTGCACAGCAGAACATTTAAAATCTCACCTGTGATGCTACCACCTCACAAAATCTTGCTCACCTGTGGCAGTATGCCTCGGATAGGGAAGATTAAAAAGAAAAAAAAGAAAAAAAAGCATCAAATGCCTCTATACTTTTGATAAGGGTGCTTTTATGCACCGAAAATCCTAGGACCTTAAAGTAGATAAACGTTTGTTTTAATAAAAAAGAAATTTTTACGTTGTTTTTGGCTTTAAAAAAATCTTATATTCAAATAGTTCAACGTTTTCAAAGTGTGAATCCTTCATTTATTCAAAAACGTGCGCCAGCGTGATCTCGCACAGCAAGACATTTGGAACCGCATATGTGATACTGCCACCTTATGGAATCATACTCGCCTGTGACGGTATGTCTCGGGCAAGAAAGATTGGAAGGAAAAGATAGAGACCAAAGAGTATTAAATGCCTATATACTTTTGATAAGGGTGCTTCTATGTACCGAAAGTCTGAAGACCTTAAAATAAATAAATGTTTATTTTAATTTTAAAAAAAATTAGCGTTGTTTTTGGCTTTAAAACATCTTATATTAAAACATTTAGTCTATTTTACCCATTCAACGAACCAGAAAACATTTTTAAAAAACATAGACCCTCCCCCCGTCTTAAACAAAATATTCAGACTGTTCAGTCAATGTAACAAGAACTACAACATGTATTAAATAAGTCTAGAAAAATAATTAAGATTAAGTAACTTAAGTAGTAGATAGTTTATTTTCGATACTTTTTTTTTGTCCTAATGGAAATTATTACATAAATTTATATTATTTGGATTATTCCGACCACTGTTCTCATCTGACAGAATTAGAGCAAGTTATCCTCGATTAAATAAAGGGTTCCGTTTGAAATTCCATACACATTCTCGAGTTCGACGAGACACACCTGAAGAAGTTTGAAGGTCACATCGGCTAAGACGTTGTGAGAATAACATTCAAGATGAGAACAGTAGTCTAAATAATACCAATTATCAATCCTCATCTAAAAAATTCCGAAACATTAATTTAGTTTGGTGTTATTATTTCAGTGTTCGCTTTTCACACAGTTTTCACGATATAGTATGAGAAAGGGATAACACAGTTTTAATCTTTATATTATTTATATGTTTCGGAATATTGTTCTCATCTTGTTATGTTCATGACATTTCACATGTAGGAGCAGTGTGAATATCACAACGAATATGATAACAACCATTGGCCTTTTAGCTAGGAACAAAATGTAGTATCTGTTCTGATGCTACACTTAGTCTATTTTGTCCACAGTCAATAAAGGAGAAGTCCTAGACTGAGACAATTTGAATTTTTATTTCAAAACTAAAAATATGACATTAAAAACAAAAACGAATAAGTTCAAACAGACGCCCACCAAAAACAAAAAATATCAATTTGCTTCCTCCCTTGAGATTTGCGTTCACAAATATCCGAGGGCTTAGAACCAACATTGATGATGTAGAATCCTTTCTCCTAATAAACTCCCCGGATCTCTTAGCACTAAATGAAACTATCCTATGAATATTTAATGTTATCACAAAAAAAAAAAAAAAAAAAAAAACTGATTTTTAAATTAGAAAGAAAAAGGAAAAAATTCTCTTTCACATATCATTCTATTGTTAGAGTTGAAAATACATATATTTTCTTTTTCTTTGTTTTATTTTCACTAATGAGTCACAACTAAATCGTTTCGAATTTTTTTAGAAATATATTCAATAATTCTTTTATTAACGATTCTATGGATGGGTTGTATGAATTTGGGTAACCTAGTAATAGCACAAGAATGAGTTCAAAGATTCAATAGAGCTCAAACATAAACCAAAAATTACAATACAATTTAATACAGAAATATAATACAACTCAATACAATACAAAACAAACATCAACGAAAAATAACAATACAATTCAATACAGAAATATAATACAGCTCAATACAATACAACTCAAACATCAACCAAAAATTACAATACAATTTAATACAGAAATTGAATACAACTCAATACAATACAACTCAAACATCAACCAAAAATTACAATACAATTTAATACAGAAATTGAATACAACTCAATACAATACAACTCAAACATCAACCAAAAATTACAATACAATTTAATACAGAAATTGAATACAACTCAATACAATACAACTAAAAAATCAACCAAAATTTACAATAAAATTCAATACAGAAATATAATACAACTCAATACAAAACAACTCAAACATCAACCAAAAATTACAATACAATTTAATACAGAAATATAATACAGCTAAATACAATACAACTCAAACATCAACCAAAAATTACAATACAATTCAATACAGAAATATAATACAACTCAATACAATACAACTCAAACATCAACCAAAAATTACAATACAATTTAATACAGAAATATAATACAACTCAATACAATACAATTAAAACATCAACCAAAAATTACAATACAATTTAATACAGAAATAAAATACAACTCAATACAATACAACTCACATCAACCTAAAATTACAATACAATTCAATACAGAAATATTATACAACTCAATACAATACAACTCAAACATTAACCAAAAATTACAATACAATTCAATACAGAAATATAATACAACTCAATACAATACAACTGAAACATCAACCAAAAATTACAATACAATTTAATACAGAAATTGAATACAACTCAATACAATACAACTCAAACATCAACAAAAAATTACAATACAATTTAATACAGAAATTGAATACAACTCAATACAATACAACTCAAACATCAACCAAAAATTACAATACAATTTAATACAGAAATTGAATACAACTCAATACAATACAACTAAAAAATCAACCAAAATTTACAATAAAATTCAATACAGAAATATAATACAACTCAATACAAAACAACTCAAACATCAACCAAAAATTACAATACAATTTAATACAGAAATATAATACAGCTAAATACAATACAACTCAAACATCAACCAAAAATTACAATACAATTCAATACAGAAATATAATACAACTCAATACAATACAACTCAAACATCAACCAAAAATTACAATACAATTTAATACAGAAATATAATACAACTCAATACAATACAATTAAAACATCAACCAAAAATTACAATACAATTTAATACAGAAATAAAATACAACTCAATACAATACAACTCACATCAACCTAAAATTACAATACAATTCAATACAGAAATATAATACAACTCAATACAATACAACTCACATCAACCTAAAATTACAATACAATTCAATACAGAAATAAAATACAACTCAATACAATAGAACTCAAACATCAACCAAAAGTTACAATACAATTTAATACAGAAATATAATACAACTCAATACAATACAACTGAAACATCAACCAAAAATTACAATACAATTTAATACAGAAATTGAATACAACTGAATACAATACAACTCAAACATCAACCAAAAGTTACAATACAATTTAATACAGAAATAAAATACAACTCAATACAATACAACTCAAACATCAACCAAAAATTACAATACAATTCAATACAGAAATATAATACAACTCAATACAATACAACTCAAACATCAACAAAAAATTACAATACAATTTAATACAGAAATTGAATACAACTCAATACAATAAAACTCAAACATCAACCAAAAGTTACAATACAATTTTATACAGAAATTGAATACAACTCAATACAATAAAACTGAAACATCAATAAAAAATTACAATACAATTCAATACAGAAATATAATACAACTCAATACAATACAACTCAAACATCAACAAAAAATTACAATACAATTAAATACATAAATATTATACAACTCAATACAATGCAACTCAAACATTAACCAAAAATTACAATACAATTCAATACAGAAATTGAATACCACTCAATACAATGCAACTCAAACATTAACCAAAAATTACAATACAATTCAATACAGAAATATAATACAACTCAATACAATACAACTCATACATCAACCAAAAATTACAATACAATTCAATACAGAAATTGAATACCACTCAATACAATGCAACTCAAACATTAACCAAAAATTACAATACAATTCAATACAGAAATATTATACAACTCAATACAATGCAACTCAAACATTAACCAAAAATTACAATACAATTCAATACAGAAATATTATAAAACTCAATACAATGCAACTCAAACATTAACCAAAAATTACAATACAATTCAATACATAAATATTATACAACTCAATACAATGCAACTCAAACATTAACCAAAAATTACAATACAATTTAATACAGAAATATTATACAACTCAATACAATGCAACTCAAACATTAACCAAAAATTACAATACAATTCAATACAGAAATATTATACCACTCAATACAATACAACTCAAACATCAACCAAAAATTACAATACAATTCAATACAGAAATTGAATACCACTCAATACAATGCAACTCAAACATTAACCAAAAATTACAATACAATTCAATACAGAAATATTATACAACTCAATACAATGCAACTCAAACATTAACCAAAAATTACAATACAATTCAATACAGAAATATTATACAACTCAATACAATACAACTCAAACATCAACCAAAAATTACAATACAATTCAATACAGAAATTGAATACCACTCAATACAATGCAACTCAAACATTAACCAAAAATTACAATACAATTCAATACAGAAATATTATACAACTCAATACAATGCAACTCAAACATTAACCAAAAATTACAATACAATTCAATACAGAAATATTATACAACTCAATACAATACAACTCAAACATCAACCAAAAATTACAATACAATTCAATACAGAAATTGAATACCACTCAATACAATGCAACTCAAACATCAACCAAAAATTACAATACAATTCAATACAGAAATATAATACAACTCAATACAATACAACTAAAAAATCAACCAAAATTTACAATAAAATTCAATACAGAAATATAATACAACTCAATACAATGCAACTCAAACATCAACCAAAAATTACAACACAATTTAATACAGAAATATAATACAACTCAATACAATACAACTCAAACATCAACCAAAAATTACAATACAATTCAATACAGTAATTGAATACAACTCAATACAATGCAACTCAAACATTAACCAAAAATTACAATACAATTCAATACATAAATATTATACAACTCAATACAATGCAACTCAAACATTAACCAAAAATTACAATACAATTTAATACAGAAATATAATACAACTCAATACAATACAACTCAAACATCAACCAAAAATTACAATACAATTCAATACAGTAATTGAATACAACTCAATACAATGCAACTCAAACATTAACCAAAAATTACAATACAATTCAATACATAAATATTATACAACTCAATACAATGCAACTCAAACATTAACCAAAAATTACAATACAATTTAATACAGAAATATAATACAACTCAATACAATACAACTCAAACATCAACCAAAAATTACAATACAATTCAATACAGAAATATAATACAACTCAATACAATACAACTCAAACATCAACAAAAAATTACAATACAATTCAATACAGTAATTGAATACAACTCAATACAATGCAACTCAAACATCAACCAAAAATTACAACACAATTCAATACAGAAATATAATACAACTCAATACAATACAACTCAAACATCAACAAAAAATTACAATACAATTCAATACAGTAATTGAATACAACTCAATACAATACAACTCAAACATCAACCAAAAATTGCAATACAATTCAATACAGTAATTGAATACAACTCAATACAATACCACTCAAACATCAACCAAAAATTACAATACAATTTAATGCATAAATATAATACAACTCAATACAATACAACTCAAACATCAACCAAAAATTACAATACAATTTAATACATAAATATAATACAACTCAATACAATGCAACTCAAACATTAACCAAAAATTACAATACAATTCAATACAGAAATTGAATACAACTCAATACAATACAACTCAAACATCAACCAAAAATTACAATACAATTCAATACAGAAATATAATACAACTCAATACAATGCAACTCAAACATTAACCAAAAATGATCTCCCGGACTTTGTAATAAATTGTTATTTTTTTTTCTCTCACTAAAAACATAACAGGATTTCGTTTCCAACTTAAAATGTACCAACAAAAAAAATTAAAATCGTAATTTTTTAAATTTTGTTGCTGTATAATTCATTGTTATTTTATATTCTTTTCTTCTACTTCCAGCAGAAGCATTACACCTGGCTCATCTAATGTCAGCCCATGGATATCTTTTCCCAATAGACGACCACGTGTTAACAGTGAAAAATGATAACACATATTACCGTTTCCAAGTAAGTCATAAATTTTTTTTTCACTTTTATATTACCACTAGCAGCAAGACCCAACGTTGCTCGGGATAGAATGAGGATCAGTACTATGCACTTTTTTCACTATATTCCTTTCTTTGTTTTTACTGCCCCCTTCTTCCCATGTCGCCCCCTAATATGGTGGGAAGAAGCTGAAATGTTGAAAGCTCTCTGATTTAGTGTCTTATACATATTGTTTAAATTTCATTAAAATCGGATATGCGTATTTGAAATTTAAGGGGGTTCTGTCCCCATGAGTTACTTAGACATGGGAGCACATAGATATTAGGTACATTGACGATAACATAGAGATTCGAGTCTACTTCCATTGTCTTCCCCAGAAGATTTTATACATATGATTTAAATTTGACAAAAATAGGATATATTTGAAGTTTTAAAGGGGCTATGCCCTAATAGCCCCCTTAGGGGTGTATTAAGAGATTAGGTACATTTCCATTGTCTTCCCTGATAAATTTTATATAAGAATACACTTTTAGATTGTATGTAGATTTTCTAACATTTCTTTCTATAAGGAACACACAAACATCACACACACATTGAGTTTTATATATATATAGATAATTCATTAAATTCCTTAAGTAAAAGCATAATTATAAGATAGTGTTCCCCCAATTCCCCCTCTCCAAAAAAAATGATTTGAAAAAAAGCAATATATGTCTCTATTCCTGCAAACTGTAGGTACTTTGGCATTATAGTGGTACCAAATTGCTGACTTAAAAATGCTCGGTCACGTGATATGTTTTTTGTCATGTTTGACAAAAAAGCCTACCATCTCATAAAATTATCCATGCGCCACAAAAAAATAAAATAAGATAAGGCAAACAGACAGAGTTATTTTTATTCATATTGCGACCCAGACTTAGGGGTAGGGTTAAGGAAAGGTATGTACTTTTTATGAATTTTAACACTGGCATCTTGACGTGAATGTCAACATGGCACAATTCTTGTTTGCTAAGGGCAGGTGAAGCTTGCACTCTTTAGCCTTGGTAGGTAATCACCTAGAGATGGTGTCTCGATAAAAGCACTGGTCCCCATCACCGTGCTAGGTTGGCGTCAGGAAGGGCATTCGGCTTATAAAAATCTTGCATCAACTCAGAAATGTGTAACAATATTGATGCATCATCATCATCATCATCATCATCATCATCATCATCATCATCATCATCATCATCATGATCGGTTTAAGATCCGTTTTACATGCTGGCATGTGTTGGACGACTTGTAGAAATTGACTTCCAAATTAACCCAACTTTGACCAAACCTTTATTTAAACTACATTATCTGAAATGCAACAGATTTTCATTAGAAGTCATTTCCTTAGCCCTTCCTGATGCCAACCCAGCATAGTGATGGGAACCAGTGCTTTTATCGAGACACCATCTTTAGGTGATTGCTTACCAAGGTTAAAGAGCACCGCTTCACCTGCCCTTAGCAAACAAGAATACAATTTTAATTTAATTTCAACTTAAAAGTAATAAAAAAAAACACATACCCTTTCTTAACCTTACCACTAACCCTAAGTCCGAGTGACTATACGAAAAAAATCTCTCACTGTATGTTTGCCTTATAATTTTTGAGAGGACGGGAGGTAGCACAAAGATAATTTCATAAGACAGTATGCTTTTTGTCAAACGCTGAAAAACAATATCATGTGACCTAGTATTTTCGGAGCCAGCAATTTGGTACTGCAAAATTACCAGAGTACCAACATTTATTATAATAAATCCTCTTAGTAGTCTAAGCTTCTAAGGGAACCTAACACACATTTCATGAGGTGAATAAAATAATTAATTACCATGTCTTTACATAGACGTATCAGAAGCAGACAGAAATAAATTACATTTCGTCAATAACAGGATGGACAGATTACACATGTATCTCTTATGGGAAACTGAAAAAGGAAAACCAAAAAGGGATGTTTTTTATGTGTACATCAACGTTTCGTCTTTATTTATAAGACTTCATCAGGATCATAATATAAAGAAAAATGTCATGCAAGTACAAACACATATAGGGTTGACATATTGGGAAGAAGGGAAGAAAATAGTAGCCACTACTGGAGAAAACAGTAGGGTTGACGTCCGTGCTTGGTGGAGTCAGTAGTGAGGAAAGAAATGAATGTTTATGAAAATGAGTGGGGAAAAGTGGAAAGATGGGGGTGAGCAAGGATACTGTGGCTGGTTGTAAGAGAAAGACGTGGAGGGATGAGCTGGAATAATGTGGATGGCAGTGAGTGAGGGAGTGGAGGGGTGGAGGAGAAGGAGGAAGGAGGTATTTGAACAGGTGGCTGCGGTCAAGACTGAAGGGGAAACAAAAAAAATAGGTTGGAATGTTTGGGGGGGTGTATGCAGAGAAATGGAGGGTGGGTAGAGAAGGAGGGGGTGGGGCCTGTGATTTTGGTGCATGGGTGAAAGTCATGGTCTTGGAGAGGATTTGAGGAAATGAGGGGATTTAAGAGTGGGAGGTATGGAATAGTGAGGTACGAAAGAAGTGGTTGAGAGGGAGAATGGGTGAGGGGAGAGGGAAGATTTGTTGTGATAGGGTATGAAATATTTGAAATATTTTGAAAAGTGAGAAAGTTTCATCGGCTTGCTGTGTTAAAAATGTAAGGGAAAAAAGAATGAGTTAGAAAAAGTAAAGATTCATGGAGAAAGAGGATGGGTGTGTGTAAGTGAGATATTGTCATTAAGGTCAGAGATAAAAATAGATGTTATCTATGATCTGGCATGAGTATTTGTTCAGTAAGGATAATTTTGCTTATTAAAGGTGATAGGTTAAAGAAACAATTTCGTTGCTTGATGGTGTTGGAGGCGGTGATGAGTGCAGTTTCCAACAATCTTTGCCGAGATTTGTTGTGAATGTATTTTGTGATTTCGCATTCCAATAACACATCCATATGCAACACGCTTAACAAACTAGGCATCCCAACAGTACAAACCACATCTAAATCCATAAAACAAACATTAAACACATCAAGACATTTCCAAAAATAACCCACATCCCATGCCGGCTTATACACTGTCCCATGCAATGACTGGCATCAATTTTACGTGGGAGAAACACAACGTGAATTAAACAAAAGATTGAATGAACACAAAAGGGACATAAAAAACAACAACCCTCTCAGTGCACTTTTCTCGCATGCACTAGAGCATGGTCATGCCTTCAAATTTGAACAAGCCGAAATCACAAAATACATCCACAACAAATCTCGGCGAAGATTGTTGGAAACTGCACTCATCACCGCCTCCAACACCATCAAGCAACGAAAGACCATGACTTTCACCCATGCACCAAAATCACAGGCCCCCCTCCTTCTCTACATTTCTCTGCATACACCCCCCCCCCAAACATTCCAACCTATTTTTTTTGTTTCCCCTTCAGTCTTGACCGCAGCCACCTGTTCAAATACCTCCTTCCTCCTTCTCCTCCACCCCTCCACTCCCTCACTCACTGCCATCCACATTATTCCCGCTCACCCCCCACGTCTTTCTCTTACAACCAGCCACAGTATCCTTGCTCATCCCCATCTTTCCACTTTTCCCCACTCATTTTCATAAACATTCATTTCTTTCCTCACTACTGACTCCACCAAGCACGGACGTCAACCCTACTGTTTTCTCCAGTAGTGGCTACTATTTTCTTCCCTTCTTCCCAATATGTCAACCCTATATGTGTTTGTACTTTCATGACATTTTTCTTTATATTATCATCCTGATGAAGTCTTATAAATAAAGACGAAACGTTGATGTACACATAAAAAAACATCCCTTTTTGGTTTTCCTTTTTCATTTTCCCATTGCGTCGGATTACCTTCATCCTACTCTTCCCATGTATCTCTTATATATATCTAAGTATGAAAATCTATCAATCAAAATGCTATACATATTGCTTATACCCATCCTGAGACGGATATACTTCTAGTGTGTGAATATATATATATATATATATATATATATATATGAGAAAGGAAGGATGAGAGTAATCCGACGTGATGGGAAATGAATAAGGAAAATCCAAAAGATGTTTTTTTTTATGTATTCATCAACGTTTCGTCTTTATTTGTAAGACTTCCTCAGGATGATAATTTTAAGAAAAATGTCATGCAAGTACATAGAAATATTGGGTTGACATGATGGGTTGATGAGAAGTAGTAGCCACTACTGGGAGCTCAGGACCAAGGTCCAGGCTTAGGGAAGTCGGTGGCAGAGAGTGAAATGAATGTGGATGGCTGTGAGTGAAAAAAGGGAGGGGTGGGAGTGTTAATGAATTTGTCCTAGGGTGGTAGAAAGGGTAGGGGGGTACTGAGGTTTTTGTCGTGGTGAGGTTTAGCATGGATTTTGAGGGGCTGGGGAAAGAGGAGGGAAGGTGGGAGGTTCTGTGTCTTTGGTGTATAGGTAGTATCATAGTTTTAGAAAAAGATTGATGTAAGGAGCTGAAAAAAATAACTACTTTAAGGTCAAAACTAGCCAACGATAAGTGTTAGATGGATAGATTCCGACCCAGAAAACAGCAATTCTTCCCCCTTTGTCAGAAACATCACTCATGGAATGTGAAGACTAAAAGACAAAATAAAGGAAGCGAGAGTTACGAGGCTGCCAAAAGTAAACACAAGGTTCACTTTTTTACTCTAAAAAATTAACGTACAATAAAAATGTAAAAATAAATAAGTAAAAAATAATGCAATTAATAAATAAACGAATAAAAATTCATATATATATATATATATATATATATATATATATATATATATATATATAGATGCTGGCGTTTTTTAAAAAAGTCTGTGAAAACCATGAGAGGTTTAAAAAAATCCAACAGGTAACAGAAAAGCATGTCTGAAGTTTTTAATTTAAATTTCAAAGATGGCGACACGAGTGTTGCAATGAATACTAATTTAAACTATTGAATCGGCTCAGATGCGTTCCAATCCAGCCAGATTAATTGTGTTTACTTACATCTTAACATCATTGAAAAAGGTATGAAAATCCTACTGTATCTATGCGTAAAATAGCAATTGTGTTGAATTAATAGTTTTCAATAGATATTTTGTTTTGGCATTAAATAACATTAAAACGATTTGTGGTTAGATGAGATATTCCTGTATAGTGATGTAGTGAAGTGAAGACCAAGCGGTTTACCTGTTCAGATAAAGGAAATACTCCGGTCCTCATTTCATAGACAAATAGATTCACTAGTCATTTCTATTTCCTCCTCAAAAATGAAAGATGCAACTACTTGCTTTTTATAAGTTAAAAAACTTATTAATTTTATAAGAATAGAGCACATAATAGAATGGCATAGGTTGTTTTTAATTTTTCTTACCTGGTTATCATACATGTACAAGTTGATCGTGTAACTCGACGATATTTTGAGGTCATTTTAGGAGCTCATTAATTGACATCTTTCTTGTCTCGTTGCTGAGTTCTCATATCTGAGTTTTCATGACTGGTGATTTCTTTTATCGTAATATGGCAAATACATGAGAACGATTTTGTTATGATCGACACCTGCTACAGATTGATATGCTGTAGAACAAAAACAAGCGAATTTAAATTTTAACACGTAAAAATTCAAACCAAACTTTTTCTCACATTTCTATAAACAGGAAATTTATTGACCATATGACCCCTAAATGTTCAATCAAAATTGCAGAGAAATACACTTATCTGCAAATCTCTTGCTGGATGCCCCCTTTAAGAGAATGTAATATTTGCTCCACAAGCTTGACAGCTATGGAATATCTAGCAATGTCTTCACACCCATAAAATTCTTTTTCTCTGATTGGTCTATAAAAGTGGTTGTTGATGGGCAGATGTCTGAAGAACATGGAATCAATGCTGGCGTTCCTCAAGGACCAATTCTGGGCCTAATTCTCTTTCTGATTTTCATCAATAATCTTCCAAATCATATTCTGAGATCATTCTTCGACATTTATGCAGATGGCACAATTATATATGGCAGCATTTTGAAGAACATCGTTGAGCAAGATCTTGATGATTCTCTCTCTCTCTTTCTATAACATTCCTGTGCAAATGGGGAAAAACGTGACTTGTTATTTTTAACACCTCTAAAACCAAGCTTCTCTCATTTTACCACCAGCGCTCTAATCCTCATTTCGTCTCAGTTGAAATGAATAGCTCTTCCTTGAGGAAGCCCCTTGTTTCAGTAAGCTCCTAGGACTGACTTTCACTGTTGCTTAGGTCGCTGGGAAAATGGATGAATAATTCTACCACTCCAAAAAATGCTTAACTACTGACGCAATCTATATAAGAGTCAGATACGTCCTAAGATGGAGTACTATTGCCACATCTAGGGAGGTGCCACTCAGAGCACTCTTTCCTGAGTACAAAATCGACTTCGTTGTCAAGAGGAGCATGATTTTATCTGTTCTCCACAGCCCATTTCTCACAGAAGAGACGTTGCTAGTCTTTCTCTGTTCTATCATTATTTCAATGAAGGAGCTCGACTGAGTCTCACTTTTTAGTTCCCCCCTCATAAGACATTCACAGTAAGAACTCAACTTATTACCACAACTGTAAAAATTTTCCTTTCTGTGGAACACATTACTACGATACTGCTTTATTCAAGCTACAACATGGTTGTATTAAAATCTAATGTCAACAAATACATATTATAAACCGTCTTCATAAGTAATAATTTTTGTTCATGCTATTTATTATTTTCAATTCTCTCATAATATTCTCCATCATTCAACTGACTATCCATCCATCTCATTAACCTGTATTCTTGAGTGGCTTTTGGTCGTTATAAGTGGTGACTCATTTGTAAAAAAAAATAAAGTGACCATATGATCCCTAAATTGTAAATCAAAATTGCAGAAAAATACACTTATCTACAAACCTTTTGCTGTATGTCGCCTTTAAGGGGGTCTATGTGTTTTATCCCTCTCATTTTCCCATGGTGTTGAGTTGAAAATATTTTCTATTAATTCTTTCGGTTAGCTGCTATATTCATGAAGGAGACGATTTTTAACTAAAAATATTATTCATTCATCTTAACTATATGGATGTCCATTTTCCTTAACTATGAGTTTCTCCTGGCTGGAACATCCCCACAGAGATCTAAACGCCCCCTATCTAGCAGAGTATGGCCTTATATGTTTCTTCAGTAAAGTCTACTCAGCAACTGAAATCTAACTCTGAGTCTTTTCTTTGTCACATAATCAAACTAGCCAATCAGATCCACATTATACATAAAAACTTAGTTGGTTCTAGAATCATCAGAGTAATATCCCTTGGATTATATCCAAGTTATCTCTCTTTGATTATACTGGCTGACGGAGAATGAACTCTTTTTTTAAATAAAAAATTTAATTCCACCCATGTAGAGAATTTAGAACGAAGCTCTCTCTCTCTCTCTCTCTCTTTCAAAGATATTAGACATGAAACGACCGGCTGCCATCTTGATATGGCTTTCTCATACTTTGGTAGCAGACTTTTTAGACTCTCTTCTTTGGTGGCAGCCGCTCAGGCTCCCAGAACACATGAACAACAAAATGTAAATAGCATTTATATATCGTTCATGCCTCTTTTACATTTGCTTAACTATATCTACACTTAACTCGAAAAACATATTATTGCTTAGTATTATGTATCTGATAAGAATGAGAAAGAGAAAGACTGACAGATAGACAGAGCTAACTCAGGTTGAGTTGATAGTTAGAAAGGGGACTGTAGTTGTAAAATACCATTCTGAATGAAAGAGAGAGAGAGAGAGAGAGAGAGAGAGAGACAGACAGACAGACAGACAGACAGACAGACAGACAGACGGTGAGACAAAGCTAACTCAGGTTGAGTTGATATATAATGACATCCTAATTGATAGTTAGAAAGGAGACTGAAGTTGGAAAATAGCATTCTGAATGAGAGAGAGACACACGGGGGAAAGGGGGAGAGAGAGACAAATTCATTCAGACATGAGGAATGTTCATTAATAGAAGAAAAATCAAAGAGAATCAAATGGAACCTCAAAATTACATTGCTCTGAACAAAAAGTGTCCGCCACAGCCAATCCTGAATTAGCTGAAATTATGTTCCTATTGAATAAAATCTGTCAAGTGAACAAAGTGAAACCTGCCACCAATTACAGGGTCTTCTGCAGTCCTCGTTGGCATCATCCAGTCTGAGAGACGATCATTTATCCAATCACAATTTCGTCTCAAGTTTTCTCCTCGTTTTAGAGGTGCTTTTTCTTCCTCTTTTTTTAAGTTGTTCATCAGTTTTAGGCAACTACGAAGCAACTCATTCTCCGTTTCCAACAGCCAGATGCCCGCATAAAATAACAAATTTCTCTCTCTCTCTCCGTGTCTCTCTCATTCAGAATGCTATTTTCCAACTTCAGTCTCCTTTCTAACTATCAATTAGGATGTCATTATATATCAACTCAACCTGAGTTAGATTTGTCTGTCTGTATGTCTCTCTCTCTCTCTCTCTCCCTCTCTTTCATTCAGAATGGTATTTTCCAACTACAGCCCCTTTCTAACTATCAACTGAACTTGAGTTAGCTCTGTTTATCTGTCAGTCTCTTTCTTTCTCTTTTTCTTACTCACAGCCTCCCTCTCTCTCTTTCCCCTGTCTCTCTGTCTCTGTCTGTCTATCTCCTTTTTTATCTTTATCACTGTTTTCCTTCACAAGTCTGTTTTATCTATCTATATACGAATTAATTAAATAATGGATTTCAAATCCAAATGTTTATTTTAGAGTAAAAATGTATTTTTAAAGAATACCGTTTTATCTGTAAACAACTTCAATATTATATAAACAGATAATAATTATCAGTATTTTATTTTTATAGAATCACTTCCGTTTCCAAATCGTGTTTTTCCTACATATTTGGAGTCCGATTGGGGGTATTAATGCCAAATCGATCTCACAACACTCTAAAAATCCATAAAACCACCCAAACAACCCGACTAGAGATAAAACTGATTCTATAAAATGACTTAATTATTCACGGGGATGGAACATATAACAGTTCACCTAAAAATCGTACTGTGTCGCATTTTTCTACAAGACACATAGATGATTATTATATAATACTGAATTTGTCTAAGCAACAAAAAGGTATCCTTTAAAATGTAACGTTTACTATTTATAAATATATCATGTTCATTTGTTTATCTATAAATCAGTCAATTTATCTAATTATCTATATCAATCTGTTCATCTCTCTCTCTCTCTCTCTCTCTCTATATATATATATATATATATATATATATATATATATATATATATAAAATGCCGTAGTAGAAAAAATGTGTGAAAAATGACAAACGGAAAACAGGTTAAAAGGCAGAGAAAAATAAAAACGAGAGATTTGACCGGTTTCGTTCGTGTTAACGAACGTCTTCTTCTGAAGACGTTCGCTAACACGAACGAAACCGGTCAAATCTCTCGTTTTTGTTTTTCTCCTGCATTTTAACCTGTTTTCCATCTGCCATTTTTCACACACACACACACACACACACACACACACACATATATATATATATATATATATATATATATATATATATATATATATATATATAAATCTATCCTCTATAACATTGAAAGGGTATAAAATTACATAAAAATATTAGATATAGCATAGCTCTGGCCTTACACTCTTAAGTTATTATAATTACTTTATGTTATAAATTTATATTTGAATAGAAAAAATTCTAAATATGAATTTTAAAAATACACATACATATATATAGATAATTAAATTAACACTGATACAATCGACACTAATTAATTCGCGTTTCGATGTTATTAAATCTTATCAATACTAAAAAAAACAAAAGTGAAAATCAACTTTGAAACTGTCACCAAAAAATCGGGAGTTTTAGAAAAGAAAGAAAGAAAAAGAAATAAGAAAGGGAAGTCCAAGTCATGAATCACAAAACAACTCGGTCAAACACGCTTGCATATTCTGTTTAGTGTCTATTACATTATATTAAGGAACCCTACCCCTCCTCTTCGTCCCAGTCTTCAGCCAACCTCCCCGTCTTTCTCTATAGCTATCAGTGTAATAATTATGAAACCTGCCAAATAGAAGAAGAAAATAAAATGATAAAAACTCAACTAACTTTGATTTACATTTCTAAGATATATTTTTCTAAAATTCTAATTTAAAATGCTTTCCTGTTTAAAGGTCATCTCGACAAAAATGTGATTAGATTATTTGACTATATTCAATTTGAACTCAATATTACATTTTGAAATCATAAGAACTTTATCTTTTCTATCATTCATAATCTGAATGTATTGCTTCCACTTAACCATCTTATAAGTGTATGTGTGAGTAGTATAATTTGGATAAGTGGAGGTCATTCAGATGATTATAACTGTATTATTTATTATTGTTATTACAAGCCTTGATTAAACCATCAAATGTTATCATTTATTTACAAGTCGTCTTAAAATCTACCTGCATAAAATAGTCTTCTAAATTTTTAATTTTTATTTTAAATTAGGATATAACATCCCAATTTTATTTGTTAACTTAAAATCTACTGCTTTACTAAATTTATGGGATTTGTTTTATACTTATCAAGGGATGCTTATATTTTTATGTTATATTTTCAAGTTAGTTATGTTAAGTTTCTAGGTTGTTATCATACTTATCCAGGGTGAATCGTTTGAAGTGTTTACAATTAAAACCTATCTCATATCGCTGATTAAGCAAACAATATGTAGTGGGGAACATAACTATATCCAATTTTTCACAAAGACTAAGAAAACAGGTAGGTTTATGCAGTGTAGGTGTCGAAGATATTTTTAAAATGATCTATTTTATTACAGGTACTATATTATTTTATTTTATCATATACTTAGATAATGAGGTGCCTATTTTATTATTATCTGGTTTGTTAAATGATCTTTTGTGGTGTCCGTGTCTAGCCTTGAAATCAGTACTTGTACACTTAATGTAATTTTTTAAAAGTTAGGATTGTTTTCTGGGAACACAGTTCTCAAAATAAACTTTATTTTTAGTTGAAGACTTTTCCTGCAACACATTCCTATTTCTACAACTACATTCATTATTGTCATTATTATCTTCTATGTTATTAATTCTATTGTTATCAATTGTTTATTTAATTTTATAAATGTTTATTTGATTTTATAAATGCTCTACTCGTTATTAGGTACTTTTGAAAAAATATTGGTTTATGTTCATTTTGTCAATATATTTTAACTTGATTAGTTTATTATATATATATATATATATATATATATATATATATATATATATATATATATATATATATATATATATATTGTCATTCAGATAAGGTTTGTATACACATGGTAAACATCCAGAGAATTTCTACTGTGTTTATATAATAGTGCTCAATAATAAATAGAGCAATTTATATATAATACATTTTTATTTGTCTGTTCGTAAAAATAAAATAAATAATGTTTGTATAAATAAAACTTTTATTATATATGTATATATATATTTATATATATATATATATATATATATATATATATATATATATGAATTTATATATATATATATAGAGAGACATATATATATATGTGTGTGTGTGTATATAAATATGATACTAGTTGTTCAGAAAACATTCTATATTTCATCCTTAAACACTTTATTAACAAATAATTGTTTCTGCCCATTTCTAAAATATACATATTTATGATATACAAAATTTACCTAATATTCACAAAGAGGCTTCAAAGATGCGTCAAATATTCATTTAATTCATATCTATTTCATTTCTATGTTCCTTTTTGTCTTTGTTTTTCCATGCCAAACAAAGGGATATATTTCTCAGACTCGTTTATTTTTGCATTTAAGCATGCATGGTATATATTATGTTCACCATATTTATGTTTCTTTTGCATTAAAATTCTCATATTCGATTGATAAAATCCATATTTCAAAATGCACACATAAAATAATAATTAATTCACACCAACCGTTATTGTATTCATTTAACCATTTTTTCTTCATTTTTTCCTTTGTTTTTCTTCATTTTTACTCCTTTCATTTTTATTGTTATTTTTCTCTTAAGGAGTACACATCTACCACATTGCAATCCATCAATATCGAAATAGGCAGACCACCCTGTTTGTTAATAGTGTTTTGGATGAAGTATGAAATGTTTTCCTGAATAACTAGTATTATATCATGTTAAGAGCTCTAGTATTATACACTATTGAGCTACTACATAAACCTTCCTGTGAACCTTAAGAGATTTATAATATATATATATATATATATATATATATTATAATATAATATAAAATGAAGTAATAAAATAAGGTGCCAATAAAATTTTATTAGAATTCAAAGTTCAAGTAAAGTATCTGATTATGTTTTTCAAAGTGTATGACTTGGATGGATTATATAGTTAAGTCTATATAATCCATCCAAGTCATAAAAGTATGTTTTTGGGTTGATATATTTGATGTTATATATTTTTATGTATTTTTGTATATAGTTTTATATATTTTCAAAGTTTAATTTTATTACCTGTAGTGGTATAACTGCGGTAATGGTCCTCTGAAGAGAAGAATTATCTCTGAAAACTCATGAGCTAAGGACTTTAAGATACTTTGCTTGAACTTTGAATTCTAATAAAATTTGATTGACATCTTATTTTATTACTTCATTTTATATTATAATATTAATGCTCTATCCAGTATATTGAGCTTCAGTTTTTATCCGGATGTTTCACTAATTATAAGATATTAGTTGACGCTTATATCTTTTGTTGGATTGCTTCATATATATATATATATATATATATATATATATATATATATATATATATATATATATATATATATGTATATATATAATTTATTTAATAAATATTTTTATATTCACAGACATTCATGTTTCATCTTTGTTAAGACTAATCATATACAGCTTACATGCCGACCACTCATCACGAACCTCAGACCACAATTTGCCATTTTAAACTCGCCAGTAAATTGGGCATTAATGTTATTTTCCATTTTTGTAAAATGGTAACCCAGTTCACCGTTAGTGTATATCATTCCTACACCTGCACAAGCTGCTGTGTCAGAATTTTCTCTGGGTGCACTATTCCACCATATAGCATTAGCTGACAAACCCAGCGAGACCACTGCATGAATGAGAAGGAAATATATTATATTTATTTTTATGATATACCAAATTTCCAAGAAGATTCAATTGCAAGGGAAACAATCTTGGATTTTTGCAAAACATAAACCTTATCTTTTCATCAGAGTGCTTGCTCCTATGAGAAGCAAATATTATTTAATATATATATATATATATATATATATATATATATATATATAAAGTTATCTGGTCAGATTTTCAAAGTTAGACCTAAATAGTAATGAATTGACGAAATCGATATTTTATTCTAACTAGCCAGTCATGCTTGAATATTTACTTGCCATGAATAAATAAAATTCCAATCATTTTCATCATTTAGATATTCTATCCGAACCAAGAATTTTTTCATCGATGGAAATATGCAGAGATTCACTGTTTGTTATGAATCAAAAATTCAAAATGGCGTCTACATTCGCTAGGTAATTACTTAGCCAAAAGATTATTTTCATTTACAAAGCACACACCTACTTTCTCAACATAGACATTGATCACTTTCATGAATTTAGAAATGACACCAAAAACAATTGTGCAGTAGGATACAATTAACATTCATTGACAACTCAAACATAAATTCATGTCAAACATTTTCTACAGAAAAACAGTGGTAGATTGGTTTATTGCCGGTCTCTTTTTTCTAATCCAGACAATCAAACCCAAGTTTAAATTTTTGATTGACAACAAGGCTCCACCTACAAACAACATGCTACAAAACTAAATGAGATGTTTTCAAAAAAGCTCCCTTTTTAAAAAAGGCTCATAGAAAGTGTCTTATTATACATCTTTTAGCATAATGTGATGATTAAACAATTACACTAATAATTGTACCACATCTGACCTCTGAATATTTGACAGTTACACTAATCATTGTACCACATCTGACCTCTGTATTTTAGCAATTACACTAATCATTTTACCACATCTGACCTCTGTACTTTACCAATTACACTAATCATTGTACTACATCTGACCTCTGAATATTTACCAATTACATTAATGATTGTACTACATCTGACCTCTGAATATTTACCAATTACATTAATGATTGTACCACATCTGACCTCTGTACTTTACCAATTACACTAATCATTGTACCACATCTAACCTCTGTACTTTAGCAATTACACTAGTCATTGTACCACATCTGACCTCTGTACTTTAACAATTACACTAATCAGTGTACTACATCTGACCTCTGAATATTTAGCAATTACACTAATCATTGTACCACATCGGACCTCTGTACTTTTGCAATTACACTAATCAGTGTATCACATCTGACCTCTGAGTATTTAACAATTACACTAATCATTGTACCACATCGGACCTCTGTACTTTAGCCGTAGAATGGAATTGTTTATACACTTTATTATAATGGAATCATTTTTGTTTATCATCTAACGTTTTCATTCTTGGTAGAAGTTTTTGTGGAATTCTGGCAGTCGGGTTGTGGACAAAGAAGCATTCACTCTTTTCAAACCCAAATCTTTTTTTACCATTATTTTAAAATGATGATACCTTTCATTATTCGTATATATAACTCCTGCATTGCACAAGGTGCTGTTTCAAAATTTTCTGTGGGTGCACTATCTCACTATCAAACGTCATTTACCGAACCTTTATTTGTTTTCCTTTTCTTTTGCAGACTCCATGTTTTTGGCCCTCTCGAAGTGGAGAACCAGAAAATACTGATTATGGTAAGCAGATCTTTCGTTTTATCCATCGTAAAGTCCCTTTGTACAGTGAGAATATTTGATATTCTATTTAATCAAGCTTAGCCACGGTTTTTACAGAGAAATTAAATTAATTTTCAACACGCATACTGGTTGTTAAGATATGCTATGTATTGATTTGTAATACAGACACATGTCAGAAATTCAAAGACAGTTAAGAAGCCATGGGAGACAAAGACGTATCATTTATTAATAGGTTGTCTACGACAAACAAATACAGTAAATGAGACATGTAAGACATACAGGTTAAACATATAGAATATGGATGCACAAAAATGTAAAAAGGAAGGGATGCATTAAGCACAAAGCTAAGCCTTACATTTTTCCATGGATTGTAAATGGATGTGGCAATGTCTTTTCTCCCCATAGCATGTCTGAAAGACAGATGATGACGAAATCCGGTCTTAACTATCGATCACAGAATCTTGTGTTCACCATGGGATTCGGGGAAGACTCAAAGGTGGATAACTCTGTTCTGAAGGCAAGTTTCTCTCTAAGGGAAATAACTCTGGTCTCGACACCTATTTTAAAATCTCATAAGAATCTGTTAAATAGTTCTGGAGTTATAGTGTAGTAGTGTTAAATAAAATTTTATTAAATAGAAGTTATCTATTTAAATTTTAATTGGTCTGCCAGAAAAAGTTACTATTATCTGTTGATTGAAATGATATGACTGGTATGGTTTTGAAGAATGTGATAGGTTTTTGACTTTTCTGCTGATTGTTACTGTTTCAATTTAATACAGATGAGCATCATATCTATGAGGATGTAAATGAAAGTTACGGATACTAGCAAATATACCGGTCCTCCATGTACAAAAATTTAATGTAATAATGTAATAATATATTTATTCACAGGAGTGTTGATTATATGTATGAAAATAAAACAATAAAATTATAAATCAATAATACCAGAAAATTATTTATTAAACCCTGTATTTTTTAGATAATTATGGATATTTAACATCTCGTTTAATTGATCAGGGACATTCATTTGGGTATATAACAAACAGTGCAACTTTTATAAAGACTACAGTTGTTTTGATGGAAATCCAACCTGTAGATGTAGAAAGTGTTAAATGTATTAATATCATAATCATAAACCAATTCATATGTTAGTACCACACACACACACACACACACACACATATATATATATATATATATATATATATATATATATATATATATATATATATATATATATATATATATGTATGTATATCTAGGCAGCATCTCTTGCAGGCAAGTACTGTTGAATATAAGAGACAACTCATGTCTAGATATCCTTTGGTAGATCCTTTCAATAGTCCGAATCAGGATCTTAGTTTCGGAGGGGAATTGGTTGATGAATTTGCCATAGTTTGGATTTAAAGTACTTGAGAGACAAATCCAAACTATGGCAAATTCATCTGCCAATCCCCCCCCCCCCCCGAAACTAAGAAGGCTCATAGAAAGTGTCTTATTATAAATCTTTTAGCAGAATGTGAAGATTTAACAATTACATTAATAATTGTACCACATCTGACCTCTGAATATTTAACAGTTACACTAATCATTGTACCACATCTGACCTCTGAATATTTAGCAATTACACTAGTCATTGTACATGAGTTGTCTCTTATATTCAACATTATATATATATATATATATATATATATAATGAGTGTGTGTGTGTGTGTGTGTGTGCGCCTACATGTGTCATGCACTGTATATATGATACACTAAAGAGACTAATGAACTGTTTCTACATAATTTAGAACATTTTTATATACAAATGAATTTTAAAAGAAATCTCTATGTAAAGTATAAGGTTAAGATTTGGGGGTTAATTACATATAATTGAGAAGGTAGATGTGTTAAGATCTAGAAATGATAGCCGACTCAGTAAAGTTACGGCACAAATAAATGATTTGTAACGTACATGGGAGGAATTCTTTCGACCCCAACAAATTGCTGGTCGCAATCTCTTCAACAAAAGATTTGTAAAAAGCTCTTGTTGTGTCGATGACATGCAGCAGTATTGTTCCAATAAAAATGAATGTCTCTTGTTGTGTCGATGACATGCAGCAGTATTGTTCCAATTAAAATGAATGGCTCTTGTTGTGTCGATGACATGCAGCAGTATTGTTCCAATTAAAATGAATGGCTCTTGTTGTGTCGATGAGATGCAGCAGTATTGTTCCAATTAAAATGAATGGCTCTTGTTGTGTCGATGACATGCAGCAGTATTGTTCCAATTAAAATGAATGGCTCTTGTTGTGTCGATGACATGCAGCAGTATTGTTCCAATTAAAATGAATGTCTCTTGTTGTGTCTATGACATGCAGCAGTATTGTTCCAATTAAAATGAATGGCTCTTGTTGTGTCCATGACATGCAGCAGTATTGTTCCAATTAAAATGAATGGCTCTTGTTGTGTCGATGACATGCAGCAGTATTGTTCCAATTAAAATGAATGGCTCTTGTTGTGTCGATGACATGCAGCAGTATTGTTCCAATTAAAATGAATGGCTCTTGTTGTGTCGATGACATGCAGCAGTATTGTTCCAATTAAAATGAATGGCTCTTGTTGTGTCGATGACATGCAGCAGTATTGTTCCAATTAAAATGAATGTCTCTTGTTGTGTCGATGACATGCAGCAGTATTGTTCCAATTAAAATGAATGGCTCACACCTTGAGGAAGCCCCCGTTTTGATAGGCTTCTAGGACTGACCTTCACTCTAGACCTAAAATGTAAGACTTACATCAAATCCGTTGCCAAGGTCGCTAAAATAATGGTTGGATCATCTTACCACTTTAAAAAGTATCTCACTCCTGACACGATCCTCTACCTGTATAAAAGTCAAATACGTCTTAAGATGGAGTACCTTCTCTGCTCAGAACACCCCTTTCTGTCTTGATAGTACAAGACCGGCTTCACTATCTAGTGGAGGATATACTCTTCTTCACCTTAGAGCCTCTTTTTCATAGAAGAGACGTTGCTGGTCTTTTTCTACACTATCGTTATTTTGATGAAAGGTGCTCGACTGAGCTTCAATCTATGCCCCCCCCCCTCTGTAAAATTTTTACAACGAAAACTCGTCTAGCTACAACTACTGTTAATAAATTCCTTTTCCATGAGCAAAGTTTCTTTCCTAGAACTGCCCGTCTGTAGAACACAGTACCACGGGGCTACTCCCCGACTGACTATAACATTGCCGTTTTCAAGTCCAATGTAAACAAATTCTTGTTGAGCCGTCCTCTTAAATAATTAATTTCTGACCAGTTACAACCATTGTTACTAACCTTCTCAGTGTTTTACCGTCTACCTCTCAAACTCAATAACCCTTATCTTTGAGTGACCTGTGGGCCTTGATTAGAGGTGACTCATTTGTATAAAAACAAAAAAGAAGTAATTCGACATATGTCGCTGTAGAAGGCGAAGGGGAAGGGTAATATTTTCAAAATAATTTTTAGAGATGGTTATTTGAAAATAAAGCATTTTTAGATAATACTGTTTCAGGTTAGTCCATGGAAATTTTCACGATTCCACTTAGTAATAATAATAATTCATTATTTAAAAAAAACTTTGATGGCATATTATTGTTAGTTGTATTAAGTTACAGAGTAGATAAATTCACACTGGATTGAGAGTGACAGTTACCAAGACCAAAGTGATGATCAGTGGTTGTAGTGTTGGAAAGCCTTCTGAAAGCAATTTGCGGAAATTGAGTTGTATCCAACTCAATTTTTTGTGGTACCTGTAAGCATTGCGTACACAAGAAGTGCAGTGGAATTACAGGTAGGTTGAAAGATGATCACCAGTTAAAGTGCAAGAAGAGTAAGACAACGAAGATGGATGAGAACTCCAATGTGGAGAAAGTATATTTGGATGGTGAAGCTATTGAGGTTGTTCAGAAGTTTTGTTATCTTGGTGATATCGTTGAAGCACAGGGGTGGTGGTGCTAGTGTGATTGCAAGAGTACGGAGTAGATAAAGTAAGTTTATGAAACTTCTGCCATTATTAACCAGCAGAGCGTTTTCACTGTCGACCAAGGGAAGATTCTATCAGGCATGTGTACATTGTGTGATGATGTATGGAAATGAAACCTGACCAGTGAGCGTTGAGGACATGCGTTGCATGGAGAGAAATGATAGGAGAATGATAGATAAATATGTAATGTGATTCTTAAAAACGAACTTAGATCTGATGACCTCAGAGAAAGATTAAATCTAGACATCATATGGGGATGTGTGCAGAACAAGAAACTTCGGTGATATGGCCACATTGAAAGAATGGATAAGAGTTATTCGGTTAGCAGATGTAGAACAGTTGAAGTAGCAGTTACAGTTTACAGGGGAAAGCTAAAGAAAACATGGGAGGAAGTGATAAGGATGCGAACTGACACTGCTACCTCAACTGTTCTATATTTACTAACTCATAAACTCTCATCCATTGTTTCAATGTAACAAAACAAAGTTTATTCTGCACACATCTCTCTATACTGTCTATGTTGTGCCATGTGATCTTCCAGAAGGTTGGAGGTTACATCGGCTGAAACGTTGTGAAAATAAAATGCAAGGTGAGAACAGTAGTATGAATAATACAAGTAAATGTTAGGTTTCTAAAAGTTTAAAAAAATCAAAGAACAAATTTTTTCCCTTTTTTATTTTTATTAAAATTCTTCTTCCTTAATAAATATTAAACTCATAAATTTATTTTATATTTGAACAAGAGACTCCGTTGTTATGGTCACGATTAAAGAATGAATGAGAGTCCTTGGGTTAGTAGAGTTGAGTTAGAAGGGTCAGTAGGCAGGGGAAAGGCAAGGAAAACATGGGGGTGGGTAAGTGATAAGGATGGATTCGAGAGAAAGAGGAATAAATAAAGATCTGGCCAGAGACAGATTAATTTGGAAGTCAATTTCTAAAAGCCGTCCAACACATGCCAGCATGTAAAATGGATGTTAAGACGAATATGCTGATGAGCTTAATACAACAAGCAAAAATAATGTTCATTTTAAACAATATTATTAGTTTAGGTCACAATATGATACTATCGTTTGCCGGGGCCTTGACCGGATCTTGGGAACGGCACCCAAATGTATTTGTTGTTATCACCCGTGAGCAATCATTGTTGGATGATAGTGTGTCCGCGCCGTGGGGACGTGTTTGGAAGGGTGGTTAGCGTCCTGGCACGGTAACAAGCTCTCGGAGTGGTAACAATAGGCACATCCCTTTAATGAAAGGGTTAGTTATTCCCGGCTGGGTATTTCGTCGGCTTGCTGGCTGTTTGTTTGGCTGGCATGCTGGACTGGCTGGGACCGCATTTTCGTTGATATTTTATTAGTCTTTTTGGTAGACTAAATCGTCTGTCCTATAACACTAACATTCATTATCGCTTTAATTAATTGTCTTAATTAAATGAATTTTACGATTTACTCAATTCGCAATTGTAATTTTTTGTCTGCTGCAATCTGATGGGCTAAGTGCTTCAGATTGGTTTTTGTTCATAAAAAAGGCAAATAGAGATTATTCTCTATATAATATCTATCTTTTTTAACAGCTCGATCTGTAGAAAGACAGACTAAAAATAAGAAACCATGTTAATTTATGATCTCAAATCGACACCGTTTTTTATATGCTTTCTTATTTTCTCAGGTCTGAGCATTGCTCGCAGAAGATATCTTCTTTCGTGTAACAAAATATATATATATATATATATATATATATATATATATTTCTTGTTCAAATTATATTGAAATAAATTTAAAAGTATAGAATCTTCACGTTCACGAATGGTTGCTAGTGAAATTTGGTCCAAAGTATTTTTTTATACATGAACTGATCGGGATAGTAATTTGGAGAAAATTTATAAATAAAAAAAAAAACTTTCTATTTTGGGTATGAAGGGGAGGTAAAAAAAACACTAAAGCATTTAAATATTTCATAACTATAAGTGGAGTCAGAGTTTCTGAGCTGACATTGCTAGAAATAACAATTTATCATT
Source organism: Sepiola atlantica (assembly GCA_963556195.1). Classification (NCBI taxonomy): domain Eukaryota; kingdom Metazoa; phylum Mollusca; class Cephalopoda; order Sepiida; family Sepiolidae; genus Sepiola; species Sepiola atlantica. The sequence goes on from OY744531.1 coordinate 50,987,012, forward strand.
GCTACATTATTTACCATTACTACTAATTTACCATTGCTACATAAAAATGAACACTGCTGAAGTAGTGTTGGATTTAACCCTTAAATGCTTTTTGTTTCAAATATGACACATTCCAACAAAATGCCTATTTAATATAATATTCAACGAAAATGTGTCAAACTGCAACTTGTTTCACATCTGCAACGAGCCTGTTGACAAGTGTAAGTAGGTATTAGTATGATGTTGAATCAGCACACCCGCTAAATAAGTAATCAGTATCTTCGATGTCAAACCAATATAAAAAATAAAGCATTTAAGGGTTAATTAACACTAACCTTAAGTCAGGGAAATGTAAACAGAATTGTTTCATTTAATATCGGTACTAATTGACTGTTCGGCGACGGCTCAGCCATTTCCCGTTTGTTTCGTAAATCAAAATCGTAAACATTCGGGCCGATATGGATCTCCAGCTATAGTACCGTAAATCTTTATCAGACAACAATGAAGTTATTTTTTTTTTTTGTGAGGACAGGGAAAAAATACTTCAGAGAAGGCAACTCTTTGTGCATTTAGTTAAGTAAAAAATAAAGCATTTAAGGGTTAAATAATAATTTTTGTCAGATTCTAGATAATCTATAAAATTGAAAACATCTTCAGTATTCCTTTGACAAATTAGTACGCACAGTTGTTGTTCCTTTCCTTCAAAAACTGTCACTCCCAATTTAGTTTCATAACTTATATTCAAGTATAATTCCTATTTTCTCTTGAGTGAGAATTAAACTTTCTTTCGGGAATAAAAAATCCCCACATCCTTTGAGGAATATACTCTCAACATTGTATTGCACATGCAGGCTTTTGATCAGTTTTCCAGATCTGAGAAGAGAAAGAAGCCTGATAAACTCCATCGATAATTTGCTCATACTTCAAATGAGCATCTTAAATCATAAGGATTTTCTGGATCTCACGTGGGACTCTTGTCAGATTTAGTTACACCTCTTTTCTGATTATCCCGAGTATTCACGACATAGGCATTCTGAACAGTTTTTTTATAATTGCGTCTTATATTTGCGTTCTATCACCAAAACAAAATTTACTAGCCCAAGATGCTTTGCTCACTGATAATTTCCTGTTTTCGATGAGTTTCAAGAACCTTTACTGATAAGTCTCGCTCTATTATGTTTATTTCTTATTATTCACTATTTTTATTTTACTATTTTTATTTATTTATTTATTTATTTATTTATTTATTTATTTAGCAATTGTGCAATTGTGCAATTATGGTGTGTTTTAGTGACTATTTTCAAAATATAACCGAACACGTTTAGTTTATTTCTGTATTGTGTTCAAAATTTTAAATTGAAACGGATAGTGAGAAAAATGCATTTTTTTCCTGATGATTGTAAATGATTTCATTTGAAAAGTAAAAGGACTTATTATTTTGCTATCTAATTTACATACATGTTTGTGGTGTGTACAGGCACACATATGTAAGTTATATGACTATGCCTATAACTATATCATTATGCTGAAACAAAAAGAGATTCCCTATTTACTTACCTCTCCACAAGATTTTATAAGTGGGGAAAATTCAGATACCCCAAAATCGGCACTCTGGTTGATTTTACTACTTGTATATTTTTATTTTGTCCGTTGAACCTAAGAAATAAACTAACACATCACTGTATCGAGATGGCGATCAAAGGTGAGTCATTTATCTGATCTGGAGATCCTTACTAAGCCTAAATGCAGATGCTATCCGTCCCTATACATAACCCTGGTACGACCCTTTCTTGAGTATGCTATTACAACAATAAATACTTAACTTCATCTACATAACTTATCTACATCTGGAGCATGTTCAGCAGATAGCAACCAGGATGATAATCGGATTCTCCATGGTTACCTACAAAGAACGGCTTTAAAGACTAAATCTGTTCTTACCTGAACAGCGAAGGATGCGAAGGGACCTAACTCTGGCATACAGCATCATCAACAAGAATGCAAATCTACCTTTAGAAGAGTATTTTATTCCAACAGCTAGTCACAGTCTCCACGGATACTTACAGAAGATGTATTATCGTTGCTTTCGTCTCAACGGAAGAAATGTAGCATTTTCTGTCCATGTTTCTGCTACTTGGATAAGAGGAAGTCGTGATAATGCCTACCATATCCAAGTTTAAAGTCGCCTTGGACAAGCATTCAGACGGTATATAGATGCAATATTTTCTAACTGTCTTTTTACATGACTTGATGCACTTTGCTATTTTTTTGCCAATGAAATTGATTGATTGATTTATAAGAAAAGTATTAAATTACATTTTATTTCAAGCTGTGTATCCTAGAGTTTTCTCAGTGATTAATTTTGATCTATTATTAATTTTTTTATTTGTTTTTATTTTTATTTTGTGGCTGTATATTTATTTATTTATTTTTATTCATTTTTTATTTTGTAGCTGTATATTTATGCAAAAGAACCATGCAGAACAAACAACGTCTGGAACTTGCGGATTACGAAGCTGAGAATTTGGCCAGGCTTCAAAAGATGTTCTCCAGGAAATGGGAATTTATATTTATGCAAGCAGAAGCACAAGCAAAGTAAGTAGGGATCAACAGACGGAGATATATATATATATAAAGAGAGAGAAGGGGAGATGTAAATTGAGAGAAAGGAAGTGAGAGGAAGAAAAAAATACTTATCTAGAAATATATTTAGAGTGAAAGGGAAAACAAAGGGAGTTAGAGAGAGAAAATCATATTTGAAGATATTAATATATACAGTATATATGTGTGTGAAAGAGAGGTAGAGGGAGAGTTAAATAAAGAAAAGTACATATAAAGAGGGTTATATAGAGAAAATGGAGAGATAGAGATAGATATCTGCCTATGTATCTCTCTCTATCTCTATCTCTCGCCCTCTCTCTCTCTCTATATAGAGAGAGATTGAGAGTATTTGAAGCGTGGGGGTAGAGGAAAAGAGACTGAGGAACGTGATAGCATGGTAAAAGAGACAGTTTAGGTGGTAGAAGGATTTGTGGATAGCGGCGTAACAGTGAGAACTTGGTGGTGGCTACAGTAGTGAGTGAATAGAAATGTGGAGATAGTTAGGTCCGAAGTGTGTCTGAAAGTAATATGAGATTGGGTGTGTTGTGTGAGCAATAGACAAAAGAGGGATAAGCGAATGGTGTTATCATCTAACGTGCTATCTTGGGAGCATGTATAGATTTGAAATAACATTTAAATCAAATTTCAGAAATAAGACAAAGCCGATTTACAAACGTTTCAAAGCTCATTTTAATTCAAATCCAGCATTTGGTAATACAAGAAACCAAAAAAGGTATCGATTTTGCTTTTCGATCTTTTAGAATCCAAATCGATTCTAATGAGAAAAATAAGAACAGAAACTTATCCAAAGCCAGGAAGAAGCATGCAACAAAGGCACCTAGACGAATTAATAGTCGCATAAGCGTTTCAAAGAAAATCGTTTAATAAAACAGTCTAATGTTAAATACTTATTACATACATATTTCAAAGAAAATCTTCGAATTAAGCAGTTTTGTATATACAAAGGTTTTCTTTTATGTGGAATAGTTTTAACAGCATTCTTGAGGCTGCCTTAGTTTTATGTTTTGTCTAATTAAAATATTTTCAGAAAAAAACAGCGTTCAACAGTAACAACAGATTTTGAATACATTGTTCCTGTGCATGTGCGTTAATCTGGTTTAAACTTAAATTCTATCAACTTTCTACCCTGTCAAAATTCGCTATGGCGTTAAATATGAAAACTTGTCTTCCTTAGGAAATCTATATAATAATACACTAAGGTACTTTTATGTTCGTACGTAAGTTATCACCTGTCTTAGATTGGATCATCGATCACCTAGCACCAGCACTACTTGTGAATATATGGACGACATACCTTGATTGATAAAGCAAGCCTTGTTGCTGTTAGAACTTGTAGAGTTAATTAAAAATAAAGTTGAAGTTTTTCCTGAAATGCAAACAGAATAATTTTAGCATTCAGATATTTTTATCCATTTTTGTCACATAAGAAGAAAAGAAACAAAAAACTTTCATAACATTTTTGTTACTAATGATTGACATGAGTGGACCAAAATGGGCTGTAGCTGTTTAGATTTTAATAATCTCATTATGAAAAAGAAACATACAAATAAAGAAATATGAAGAATTGGTTGCCAGTCCCAGAAAATAATGATTATATATATATATATATATATTTATATATATATATATATATATATATATATATATATATATATATATATATATATATATATATATATTTATAAATTTATAAATAAATATTTATTAAATATTTTAATACCTACAGACATCGATGTTTCATGCTAACGCAATCTTCAGTGTAGGAACTAATTCTCAACAGTCGGTGGGCGCAAACCCCAATCACAAATCGCCACTGATTCGTAGTCGAGGGTCTTATCCCATCGGCTATAGCCAATTAGTTAGTAAATAGCGAGGAATTTAAATGTAAATAGCGAGTCGGCGGCTAGATTTACCCAAACAGTTTTAGAGTGATCTACGAACAGCGTTCGGATCGTGCATGTATATATATATATATATATATATATATATATATATATATATATATATATATAATGTATAATTAAAAACATTTCTTTATCTACATATGTATACGTTTCATACTTCTGGAATCATCAGTGTAGATATAATTATTCAATCCGGTCACAGGACTCGAAACCCTGAAACACGAGTCAAGTTTTAACTCAAATTCCGACGCCTTAGCTTATACAGCCACAGTGAACAACCACATAAATCGGTGAGAGTTTTAAACCTATAACGCCGAGCTGGCGCGATAGGCAGTCGACATCAACAGTGTTCAACTAATTAAGGAACATGCATTAAAGTTATGATTTTGACGGCTATCATATATATATATATATAGTAAAGTGAAATTTTCCCTATTTCTATGACTAGAATAGGCTAATAAACAAATGTTACATAAATAAATCTCTTTCATCATTCATTTTCGCCATTGGTTAGTGTTCTGAATATGAAAAGAATTCATTTCAAAGCGAATTTTGCATTTTTATATTTCGTCCGCTCACCAGTTTTACATTGGTTATATTTGTCAGAAAGGGAGTAGTTGGATAAAACCCTCTAAGAATTTCAAGTTCTCTTCATGCTACCAGATTAACCATGTGCTATTTTTTTATAACAGCTATTTATTTCCATATTTACCAGTTGCAAATCATACGGATCGACATTTCCATAATAATCTTTCACATTTGCATAAAATATCAACATTACATCTTAATTACTTAACTCGCTACTACCAATAAATTAAGAAAATAATATGGATGCACATTTCTGTAATAATGCTTTTCTTTAATAAATACTTTGAACAAAAATTTCTTCTCCCTCCAACAAAAGAAATTGTAATGGTTATTCTAAGCATCGTCTTTAGCTAAAAGTGTCATAAGTAAACAAAATGTAATCTTTGAATTTGGATAAAAATCCAATGATCCAATTTCACACTCCACTTGACTGTTAACCATCATCTACTTCCTAAAAACGTCAAGCCTCTTATACCCATCACTTTTCAACACCTTTCAACTATACCTTTCCCCTAACTGCTTTCTCTCCTTTCTTTATTCTCTTCCCTTTTTTGCTGTTTCTCCTTCCTCTCCCCTTTCCACCACTTTTTTCACCTACCAGCTTATACAAACCTCCTTTTCCTGGACACACTCACTACTTAACATTCCACCAATCCTTTTTCAACAGATCATACCGACTACCAACTTCAATTTCAGTGCCACTACCACTTCAAACTTTCTGTAGATTTACTTTGATTTCTATTCAAAAAATACTTATACTATAACACAGTTTTGTAATTAAAATAAAATATTCAATCAATAGAGGTGAGAATTTCTCAACATGTTCCTAGCAATATTCGTAAATTCAAATTGCATGCATCCAGGCATTCCCAGTCTGATGGCTCTGCTATATGGGAATATTTATTGCAGAACTATATCTGTGCCAAAACCTAGGCGTTTTCTGTACTGCACAGAGCACAATCTAAGCATTGGGTACGACTTTATGTGGTAAATTATGTATGTGTATGTGCATATATATATGTGTGTCAAAGTGAGTATATGTTTGTATGCTCACACATAAAATAACTTTCAATTTACATTAGACACCTATATATATAGGTGTCTAATGTAGACACCCTCTCCACACCTGACCTTGTTTTCTCGCCCTCTCTCCTCCCTGCCCTCGCCCATCACCTCCCACACCTTCCTATCACACGACTCTAACATCTTGGCCTTCCTTCTCTTTCATCTCAAGGCTAAATTAAAAAAGATTCAACAGTCATATCTCGTATCCCCCCCCCCCTTCATAATTTAAATCAATTCTAGCCGCAACCAACGTTCGCCTTCCACTCTCTCTGCAGTTATTATAATACCTCTCCCACTTCTTAATGATTTTATACTCCAACCGCCGCTAACACCATCTATTTGTATCTCATATTTTGATTTTTTGGCTCAAGCGGTCGCAGGTTCTGAGCCGGCTGCCATCATCACCATCCATTCAAAACATTTTGTACTTGTATGTTTTCTTCAGACAAATCATCATGAGGAAGTCTTATAATAAAAACGAAACGTTGATGAATACATAAATAATATTTTTTGGGTTTCCTTTTTCAATTTCCATATATATATATATATATATATATATATATATATATATATATATATATATATATATATATGAGAGAGAGATATTTGTGTAGTGAGAGAGAGATTTGTATAGTGAGACAGAGGGAGAAAGAGAGAGAGATTTGTGTAGTGAGAGAGGGGGGAAAGAGAGATATTTGTGTAGTGAGAGAGAGATATTTGTGTAGTGAGAGAAAGAGAGAAAGACAGATAGATTTGTGTAGTGAGAGAGAGAGAGAGAGAGATTTGTGTAGTGAAAGAGAGAGAGAGATTTGTGTAGTGAGAGAGGGAGAAAGAGAGAGATATTTGTGTAGTGAGAGAGAGAGATATTTGTGTAGTGAGAGAAAGAGAGAAAGACAGAGAGATTTGTGTAGTGAGAGAGAGAGAGAGAGATTTGTGTAGTGAGAGAAAGAGAGAGATATTTGTGTAGTGAGAGAGAGATATTTGTATAGTGAGAGAGAAAGAAAGAGAGAGCTATTTGTGTAGTGAGAGAGAGAGAGAGAGAGATACAATAAATTTAAATCAGCTGAATTGAGAAGAATATTCATGATAAAGTGAAGGTAAAGGGAGAATAACAAAAGAATAACAGAGAAAAACTGAAGTAGATAAAGTTTTAAATCGAATGAAAGTAAAAGAAGTAAAAACTAGTGGTTGGCATGGTAGTAAAATGAAAGAATGCATCATTTTTAGAACAGAATTGAAATAAGGTAAAACTGCAACTGAAATAAAACCAGAAACTCGTGAAAAAAAAGCATGGAAAGAGAGGGGTGGGGGACAAAACGCCATTTTCAAAGAGACAAAGACCAAATTAGATCCGCACAATAAAAGAGACAGTTTACAGCTACAAAATGAGGACCAAGTAAATGCATTTGCATTTTTCACGTGTGCATTGGGCAAATTTGATTAGACATAGTGGAAACTGCGGTTTTGCATCAACCCGAGTAAAAGCTTGTCAGACAAAATGCAGAACTAAGTGCAGCAGTAAAATGAAGTTACAACGGAATTACTCATCCAGAATAATGCAATAACTGCATTTGTAGTCAGTAGCATGCAAAGTGGGTGGGAAACAGGTTAATGGCACCAACCATTCATTGAAGGGGTTGTTAACCATTTTCCATATATATATATATATATATATATATATATATATATATATATATATATATATATATATATATATATATATATTACTAGTAAGTTTTTGAAAGGCTGTGGGCAATGCAATTCCGGGTAAGATGTAAGTTGTAAGGAACAAAAACAATAACAATAAATCGAATACGATATAAGACTTACTATTTATTTTTCCTTTTTTTTTTCTTACATAACAGCAAGAGTGTTTTTAGCTGTTCGTGTGATGTCCGGGTGATTAAAAATCACTATTTGATATTTCGGGAAAAGACATCCCTTTGTCAAAAATAATTAAACCAGAAGAAGAATTTTTTTTTTCCTATATATATATATATATAGTTATTCATAGAGAGACTGTTTCGCTGTATCACAGCTTTTCAGTGCGGCTAGACTAACACCACTTTCTAGCTAGGGATCGAACCCAGCAGTTATGATCATTAACCCATGAGAGAAGCACTCGTAAATTATATCTACAATGTATATTTATATAAACACCGACCATCGCTTCCCACATGCTTGATTTGTTTATTTACAAAGAGCTTTGCATTACACTAAAAAGCAGCAGGAGACATCACCCAACGACAGTGCTTGACCTGAAAAGGGGGGCTTATATAGTGCAGTATGGGTCAGATTTCTGACTGCTGTCAATACGGTCGGATTTCAAAAGTCAGCTTGAAACACTCGCTATGTCTAGCCACACTGTAACTATAACTTAACACTATTGTGGAATACCAGCTTTCTCTATTATTATTATTAGTAGTAGTAGGACCCGTGGAAATTCCACAGTTTTATCCTTCATCTGTTGTATATTGCTGCCGTGCTTAAAAATACTTCCATTCTATGGACGACCGGTGCGAATGTAGACCCCACGTTATTATTGTACCACGTATGTTCAAACTGAAACATACTTTAGTACTTTGGTTAATCTAGTTTCAGGATATATCTCGTTATGGGGGTCCATCTCCAAAACCATTGTGGGAATTTGTGACATATGACGTCCAGCACGAACGCAAAGTCCACAATATTATTGTACCATCTTTGGACAGAACAGATACTATACATTGATCTTAGCCCAAAGACCAAGAAAGTGAATTCCAGTTCGAATTTTTATGTTCGAAACAACAGCGACATCATATGAAATTTTAAAAAAAATTACTTTTTGTATCTTCGGCATTTGGTCGATCCCATCATTTAAAAAAAGGTGATAACGTACGTAAGAAATTATTATATAGATTATTATTATTATTTTTATTATTATTATTTTATTCTTCTTCTTATTATTATTTGTTTCTTATGCCTCTTTAGGGATCTTCCATTTTAACTATCTCCTCAATTCAACCCTTAAAACAAAAAAATTATTTCACAGAACATTTACACTATTAATGTGCACATCAAATGCTGTTAAATATCAGATAGTTCTCAAAATGCCCTCTTAATTCCCTTTGTATTCTTCCAATTCAATCATAAAATTGTTTAATCTATTGCTGTTCTTAATCTGATCTGGCAAGCTGTTCCAAAAATATATTATTACTCTTTTAGCCAAAAAACATTAAAGATGAAAGATTCACTCGAATTAAATATTATGAACATACTCCGAGTTTGAGTTATTCTTTCACCTAATAAGGATTAGCAGTATTCAAAAGACGCGAATTAGAGCTGTGACCAGGATATTCTTAACTGGATAAATTGATGACGACAAACAATGTAGAATGTTTATGACTAGTGGGACCCATGGCAATTTCACAATTGTCCAGATGGTAATTGTCCGTTGAAAGAATGTCCAATGAAAAGGAGATTTTCATTTTCGTTTTCTACAAAATCTCCTTTTCATTGGATATTCTTTCAACGGACAATTACCATATATACATATGTATCTTCATATAGATCTTCTCTATATATAAAACTCAATGTCTGCGTGTATGTGTGTGTGATGTTTCTGTGTTCCCTATAGAAAGAAAGGTTAGAGAATCTACATGAAAACTGAAAGTGCATTCATATATAAAATGTTCCGAAGAAGACAATGGAAGTGCTCCCAAATCTCTAAGTGCCCTCCTAAATATGCTATGGGGGTCGAACCTCACTTAAAACTTCAAATATATCCTATTTTGATGAAATTTAAATCATATGTATAAAATTCTCCGGGGAAGACAATGGAAGTGTTCCCGAATCTCTAAATGCACCCTAATAGGGGCTATCAAGGCATAACCACTTCAAATATGCCCTATTTTGATGAAATTTAAATCATATGTACAAAATTTTCTGCAGAAGACAATGGAAATGGTCCCGAATCTCTAAATGACTTCCTTAGCTAAGGGAACTATGGAGGCCGAACCTCTTTTAAAACTTCAAATATACCCTATTTTGATGAAATTTATTTCATATATATATATAATTCTCCAGGGACGGTAATGGATGTGGTCCCGCATCTTTTACATTACTTTCTATGTGCCGAATATCTACATGCCCCCCACCTCTAAGTGATCCATTGAGACAGAACCCCTTTAAAACTTCAAATACGTATATCTGATTTTAATGAAATTTAAATCATATGAAAGAATAAAAGAAGTCAACACATGTATTCTTTCAAACAAATTGACAATGTTAAACTTTGCATGTTGATGTAATGGTTCAATGTGCAGCATTTAGCGTAGGGGTTGTGAGTTCAAATCTTGGCCGGGACATATGTACTGTTTTCTCTGATTTTGTGAAAAATTCAACTTTGAAAAATTACAATATTAAGCGAAATTTTTAGTTTTACTTTTGTTTTTGTCCTTTGTGTATTCTACGTAATTTACAAAAATTAAAACCCCCGGGAGACACAAAGAAGTTCTTTCAATGTCGAAAATTAAATATGGAAAACTTTAAAAGACGTCTGATAGATTTAAAAGTAATAATAAGAATCTATTCTATAATTCTTTTCACAAAAATAGCAAATTCTTTTTTAAAACACAGCACTGAAACTACGGATATTACTCTTTTATTATTTATAAAATAAAGTTGACTTTAGCTTTAAACTGAATACAATAATGCTTACATAAAAAATGTTTTAATAAGAAAAACGGCAATGAAACGTTGGCTATTAACCTCTTATTATTTATAAATCAAAAAAACAATTAAAGAACAGCTCTGAACGTAATTTTTCAAAAACCTCTGGTAGATTTAAAAATAATAATATTTTGTTGCAAAACAAAAGTGAAAGTAAGAAATACTTCTTGACAATGATAAATCGAAACAGCTCGCATGTATATATATATATATATATATATATATATATATATATATATATATATATATATATATATATTGTTTTGGAACTCTTTGACTTTTAAAACTATATGGAAGAGAGAAAACAACGCTTTTAGTCCTAAGTCTTCGTTGGAAAATTCCGTTGATATATATATATATATATATATGTCTAAAGGAGCTTTGAGTCATTTTACACAAAAAAAGGAAATGTAGTTTAAATTCGTAAGGATACTAACTAAACCCAACACATTGCAGACTTAGCACTCGCATAAGCCGACTTACCACTGAAACATTTACAAATACAAAAGGGGATTCAAGTATATAAAAGTGAAACATAAACAGGGGACCGTAACTTAAATTGTGAAAGACGAAACGGGGATCATCAGATCTTTACTATGTAACTGTTTCGGAGATTTAAACACAGAACGGCTATAAAATTCATGGCTTTCCAGTGGTACTGATCAAATTACCACTTCCCCAATAACAAAATGTAGAAACAATTCAGTTATAATTTCACTAATATATATATATATATATATATATATATATATATATATATATATATATATATATATATAGTCTAAAGAAGCTTTGAGTTATTTTAAACAAAAAGACAAAAAAAAGGAAAATGCAGTTTAAATTCCCAGAGAAACTAACTAAATCCAAAATATTGCAGACTTAACATTCGTTGGAAAATTCATCAATAAATAAAAATATATAATAGTAAGTAAATAAAATAAAAAGGGAAATTAAGTATCTAACAGTGAAACTAAAACAGGAGACCTTAACGTAAGCATCTAATATTATCACGGGGATCATCAGCTGTTTACATGTAACTATATATATATATAAGGAAATAAATAATAATAATAATAATAATAATAATAATAATAATAAAATTACTCTTAAGACTACAATGTGACACTGCACTTAAGAACCATTCTAGTATATAAAATTATATAGGAATAAAAGATGCATTTAAAAACAAAGCTTAAGTACCTTTTGTACCAAATAGGCAAATAGATAAGAGGAAGGAAACCTAACCCTACAGATGTAAATACCCAATATATATATACGTATGTATATATATATATATATATATATATATATATATATATATATATATATATATATATATATATATATATAAAGCTTATTTTATATATGTATATTTTACTGAATAAGCTAGAAATTATGTTGATCATACTTTAGAAAATTGAAACATACTTATGGAAGCCAGACAAAATTACAATTTTCGAAAATATTTTTGTCTTTAACTTTCTTTATTTTTGCTTTATTTCTCTGACTTTCAACTAAATTTAGTCATCTTCTGGAAGAATTGTGAACATATACATGAAGTGTAATAAAACCAAATAGCTTCTTCAAAGTTTATTGGGTCGAAACTTTAGCATATGAGCATAATCTATATCAAATAATATTATATATATGAAAAAACTACACAAAAACATATTTTGGTAACGTATACAGTTTTGCAGATGTTCAATCCATGTTCAAAATTGTGACTTCATTTGTGAACAAGTTTTTTCTTTCTTTGTATTTTTCAGAGTAGATAAAAAACGAGACAAATTAGAAAGAAAAGTTTTGGATAGTCAAGAAAGAGCTTTCTGGGATGTTCATAGACCAGTGGTAAGTATTACAACTTGGTGTTTTTATCGATCGCAACAAATGCAATTTGTATGCTGATAGACTTTTTTGAAATATACAATATAATAAATAAAATTGTCTTTATATAAAAAAGTGATTACTCGCTATAAAGTCTACAATATTTAATTTATTTTTTATTACTTCTTAGCGGATATTTTTCCAGGTTGTTTACATGTAATCGCCCCCAATAAAGAATCAGAAGTTTCTTAGAGGGTAGCAGTTCCAACTTTCCGGAGAAAGACAAATCAAGTTCCAATGCTTCTACACAATACGAACCGAACTAAACTAACTTTGCAAACTAAAACTTAGTTTAGGGTTAGTTTATGGTAAATTATTGGAAAATACACGTGTTTAGCTAAGTAAAAGTGACGATAACGAACGTTAAAGAACTTCATTGAACAATCTAAACACTACGAACAGAACTGTTTTTTAAAATTTTCACCCTAACCTTAACCTAACCCTAACCTTAACCTAAGTTTTAATTTTAGTTTCCAAAGTCGGTTTAGTTCGGTTCATAGTGTGTAGAAGCATCGGAACTTGATTCGGCTTTCTGAATGGTGGAAACTGCTTACGTCACAACTGCAAATTTCTCAATATCTATTCCTAAAAAGCACCCCCCTCCCTAAAAAAAAATTAACCCTCACCCCTACATCCAAATACAGTTATTTTCTGGGCAACGCCAGGACACGGTTCCTGCTTGTAATAAATAAAATTGTTCTTATAATACAAAAACTCTGATAATATTGCTTGCTTGTTTGCATATTGAATGTTTTAGATGATGAGGGGAAAATCGAATGATACAAGAACTGGTGGTCGGATAGGGAATACGGGTAGACGAAGTAGTGAGAAAAGGGGATAGTAGTAGCAGTAGCGGTGTAAAAGAAAAGTAAGTGGATGAAGTAACACTTCTTCTTCTATTCATTTAACGTTTTCTGATATTTCGCAAGTTCACTCTCCAGTTTTCATGGTTCAGTGGGTCAATTTTTTCCAAATTCTTCAGTATTGTCTAATCACTTTCTTCCAAGTTTTCTTTGGCCGGCCAACCTTTTTGCGATTCAGGACATCCATGCTTCTACAACAGTTTATCCAGGAGAATGAATTATCCACAAGACTATACCAGCATAACCGATTCGTCCTTAGAATAACGTCTCTATGCTGGGCAAATGTTGTGCTTTCAGAAAATGCTCTGACCTTAAAATACGTTGGGTTTGGTCAAATTTCCCATTGCAGATCCATCTAATCATGGATCTGACATCGCACTGCAGTCAGGCGAGAGAGGATTGGTCCAGCATTTACAGCCTTATATCATGATACTCCTCACGCAGCTACTATTTAACAAAAAAGAACAAAGAAAGACTCTTTGTTCATTCTGGCATTATTTTAAAAAAGCACTACGTCTATATATATATATATATATATATATACATTTTTTTTTACTCAAGTGTCACAACTTATCAAGGCCAAAAGACCACCCAAGGATAAGGGTTTATGAGTTTGTCAAATTGACAGCACCATGATGATTGGTAATGATGGTTAAAATTGGGCAGAATTTGATTATTTAAGAGGACGGCTCAACACGAATTTGTTTACATTGGACTTGAAAACGACTATGTTGTTGTCAGCTGGGTAGCAGCCCCGTGGTATTGTGTTCAGCAGATGTATAGTTCTAGGAAAGAAACTCTGTTCATCGAAGTTCCGTTTAGTTTTAGGTATGAAGAGGGAGAAAGTGAAATTATTGACACTAGACGAGTTTTTATTGTGAATTTTTCACAGAGGAGAACCATAGATTGGAGCTTAGTCGAGCACCTACCATGAAATAATGATAGAGCAGAGAGAGACCAGCAAAATCTCTTTTATGAGAAAGTGGATGTAGGGAGGAGAAGAGGGCATTCTCCACTAGATTACAAAGTCGGTTTTGTACCCTGTCAAGGCAGGAAAGGGTGCTATGAGCAGCAGCCACCCCCCAGATGAGTCAACAGTACTCCATCTTAGGACGTATTTGACTCTTATACAGGTAGACGATTGTGTCAGGCGTGAAATACCTTCTGAAGCGGTAGAATGATCCAACCATTTTTCCAGCAACCTTAGCAACGGATTTGATGTAAGTCTTCCATTTCAGATCTGAAGTGAAGAAACTCTGATGCTGTTATCTTGTCACCGTGCACACTTTTTATGTAAACATGAATCAATGATATGATTTATATAAAAGTACAGGGATAACATAAAGTCTGCACGTTGTCCAATATATCATGTTAACCAAGATAAGCGATAAAAAAAACCAGCTAGAATAATAAGAAGAAGAAAAAGAATACTTAAAAATAAGAATATTTAACATTCTATTTGATAAAAGCCCATAAATGAGCCATATAAACGGTCAATCACCATGGAAACAAGATAAGGTAAATATAGTTTTATTCAGGAACAGCAGCGTTTGAAATCTTAAAACAGTGTGTTTATTTTTTGTCGTAACAGATATCTGTGAAGCTTTTCGATTATTTGGATTATTTGGAGTTTTTATTTTGGATGTTATTTGCACAACGTTTCCCCTGACCTACTTCAGATGCATTTTGTCGAACTTTGGAGTCTTTATGTCGAACGCAACCCTTTATTTTATCAACAGGGGTAGCTTGATCTTGTTCCATCAGTCATAACCGGGTAGAAGTCTTAAGTGATTCGTAATTGTATTCTTAGTATCGCCTGCACTGAGGATTGAACTTTCAACCCCCAGAAAACTGTCACTTAGAACTGATTATACTTAGCACTTGTATCCATTGTGCCATGAAACCTTGATGAGAACAGTAGTCCAAATGATACAAACTATCAATCCACATCTCAAAAATTCCGAAACATAACATCTCTGATGCATATATGTATATTTGTTCAATCTCGCTAATTTCTGTTCTATTAAAAGTAGATGGTAACTTTATTCTCAGAATCTCTCGATGTACCTTTAAAATCTCTTTACCTTCCCAATCGGTTAAAGACAGAAATGTATACACTAATATACCAGCTTTGACCTAATGGATCACAGGTCGTTTACTAATGTTATTAAATTATAAAATTATATGCTTTATATAAATGTTGAAATGGTCCAATTTCCCCTGTTGTCTTTAAGTATAATGTTAATCAGATTTTTTCTAAGATGGTAAAATGTATATGCTAAGCACAAAAGTGTTTACTTACATTTTCTTTATGGCGTCTATTTTGTTTGGGGAAACACTTGCAGATGATATTGACAGTAACACCTCCAAATGGCAAAATTAGAAAGAATTCTTACCTTAATTCTTCGCCATGTGTTGGTACGAGAGTTACTGCAAGATCTTGTTTGCAACGAGAATTGGGGATTTAACTTTTGTTACCAGGGGGTTCTAGGTCCAAGGGAAATAACTTTAACCTATAAAATAATTTCTCCTCAAAGGGAGATAACTCTTTTCCCTACAATATATTTTTAGAAGTAATTGGGGGGAGGGGGCGCTTTAATATTGGCGCAGTCAGCCTTTTCCTTTATCTGGCAAACACTTATTTATAAATATCAGACTTTATAGTTTGTACGACCTTTGTCTTAGCAATAACAACAACAACCACAGAGAAACCATGTCTAAATAATTTGATATTTGGTTGACTTAAATGTCTGGTACTGATTTTATCAAAATACACAATTTCGTTTGGTTGCCTATATCAGACTTTAGCCAATCAGAAACAATCTCTCTGGGAGCCGAGCACCTGTACCTAAAACTTATATAATCAACTGCATAGTGCTTTTCAGTACAGAGCGAGCCAGTGAGAAGTCTAAGTTGTCTAACAAATCTTTATCACTTGGAACACTACCGCATTTCTTCTTAGTGCACAAATGAAACCTGCCATAGCCTCTGGCTAATGGTGGCATATGCGCGTAAACTTAAGTTCTAAAGATGGCGACACCTTGTCAGTCATGGATTTACTTACTTCCAAATAATACAAAGCTTACAAACTCACTCAACACTCCACCCTGCGTATGTATGGTCACTGTTTCTTTGTCTTGACGTTTGGACTTTTAACATAACGCTTTCTCCCTCAAGAAACATGAACATTTAATAACTTCTTTCTTAAATCCTTCTTCTTCATACTCTGCAAAAGCATAATTTACGTTTGACTAGTGATGGGACGATTCCAATATTTTTACCCATTCTCTTCTAAATTTCCCATTCCGATAAAATTACCGATTTGGATTCTTTTTAAATTTCTAAATATTTAGTTATAGATTTTAATTTTCGGATTACCATAAAACCCTGTGTAATGTATGCATATATTTTCGCAAAAGTATAAGCACACTTGTGGGGGTGCGGGCGTACATTACACAATTAGATTTTTCTAACTATTTTTTCTATAATCTTTTCCTCATAATTGATTGAAAATAATGATTTGAAAAACTCATTGTGAGATTTTCATCTATATATTTTACTTGTGCCAATGTTTCCTATTTATCCACTTACGCTATTTTTACCTGTCATTTTTACCTGTGCCATTTTATCGTGCCATTTATTTCAGTGAAATTTTTACCTAAATCCGTTGTTATAATATATAGATTTTAGTTTTACTGGTAGTTTAAAACCAATAAATATTTATTCTCTTATCATTAGTACCTGCAATGGAAAATTAAGTTTGAAAAAATAAAAAATAAAAGAATAGTTTTGTGGAATCGGACATTAGGCTCATTTTCTTCTGATTCCGATTTTGATTACGATTCTGATTACTTGTCCCAACACTACTTTTGACCAAATGTCTAATTTCTACAAGTTACAGATTGTTTAAATAACTTTTTTCTCTATAACTTCTCGAAATCACACCTTTATATTTACCAATCGACCAAATAACCTATAACCTTTATATTCACCAATCGACCAAATAACCTATGATTTTTATATTTACCAATCGACCAAATAACCTATAATTTTACTCCATCTCTCCTGAGCGCTATCCCAGTCTAATAATAATCCTGACAAGATGTTATCTATAAAAAATCAGGCTTTTATAGTTGTTTATTTATTCTCTCATTTATAAATTTCTCAATAAATGATGAATTTTGTGTTTGTTTTTCAGCCTGGTTGTGTAAATACCACAGAGGTAGACATCAAAAAGGCTTGTCGTATGAACAGACACTCAAAAATGACAAGGGTAAGTGTACTTTTCCATATTCTCTGTTTTTTATGTAGAATGAAATTGAAAAATACCAGTGTAAGGACCCCAAATGCCATCTGGTTGACAAGAAACATCTTGCTTGAATGAAGCAATATTTACATAAGAGCATATCCACTCATGGACTAGCAACCAATTAGAACTCAGAGAATGGACTTGCCAATTTAAACCTACTCATACACCAAGTCTCTAGCTTCCAATGTATTTTTCACATTCTTTATTTTCTATGTAGGACAATAACATACACTCACCATCATGCTATAATTCCAAATACTGGAGACCTGTGGAACTTTCTTCCTGCTGACTGTTTTCCTCCTACCTACTGCATTGGTCTTATCAAGATTAAGGTCAATAGTTATCTGTCTTTGCGTTCATCATCTTTTGTGTTTTAGCTCCTTACATCAAGTGGCTTAAATACTATAACTCTTTTCAATTCAATTCAATTAATTTGGCAAAGATAAAACAAGTATGTTTCAGTTGCCATATAAGGAAAGGGTGGTAGAAATTTACATAGAAGAGGATACAGTAGCCCAGCACTTGTCCAAATTCACCTTGAATTGATGATTGTTGGTGCATTTATTACCTCTCTGGGGACACTATTCCAAGGTCCAGGGATCCTGATTGAGAAGGCGACCCTCCTCCGGGTCAATCGAAATCGGCGGTGAAATAGTTTCTTGTGGTTTCCGCATATACTTCTTTCTGGTGTAGGAGTGAACAATAAGTCCTGAGGTATATCGTAATGACCATTGAGGAGATCGCAGGCCAAAATGAGATCACTGCATAAGCGTCGGCGGTTAAGGGAGAAAAGGTTAAGTTTCTTGAGTCGGCTTTCATAGGGCAGATCCCATAGACCCTGCACCATTCGAGTAGCCAGTAGTCTTTGAACTCTTTTCAGATGCTGACTATCACGTATTAGATATAGAGCAGAGGCATATACACCATTCTCTAACAGTGGTCTGACGAGAGAGACATAAAGTGGTAGAAATATTTCAGGAGTGAGTTTGCAGAAAGAACGTCGAATGAGAAATAGAGTGCTCCTTGTTTTGTTTGCAGCCTGAATGCAATGTTTTGGTGGCTTTAAAGACGAGTCGACCAGAAGATCAAGATCTTTTGTCTTGTTTGCCTATTTGAACAGAGCTATGTCACCGTCGTGAGTAAGAGCCGAGTCAGAAGGAGATCCCACTGCAATATGGCAGCATTTATCGACATTAAGTTATAAGTCCCATTCAATGGACCCTTTCCATGCACGTTGAAAGCTAGACTTGAGATTGTCAATTTCGCTTCTACGAGCTACTAACTTGATGTCATCTACAAATAGGAGCACATTTCTATCAATCACTTTCGGCATGTCGTTTATATAAAGTAGAAAGAGAATAGGACCTAGCATGGAATCTTGAGGAACACCATTGCAAGCATCGATTACAGATGACAGACTGCTATTTATCTGATTCCTGTAAGAATATTTTCCACTTTATAACCGATTCATGAAGACCATAGATGTTGAGTTTATATAAAAATAAGCGGTGATGGACAGAATCAAATGCCTTGGCAAAATCCCAAAAAGACAATGTCAGCAGTATCTCCGTCGTCCATTATACTCGTAACCTATTCTTCCATCACAAGTAAATTTGTGAGGCATGAACGTTTTGGAATGAAACCGTGCTGAGATGGATAGATGGTAGCAGTAGATAAAAGATGAGCCAGCTCACTTGAGTAGAGCTTCCATGGATTTTGAGACAATAGAGGTGAGGCTCACTAGTCTGTAATTATTGGGTCTTCTTTATCACCCTTTTTAAAGATAGGGCAGATTGTGGCCACCCGCCAATCAGAAGAAACAACTCCGGTAGTCAGTGAAAGGTTGAAAAGGGCTGCTAAAGTTTCAGATAGTTCAGGTGCAACAGCCCGTAAAATTATTTGATGTAGTCTATCCGGACCTTGTCCTTTATTCAAATCTAAGGACAAAAGCTGCTTCTTGACCTCATCTTGAATGATGGTGATCGGCCACATTGGTGGTGCTATCATATGTAACGTTGCAGGTTCTCTGCCATCATCATCTTTGAAAATATTTTCAAAAATATCGGCAAAGAGAAATGCTTGTTGGTTTCAGTACTCAATTTTTTCTCTTTCGGAATTACGTAGAGTTACAATTTGATTGTTCAATTTTTTATTTCTTTGTACATAAGCATAAAAGCGCTTCAAGTTATGACCAGCATCAAGAGGAAGTTGCCTCTCAAAATTTTGTCTGCTTATGCTGGAGATGTGTTCAACGTGATTACATTGTTTTCTGTAGACCTTCAAAGCCGCCTCATATGTGTCTATACTCTATTATACCTGTTGGAAGTTTACCTTTTGATGTACAAAATAAAAGTGCCTAAAATCGTTTGTGCACATATGGTGCTGCGCAGACTTCCGGTTGGATCAATAAATACAGATATATATTTTTGAGCCAATCAAAAGCGTCTGTGTGAAATTATAAAGTTATTATTTAGGATCCACTTCATAAATTCTCGAGTCTATATAAAGGCGAAAATTTTATTGATCTTCAGTTGAGTAGAGAAGATCTTAGTCACGGCTGTGCTGTCCTGTAAACATTTCATAGTACTTAATTGCCGACTAAATATTCCTCACTAGCTCAGCTAATGAATCCCTTTTGTTTTGCAAAGACACTTATCCTTAGAATAAGTATTATTTTGTTTTCAACCTTTGTAAGCCACCTGTTTTGATATATATAAAATACTCTTTCATGAACAAATGCTTTTCTTACCCCTTATTTCTGTGTATATTCCATATGAAATGTCTCCCACTCTCTGCCACACAACCTCCTCTAAAAGGACTCCGACTGTCATCTGTTAAACAAGAAAACTCTTGCTTGAATGAAGCAATATTTATATCATAGAGTAGTAACCAATCAGAACTCAGAGAATAGACTTGTACATTTAAGCATAATGGAGCATTCCAGTCTGCTTATATACCAACTCTCTAGATTCTGATCTCAATCTATTAGTTCTAACTCAACTAGTCAGACAGCAAAGTACTGACTGCTAAATTCAACAGTAACCTTATACTTTTTGTCATCATCAAAATATGACCATAGAATTTGGTAATCCTCCATTAATCCGTTCCTTCTGTAATAAACTAATCCAATTGTTAACCCTCTTTGGAAGTTTCAATATTAACAACTAAACACGTGCTCTCATCTTATAAAAGCCTCCACCTGGGGGAATTCAATAGCATCTAGAAAGCAAGGGCAATCTCTGCAAAATCACTTTATAGAAGTAAATGGAAACTAAGAGTAGTAATCACAGCATTAACATAGTCTGTAATATTTCGATTAGTTGGACTACTGTTCTCATCTTGGATGTTACTCTCTCAACGTTTCAGCCGATGTAACCTCCAACCTTCTTCAGGTGTGTCGTGTTGAACTCGATTATCTTTATGTCGAATGTGAGAATCTGTACAGAATTTTGAATGGAACGCATACATATTCCCGAGTTTGAGATAAGGATTCTTGGATTCAACAAGATCCACTGAAGAAAGTCACATTTTTCTATTTGTGCACAGACAGACAAAATAAAGAAAACATCATAACTTTTTAATAGTATATAGATTGCTAGATAATAAAATACAATAGAAAGCAAAATACAGTATTATGTATTATGTTGCTATTTTTTTAATTTGTTTACTTAGAACTTCTGCGTATAGAAACTTTCTTTCTGTGGAAGGTTTTAAAAGAGAACTATTTCTATTACTCTGGATTAGATCTGAAATCAAGGTTGGGTGTTTAGATTGAACATCGATAAATGCAATGATGTGGGGGGCATGTTAGTCCGACTGATTTTTTTAGCTATGAACAACCCTCAAGTTATAGTTAATTCTAATTGATATGAGTTTTAGGGTTACATTGGATGATGAAAGCATAAAAAATAGACAAACAAAAATTATTTGTTTTTTTATATTAGCAAATATATGCTCCCTCTGGTTGTATATTTTTGAAAGCCTGGGAGTGTATCATGACAACAGAACAGATACTACACTACCCCCCCTAAAAAAAAAACGGAGGAGATAATGCCTAGGAGAATGATATGACGAACAAACATACACTATATTACCCTCAAAGGAGGAGGTAATGCATGGGAGGATGGTCTCATGACAACAAAACAGACATTACACCCTCCTAAAAGAGAGGAACTAATGACTGGGAGGGTGGTATCATGACAAAAGAACAGTACATTATTCTGAAATAGTAAACAGAGTTGAGCAATAAACGATAGTACATAGATAGTATAGTTTCAGCTTAAGACAGGCAGATACTAAATCTCCATTAGTATTAGATGTACATATATATATATTTATATTAACACCACTTAACAAGGCTAAAAGCCACTCAAAGACAAGTGTTAATGAGTTGAATAGATTGAATGCTGAATGATGATGAATATTATGAGAGGATTCAAAATAATGAATGGAATGAATAAAATTTGATCTCATGAGAACAGTTTATGACAAGTATTTATTAACGTTAGAGTTGAAGATGACTATATTATAGCCCTCAGGAAAGTAATCTTGTGGCAAAGTGGTCTGCAGATCGGAAGTTCTTCTATTTATATATAGAGATGAAGTAAACCATTGGTATCAACAAATTGTCACTATGAATTAAGTTGTTGATTAAATACTTGAAAGGGAATAAGTAAGAAGAGACGCCAGTTTATCTGGTTAAAAGAATGACATTAAGGAGGAGGGGATTAGGAAGGAGGAGTAGAATGTAAAAAGATGGGGGGGTCGAGGGAAGGAAGTAAAAAGAGAGGGGTTGGAAGCGGAGAGTAGGAGGAGGAGAATGAGAAAATGGGTGGAGGGTTCAGTAAAGAGAGAAGAAGGATAAGTTTGCTGTTTGAATTAGAGAGGAGTAGGAAAAAGAAAAGGAAAGCGGTAAGAGCTGGGGGGGGAGCAGGTTAGAATGAGAGAGGAGTAGAAAACAGAAAAAGGAGGTGGAGGGGGAAGGAGAAATATTTTCTTATGTGCAGGTGCCATTTGAAACTTATCTTATTTCTTTCTCTGAAGATTTCATCAGAGCCAAATGATTTTTGACTAAACTTAATTGTCTTCTCAGAATACAGTATGCACATAAGTCCACACGCATGGATACTTGAACATGTACACACATAAACATACCTTAATATATATGCATAATACGTATATGCATATGTACATGTAAATATATATGCATAAACATATATACACCTGGCAATACATGAATAGATATGCATATAGACACACTTGCATAAAACATATATGGCCATACCCGAACTTATATACATATATACACATGACCATACATGAAAATATATACATATTATCATTTGTGAATATATATGCATATATATGAATGTGCAGCGATATATATGCATGAAATAGCAGGCACTGTATGTGAGAGGACGGCGGAACTTCTCTGCAGAAAATGCAGCCTTGAAGATGCCTATAGCAAATACTTCAGTAGAACCTGATAATCCTCATGTGTTCACACAATGGAACAACCACTACCCGGATGAAGTTCTGTTCTCAATCATGTGGCTGAGGTCTCTGGATAGAGTATGCAATTCGTTTGTTTCGTATATGCTCATACATAAATATACCTGCGTATATGTTCATCGGCACATACGCACATGGCCATATATGAATACATATATTCACATGGTTTTATATAAGCATATGCGTATATATAATATACAAGGACTTCATAATGAAACAAATGCTGCACAATCCATAGCTGCTCTTTTCCTTACATTATTTAAGTCAAGTGACAAAGAAAAATCCAAAATGATGAGAAGTACTGCCGGGATAAGCAGAGGACTGGTCTTATTTTATAATTTTCCATCAGTTGTGCTATCAAGGTTTAATAGTCTGATCTGTTTACTTTCTAATATTTAACTTATAGTCAATGCGAGAATATGGTTTCATACTGCTCCCAAGGGTATGATCTAAAGTGACTTAATAGCTTTGCTGGGGATTGAACCCCTCATGCCAAGTCTACACTTAACACACTTCTATTTTGCTCAATATATATACGCATGATAATATATGCACATGTCCAAACACAAGTACACATATAAACATATGCAGTTGTGACCATACATTCACAACTATGCAGATATACCCACATAATCATAGATGAACATATTTGTATGGTATTCATGACACTCCCAATTATCAGATGATCTTTAATGACCTACTGTCTCCACCAGATAAGTGATGACCGTATTGGTGCACTATATCGTTCCAGGCATCATTTCAAATTTTTCTTTCTCATAGACGTTGGCCTAACAAGGCTTGATAGTCTAGTCTATTCTGCTATTTTCTCATTTCTTTTTTCAAATACTCTTAGAGCAAGTGAATTAACATCTCTGATAAAACTTTATTAATGCATGCCAATCTCTGGAGTTATATACACACATATATACACAGACTCACACTTAAACATATACACACATGGCTATACATCCGTACAGATATGTCTCATTATGCCCCGTTCTTTTACTGGTCCTAAAATGTGAAAGCTGTTTTAACCCTCTTAGTGTGGCTGTAGCAAAATTGTGACAAATCTACCACCTCTAATAGCAGATGATACTGCATGCAAAACTGGTTTTATTTGCAATATAAGTCACAAAAGCACAAATATACACAATAAATTCAGCAATTGACTAATGAGAAAATGATAATTTTCCATGAGCAGATGGTCAACCTCATTATACATCCAGGATGACCACCATCATCATATGCAAATTAGTCAAATTTGACAATTTATTTTGATAGTCCTATTTATATGTTACAAATGTCATATACATTATTTGGGCACACAATGAAAGGTTAAGCTTACAGAGTCATTTTAAAAATAGGTGTAAAAAATCATATTTCTACATAAAAAAAAATTCAGCGCTCAGAGGGTTAAGACTCATTATCTTTCGAAACAAAACAAAGGTTTTCATAGCTTACATTTTATTGCAGTAGGATGCCGCCATTCTCTTATAACACTCAGTTTTACATCTATAGTTAGTTCCCCAGACCCCTCTGAAGGGAGAAAAAAATGGAACATCCAATCACCTCAATCTCAAGGCCTGTTCTCGTTTTTCCCTGCTTCTCCCGATCGGTGATCGCAACCCTGAAAATTGTTTTCTTTCACAAATTCCTCAGTCCACATACCTCAAAAAACAAACAATAAAATGTTTATACTTCCATTTTCGTCCCAACCTTGAAAGTATCAAAACAATCACAGCCATATTCCAAACGCGACGTCTACCCACACCCTTGACCTACATCTTGTTACCACCTAAATTATAATTCTTATTGACTATCCTGTTTTTTTAATCACCCCTGGTTCTCTCATTACAGACACACATAAATGCACAAACGAATATACACACATATATATATATATACATGTACATACACACATGGTAATATGCACACAGATGCAGATATAAGTATAGGCTCTATAATAACTTGATTGCAAACATATACATATATGATCATAAATGAATACATACACATATAGACTCTCATATGAATACGTACACATGAATACTCACAAAGAATAAATTAACAGATAGCTATACATGCACATGCACACGCACACTATAATTTGAAAACATTTTTTAAATTCATTAATTCTATCTTTATAATTTTATTTCGTTAAAGAAAAAAAACGCCATCTTAATTAAAAGACTTATTTCATTGGTACTAATTACCCACAAAGATGAAGTAAATTATGAAATAAACTAATTGAATACTTTATGTGCTACACACGTGCAAAGAATACAGAAGACACTATATGAAAAATGAAGAAAGGAAAACCGAAAATTGTTTATATGATCATCGATGTTTCGTCTTTATTTCAAGACTTCCTCAAGATGAATAAAAACGAAACGTTGATGAACATATAAACAATTTTCGGTTTTCCTTTTTTTATTTTTCATTACATTGGATTATAAATTCCATAATTATCACCAATACAATGTGTGTGTGTTTCTTTGAAAACTTACGGAAGAAACCAATCTGAATAAATAGTATATACATCTCTCGAAAATGACTTATGCTAATTCGACTGCTGCAATTAAAACTTATATAGGCACATCACGCCCAATTCTCAAGGGTGTAAAGCAAGGTGATGTCCTTTCAGCGCTTCTATTCTGCATCATTATTGCATCATTTATTTGGAAAATAGAGCAACAATGTTGCTCTGGTTTTTCAATTGGTGGCCATCTTTTGTTTAATCTGAGCTATGCAGATGGCATAGCTGCAACCAGTAACTCCAGCTCTGATTTGCAGTTACTTCTGGATAATCTTGTGAAGTACTCGAAAGAAGTTGGTCTTTCTATTAACGCTCCGAAGACTAAATGCATGACCACTGATAAAAAACAAACTCCTCTTAATATCAACATCAACAGCCAACAAATCGAACTAGTTACAAAGTTTGTTCATCTTGGGCATTTGTACAAAATTTCGTCTTCATCTAACGACGGGCAAACAGCTGTAAATCACAGAATCAGCTTAGGTTGGGCCGCCTTCACAAGAAACAAAACCGCCTTAACTTCTAAACGCATACCATACAAAATAAAAGTGAAAATATATAACGCATATGTCCTTCCAGTAGTCTTATACGGATTTGAATGTGTGAACTGGACTGTAAAATTACGTCCGAAAGTAGAAACTTTCCAAAGCAACGTTATGTGCTTCATTACTCATCATAAACTATCTGATTACTTCAGTATTGCAGAGTTGCGAAAATTCACTGGTATCTTGTCAATGACCTCTGTCATCAAATGTAAAGTCTTGAGAGTGTTTGGTCACGTTAAGCGTTTCAATGTATGGCTATGCAAAATATGCGTTGAAGGAAGCAGGTCGAAAGGTAGACAAAAGTTGTAAAGTTTACAAAAAAATAAATAACATGCCCACGTTACTCACATATATCTTCCAAAATTTATAATGATAATTTGTATTATTAGGATTATTCGAACTACTGTAATCATCTTTGATGTTATTCTTAACGTTTCGGCCGAGGTAAACTCCAACCTTATTCAGGTACATCTTGTCGCGTTTCGGAATCTTTCTGTCGAACTTGGGAATTTATACAGAATTTCGAGCGGAACCCTTTATTTACTCAATGAGGATAGCTCGCTGTCGGTCCATCAGCCATGATCGGGTAGAAGTCTTAAGTAATTCGTAATTGTATTCTTAGTATCACCCGCACTGAGGATTGAACTGTCAACCTCAAGAAGAATGTCACTTAGAACTGATTATTACTTATCACTTTATCCGTTGTTCCATGGATCCTTGCAGACAGTTCTAATATTATTTTAGATGTGTAGTCTTACTACTTATCATTATAGATTACTACTTATTACTACATATATATATATATATATATATATATATATATATATATATATATATATATGTATTAATGGTAATCTAATCTATTATTTATAATTAATGGTTCCGATATTGTATAAAATTCTATACTAGGTCTACTTCGGAGGTCATTGTCGCTTAATATATATGCTGTGTCTTTGAGTCGTCCTATTCTCCACCATTCTTTTCTGTCTATAATCTTTACCTTGTCCCATAAGGGTAGATGGTTTCCCTCTACTTTCTATATGTGGTCAGCCATACCAGGCTTTTGAATGTCCACGTATTACGGCTGTTCGGAGTTCTTCTAACCTTTAATTTAGTGGGCAGCATGTCTCAACTTTGTATATTTTTCTACACTTATATGGAATTGCATACATACAGTTCTTGGTATTGGCTGAGTCGGTTGTTGTTTTGAGTGGGTGGAATGTGGAGATGTTTAATCCTCTCAGAGTATTCATCATCATTCAACTGTCAATCTACCCCTATCCTTGAGTGTTTTTTAGTCTTGAAAAGTAGTGACACATTAGTAAAAAAAAAGTAAAGTTGAAATTTGGTTAGGTAATTACAGAGTTGTCTCCCTTGTTATCCCTTTATTTGCAAATAGTCAGAATGTCATTCTATAAATAGCAAGCGCTTCTGCATCAAGTTTAATAGCAGACTTCAAGCAAATAAGAATAGTGAAAAAATAAATATCTCAAGACAAGACAAGAAATAATGGGACAAATTGCTATAATGCCTACAGCAAACTGACATCAGAATGAAAATGTCATTAATCTAATTAATGAATCCACTAATATGACATCCCATAATATATCTCAAATTATACAAGAGGTCTTGATTGAAAGTAGTTGTGGTGTAAAATTGACTGACAGGTTTCTTTAGCCAGTTCGAGTAATTTGTTGTCTGCAAGTATTGATGGAGTGCAGACAAGTGAGCAAAAGACAGTGAAAGAAGGAGAAAAAAAAACGTGATAGCAAAAGAAATGGGTTTTGAAAGAAAATAAAATAAAAAAGGACATTGGTTGAGATTAATTGTTGTGTTTTGAGTGTGTCCTTCCAGTATCTGTCTACAACGGTTACAGGAGAGATTTAAATAAACTAATTATAAGAAGAATACAAGGCAAGGAGAATTGGCCATTTATATAAAAGACAAAGGCGAAATTGAAGACAGCGATGGTAGACAGAAAAAGAGAAAAATGAATTAGGAGAATTAAATGAGCAAATAAAGCAAGAATAGTAAAAGTGTGTCCAGTGGCGGCGGCGGCTCATGTCTGTAGGTTCTGCGGAACTGCACCATTCCCTATTTATTTTCATTTATATTATTATTGGTGAGAGGAAATATTTCTAACTCACCACATGTGACAATATTTTAGTGTATCTGTGAAACATTAGCACTGCATGTATTGTGTGAGGAAATAAAAGAAAAACACACGAGAAATATAATAACATTTTATATATCCCTATTTATATAAGTTTGGTATGTGTACATGTTTATATATTTGTATGTACAGGATTCACTTCTAAACTAATGAAGCGATCATTATGAATTTTGATACACAGCGTCTAGGCATAAGGGTGGATAATGTAGACTATATTTAATTTAGTTTCATACAAAGGAGGCAAAGAGTGGATGGACGCCCGTTGTGAAAATTCAGATATCTCCGATATTTAGTGAAATTTGAACAATAGGTATTAAACATTAATTAATAAATATTCCCAAAATTTCAGCTTCTTCGGAGTATTTTAAAGGGTTTTTAGAGGGCATTATAACGGCATGACCTCACATTTGAAAGTTCAAATATTTCAAATGTGCATTAAATTTGATTTGCATTCATTAGACACTAATCAAACAAGATTCTCTGACTTTTAATTTCTTCTTAAGACTCCTTAAACTTAAGCCTTAAATTTTTCTAGTAAACTGTGAGAATGTTAATACAATAAAGATGTAATACGAATATCCCAATACAAGGTAAATACACATGGTGAGGGACATTAGCATTGCATCTACCAAATCAATATTTGATTCTACTTGTCCAGTTAATTATGAAATTTTACAATTCAAGTTATTCACATAATGAAAAAAAATTCCAATCTATTTCATCGACTACATATTCTATCTGGTCTGTTAATTCTTTAAATAGCATAAACTGTGGGAGATTCATAGAAGTTGGAAGTTTATGACAATGACTGTCTCTGTTGCATCTTGCATTGCTGGCACATCGACCATATCCAAAATGTTGTTTTCAGCCAACACGTCAATCTAAAGTCTCTACCATCTGTCCTATTGCAGCATGTCTTTGATGGTTTTGTCAATGGTCATACAGCTCGTCGACTGGGAGGAGAGTTTATTTGTGATGTAATCCTCCCTAACCCTCAGCCTTGGTGGCGCAGTTGTAGTACTGGACAACTGAGAACTTGGACAACAACCATCAAGGAGGACTTAGCTAAGCTCTTAGGTCCACAGTTAGTCGGCCTTCGAGGGTGTAATCCCGATTAGTTAGTCATCTTGTGTAACCTTGCTTAGATGGACTTCTAAAAACAATGTAAACCTAGGAAACGAAGAAAGAGAAAATATGGAAAAAGAAAGACAGAGGGTATAAGTAAAAAAGAAAGGAGATTTTTATACAAAGGAAGACTTTTGTGTTTTATACGTTGCTTTTATGTCAGCCGTAAATCTTGCAGGACGAAATCCATACTGCTTGTCACTAAGAAGATTCTTTTCACTAAGGTGGTTAAAAACTTCTTGATTTATTTCCACTTATTCATGACGCACAGCAAAAAAAGGCTATTAAAAAGATTATTTGAATTTCTCTTTCAAATTTTTCTCTTCCAATATATATAAGGGTTGGACAAAATAATAGAAAAACCTGACAATTTCAAAGAAATTTATTTTAATATAGAATAAGACTGCTTTTGGCAGTAATTATAACTTGAATTCTGCAAATATTGGGTATGGACTCGTATATGGTTGAATTGCTTTCAAAAGAAATGCTTATCAAATTTTCAGCTAAAACAGTTTCAACTTCTCGTTGTGATGATGGTGGAGGATACCAACTCCTGACTTGTTTTTCTAGAATGCAACATAGTAATAATTCAATAATATTGAAATCTATGGACTGTAGTGACCATTCAACTTCATGAAAATGCTGCTTGTGTCATTCAGTACGAACTTACTTGTGTGAATTGGTGCATAATCATCATGTTATTCCTCTCGTTTAACAACTTTCGGAAAGACGAATAGACACACACATCTAGTCATTCTTATTTCTTGTAAATACAACTACATTTATTATCTAATAATACATAGTAGTAAAGAATGTGAATATTTGATATTCGATTAAAACGTTTTTTGTAGTGGCCACCTGTTTGGATTTCTTTCCAAGAAAACGATTACCATTATGTATATTGTTTTATCCTGAGTGAAC
The DNA here is from genome assembly GCA_963556195.1 of Sepiola atlantica. Lineage (NCBI taxonomy): Eukaryota > Metazoa > Mollusca > Cephalopoda > Sepiida > Sepiolidae > Sepiola > Sepiola atlantica. The sequence goes on from OY744531.1 coordinate 51,017,747, forward strand.
ACGAAGTTGAAATAAAAAAGGAAAAAATAACACTGACGAAGAAACGATTGAATCTACATATACACGTCATGGAAGAAGTAAATAGACACCATTATTATTATTATTAATAACGAAGACTTATGTCAGAGAGTCCTGATCAACCTAAGCAAGATTATATTAATTTTTTCTCCTCTCTGATGAATGGTACAATCACTTCATTAACAATGGAAAGTCGAATCCTGAGGTTTGCAGCAATTTGACATTAATTAAGTTACCTTTCAGTACACCCTATACTATCGCTTCTCTAACACAGAAGATTATAATGCTTATTTCGTCCATGTCATACTTGTATAAAAGATAAGATAAATGTGATTTAGTATAAAATATCGATGTTTCAAACTTTTACTTTTTACTGTTTCGCGTTTTGGCCATTGACGAAGGAAGACACAACTTTAAGAATCTATGAATTATTTTTGTAAGATTTCTATTTACTTCTTCATGTCTATATATATACATCTACTTTCACAGAGATAGTTTTTCAATAAAAAATGGAAACGTCACGGACGAAAAATGATACATCCAAACGGTGCAAATTACAAATGTAGTTACTCACAAAAAAGCTACGTTATGGTCTCAACATCATCGATAAAAAACATGTATTTCCAAGGTAAACAAACAGAAACAGATATGCAATAGATGGACACGGAACAAAATCTCAAGATGACTGTAACCATAATGTGAAAGGCCAATGGATAAAACCAGTAAACAGAGTATCAAGATGACTGAAACCAAAATGTGAAAGAGCAATTAATGGGACCAGTAAACATGGTCTCAAGATGACTGTAACTATAATGTAAAAACCCAATTGATGAGACCAGTAAACGGAGTCTCAAGATGACTGTAACCATAATGTGAAAGGCCAATGGATGGGACCAGTAAAAAGAGTCTAAATATGACTGTAACCATAATGTCTAAGACCAATTGATTGGACAAGTAAACAGAGTCTCAAGATGGCTGTAACCATAATGTGAAAGACCAATTTATGCGACAAGTAAACCAAATCCCAAGATGACTGTAACCATAATGTAAATAGCCAATGGATTGGATCAGTAAACAGAGTCTGAAGATGACTGTAACCATAATGTGAAAAGTCAATGGATGGGACCAGTAAACAGAGTCTCAACACGACTGTAACCATAATATGAAAGACCAATTGATAAGACCAGAATACAGAGTCTCAAAATGACTGTAACCATATTGTAAAAAGCTAATGGATGAGACCAGAAAACGGAATCTCAAAGTGACTGTAACCATATTGTAAAAAGCCAATGGATAGGACCAGTAAACTGAGTCTAAATATGACTGTAATCATAATGTGAAAGACTAATGGATAAGACCAGAAAACAGAGTCTCAAGATGACTCACCATAATGTGAAAGATCAATGAGTAGAATCAGTAAACAGAGTCTCAATCTGAATGTAACAATAATGTAAAAAAGCCAATTGATAGGACAAATAAACAGTCTCAAGAATGTGAAAGGCCAATAATAAGACCAGTAAACAGAGTCTAAAGATGACTGTAGACATAATGTCAAAAGCCAATTAGTTAGACCAGTTTACAGAGTCTAAAGATGACTGTAACAATGATGTGAAAAGCCACTGGATGGAACCAATAAACAAAGTCTAAAGCTGTCTGTAACCATAATGTGAAAAGCCAATTAATGGGACCAGTAAACATGGTCTCAAGATGACTATAACCATAATGTGAAAAGCCAATGCATTGGACAAGTAAACAAAGTCTTCAGATGACTGTAATCATTATGTATAAGGCTAATGGATGGGACCAGTAAAAAGAGTCTAAATATGACTGTAACCATAATGTAAAAAGCAAATGGATGGGACCAGTAGACAGAGTCTCAAGAGGACTGTTACGATAATATGAAAGGCCAATGTATGGGACCAGTAAACAGTCTAAAGATGACTGTAACCATAATGTAAAAAGCGAATGGATGGGACCAGTAGACAGAGTCTCAAGAGGACTGTTACAATAATGTGAAAGGCAATGGATGGGACCAGTAAGCAGAGTCTAAAGATGACTGTAACTATAATGTGAAAGGCCAATTTATTAGACCAGTTCACAGAATCTCAGGATGACTGTAACCATAACCTGAAAGGCCAATAGATTGGACCAGTAAACAATCGAAAGATGACTAAAACAAAAAGTGAAAGGCCAATGGATGAGACCAGTAAACAGAGTCTCAAGATGACTGAAACCAAAATGTGAAAGAGCAATTAATGGGACCAGTAAACATGGTCTCAAGATGACTGTAACCATAATGTGAAAGGCCAATGGATAAAACCAGTAAACAGAGTATCAAGATGACTGAAACCAAAATGTGAAAGAGCAATTAATGGGACCAGTAAACATGGTTTCAAGATGACTGTAACTATAATGTAAAAACCCAATTGATGAGACCAGTAAACGGAGTCTCAAGATGACTGTAACCATAATGTGAAAGGCCAATGGATGGGACCAGTAAAAAGAGTCTAAATATGACTGTAACCATAATGTCTAAGACCAATTGATTGGACAAGTAAACAGAGTCTCAAGATGGCTGTAACCATAATGTGAAAGACCAATTTATGCGACAAGTAAACCAAATCCCAAGATGACTGTAACCATAATGTAAATAGCCAATGGATTGGATCAGTAAACAGAGTCTGAAGATGACTGTAACCATAATGTGAAAAGTCAATGGATGGGACCAGTAAACAGAGTCTCAACACGACTGTAACCATAATATGAAAGACCAATTGATAAGACCAGAATACAGAGTCTCAAAATGACTGTAACCATATTGTAAAAAGCTAATGGATGAGACCAGAAAACGGAATCTCAAAGTGACTGTAACCATATTGTAAAAAGCCAATGGATAGGACCAGTAAACTGAGTCTAAATATGACTGTAATCATAATGTGAAAGACTAATGGATAAGACCAGAAAACAGAGTCTCAAGATGACTCACCATAATGTGAAAGATCAATGAGTAGAATCAGTAAACAGAGTCTCAATCTGAATGTAACAATAATGTAAAAAAGCCAATTGATAGGACAAATAAACAGTCTCAAGAATGTGAAAGGCCAATAATAAGACCAGTAAACAGAGTCTAAAGATGACTGTAGACATAATGTCAAAAGCCAATTAGTTAGACCAGTTTACAGAGTCTAAAGATGACTGTAACAATGATGTGAAAAGCCACTGGATGGAACCAATAAACAAAGTCTAAAGCTGTCTGTAACCATAATGTGAAAAGCCAATTAATGGGACCAGTAAACATGGTCTCAAGATGACTATAACCATAATGTGAAAAGCCAATGCATTGGACAAGTAAACAAAGTCTTCAGATGACTGTAATCATTATGTATAAGGCTAATGGATGGGACCAGTAAAAAGAGTCTAAATATGACTGTAACCATAATGTAAAAAGCAAATGGATGGGACCAGTAGACAGAGTCTCAAGAGGACTGTTACGATAATATGAAAGGCCAATGTATGGGACCAGTAAACAGTCTAAAGATGACTGTAACCATAATGTAAAAAGCGAATGGATGGGACCAGTAGACAGAGTCTCAAGAGGACTGTTACAATAATGTGAAAGGCAATGGATGGGACCAGTAAGCAGAGTCTAAAGATGACTGTAACTATAATGTGAAAGGCCAATTTATTAGACCAGTTCACAGAATCTCAGGATGACTGTAACCATAACCTGAAAGGCCAATAGATTGGACCAGTAAACAATCGAAAGATGACTAAAACAAAAAGTGAAAGGCCAATGGATGAGACCAGTAAACAGAGTCTCAAGATGACTGTAACTATAATTTTAAAGGCCAATGGATGAGACCAGTAAACAGAGTTACAAAATGACTGTAACCATAATGTGAAAGGCCAATGGATGGGACAAGTAAACAGAGTCTCAAGATGACTGTAACCATAATGTGAAAGAACAATAGATGGAACCAGTAAACAGAGTCCATAGATGACTATTAGCATAATGTGAAATTCTACTAGATGGGACCAATAAACAGAGTCTCAAGATGACTCTAACTGTAATGTGAAAGGCATCTGACAGGAACATCATCAGAGTTGTGAAAACTATCCAAAGATGTAGAGACAGTTGGACCCTAACCATAATCCGACTGGTTCTAAAGTCTAATCAGGAAAGAGATAGATATTCGTTTTGTAAATTCGCACGTGGGTTAAATTTATATCTATTTTTTGTGAAGAATGAAAATATTGGATATTCTCATTCTACTAAAATGAGCAAAGTGTTATGATGATATTTGCTAGTATGTATGCGTCGGCAACAAAAGACGACACAAGAGGGCTGGTTAAATAAATATGCGTGTATTCATAGTTTGTCTTCACACACTATAGTAAAACAGAATGTAAACAAACAAACAATTAATACATGTCTCAAAACAATTGAATGCACATAATTGTAACACAACTAAGAGAGTGGTGGGAGTGGTGTTGAACACATGAGGAATTTACTCAAGATCGACACAAACCCTTACAGGTCTGCTTTGTTTGGTCAACAGACATCAAAAAGTGGGAAAAAATCAGTGTCATTCTCGGACGTCCGTGAGAGTTGGGATAACGTCACGTGTTCTCATGAGATTGTATGATTTTATCGATTTTTCTAAAGGGACACAACTCTGAATTACAAAAGCCAGGAAAAGAGATAGCTCTAGAGGGAGTTAACTTTGTCGTCTTTACGTTGGTTTCATGAAGTAGAAGATTGCATTCTCTCGTTGGCTACCCATTTTTAAGGGGTATAACTTGAAAACCTTGGAAAGCAGATAACTATCTGATAATTCTGAGCCAGCAGTAATGGATTTAGATTTTTTTGTAATAAATAAAAATTTATTCTAGAGTAGAATAAAAAAGATGCCCCAAATAAAAAAACATATAAAACAAATAAATAAATAAATAATGAGTCTGTCCAAACGATTAAACAAATAATAAGATGAAAAAATAAATTTGAAACGATAAAAATAAGAGGAAAAATAAACAAAGGAATAAAAAAATTGTTTTGACTTTGACAAATAAAATTAACTCACATGCCATGTTTCCGTTAGCATCCCACGGTCATTATTATAGGATCAGTGTTGTCTGGACTGTGTTTTTAATGAAAGCAGAGTGTCTTTCTTTCGTTTCTTTTTTAGTTTTAGTTTTTTAAATTAAATTTTGAGTAGTTGTATAGATCACTACCCATGGCTGACTCGAATATCTTTGTGTAACTTTAGAGAAATTACAAAAACGTCCAAACATTTATGGCGCTAGTTATCATACGAAAATTAGCAGCTAGGTTTCACTTACGGCACTATGATTAGTGTTCCTAGAACCAGCATGATTGCTGTTTAGATCCAACTTTTAAAATCCCTTCAAACGAAAAATAAAACAAAATGAGATTGACTCTTAAAACAGGATCTGAAAATGTAGTCACAGAGTGCACGAGAGAATAAAAAACTGATTAAAATGTCAAGTGATGGAGTCGGAGTGAATACAGGCGAGAAAAAGAGAAAGAGAAGAAGAAAAATTAGAATAAATCGTTTTTTTAATAACCACAAGGCAGATTGTACATGAGGGGGATATATTATGTAGTTGTAGTCGTCGTCGTCGTAGTAGTAGTAGAAGCAGCGTGAGAGAAAGATATTGTTCCTATACCCAGCATGGTGAAATCCATCATGTCAATTGCAAGCTAGCAGCTAATTTCCACACAAGAGCAAACACAGTAAACATCTGGTTGTTTCCGTAATTTCTTCGAACTTACGTGAATAGGTATTATTTTGATTATCCGGATTACTCTTCTCATCTTGGATGTTGTTCTGAAAAAGTGCTAAGTAATAATCAGTTCTAAGTGGCAGTCTTCTAGAGGTTGAAGGTTCAATCCTCAGTACAGGCGATACTAAGACTATCATTAAGAATTACTTAAACTTTTACCCGGTCATGGCCGATGGAATAAGAACAATCTACTCCCATGGATTTAATAAAGGTTATGTGCGAACTTCTGTACAGATTCCCGAATTTTGACAAAACGCACCTGACGAAGGCTAGAGGTTACATCGGCCGAAACGTTGTAAGAATAACATCCAAGATGAGAACAGTAGTTCGAATAATTCAAATAATACAAATTATCAATCCTCATATAAAAAATTCCGTTATGCAAAAATATTCGAGTGATCATAGAATGGTTTTCTATACAAACACCACAGTGTTTATTAGAAGATTGTAGGTTTGTTTGGGAAACACTGACAGGCAATAAGAAAGAGGTTTTCAAACAAAAATAAAACTGGGTGAACTGGAAGAGAAAGGAGAAAATAAAGTCACTGATATGATTTAGGGCAAGCAGTTACCTGAATAGTACGAACCTGCTGCTCTGGTGCCCCTCGACGTAAATACATGCGACCAACACGATAATCAGTTACATCCTATCCATTCACTGTGGAGGTCTCAAGATGCCGGAGGGCTTTCTACCCTAATAGCTTCTTTCCTTGAGCTGCCAGCCTTTAGAACTCCATACCTGTTTCCCTGACTCTACCAACATCTTTCTTCGATTTGCCAGCCTTTGGAACTCCCTTCCCGTTCCCTGTTTCCCTGACTCTAGCGACATCATGCAGAAATTTAAATGTAATGCAAACAAATATCTCGCTGCACAACTCCTCACTTAGGATGCCCTCTTTAATTTCTGGCGCCTAGCCCACAGTAGCCGTTTACGTTTCAGTGGCAATGCGCCCCCTTGTCTGGGGTGACTTTAAGTTAAAAGAAAGTTTCTACAGTAAATAAAACTGTGCGAGAGTACTGCTTATACTCTGATTCAGACAGGACAGAGAACAAGACGTACAAAAAGCTAAATGTCGCTCAGCCTTTAACTTAACTTTTAACTTTAACTTTAACTTTGACATACGAATAGAGCAAACGAACATTGCGTTCAAAACAAAGCACCTCCAACAAATACCATCTTCAACAGACACCGGTTATCATAATAGGAAGTGAACTCACAACAGAAACTGACTAGAACAAAGTGACAGGCTCGTCAGCGAACTGACTGAATAGGCAGAATATGCTGATTATACTGAGCTCATTTTGCATAATGGTTAGAGTGTTTGTTAATGTGGAGAGAGAGAAATTAGGGTTTAATCCTAGGTCGAGTCATACCAAAAACAAACAAATGGTACTTAATGCCTCCTTGTTTAAGCAAGGAGCATCAAGTACATTATATTGCGATGATCAAGGATGAGTGGAGTAATTTTGGAAAAGGAGTGGAGCTCCCCGCCTATGTCTCCATGTAGTAGCTAATGAAAAGGGAACCTTTGGGTCGCCCTCGACTATGGTCGCCCACTTTACTTTACTTTTACTATATTAATTGGCCAACTAAATGAATTATTTGCATGACAGGACGCTGCCCACTTTGTTGTCTCGCTGGGATAGCCACTGTCTACTTCCCACCACAAACACAGCACACAATTCGGTGATGCTTTAACTGGTGTGACCGGACATTCTCACGAAGGGTAGTGAGCAATAAATGTTCATATCAGGACAACTACAGTTTTCTAATCATTATATGTAGAGAAACACTTTATAGTATTTGACTTCTGTACCTAGAATAAATCTTTGAAGGGGACACCTACAACGAAAACACCGACTCTTCAGAAATGTTAACAAATGAATGGAAGTGAATATAAAGAGTAGTAGCAGGAGCATAAGAAGAGAATAAGAGGATGACGTAAATAAATAAATAACATAAATAAAGAAGAAAAAGAAAAAGGAGAGTAGCAGCAGCGTATGATTTGCAGTGAAGAGCAAATGAGATGAGGAATAACAGAAGGAAGGGAAGAGAGAGAGTAGTAGAAGTAAGAGTAGTGTAAGAGCAGATGACATAAATAAATAAATGACATAAATAAAGAAGAAAATGAAAAGAGAAGGATAGTAAGAGAAAACTCCAACTGAGGGTTAGTGATCGTCACTCTGTACTGGATTAATGATGTTACCCTGTGTTAGTTTAGATAAATCTAGTCATGGACATACGTCCGTTTGTCCAAACCGCCATCTTTGTTTTCCAACAACAACAAGCAAGAGAGAACACTCTAAAAACTTGTCACAAAATAATAGAACTCTAATATCTCAATACAAAGGGAGATAACGTAACATTTTGGACTTAAGTCTTGTGACAATTTCCCCGAACTTAATATGCAAACAATTTCCAGCAGATCTAAAGAAAATAGAACCCACTAAGTGCTGATCTCATTGTCACTTTTCTAGGCCAAAAAATGTGGTGAAGGTAAACTATGTAAAGAGTCATTTAAGAAGCAGGTGTTGAAGTTTTCTGCCACTGACAGGAAACGCTTGGATAAGGTAACTCTCACAAAACCATGTTTGAAAGCACAAATCATAGAATTTCTGCTGCTGACAAAAAAAACACGAATATGACTGACTGGCACAAATCTTCCATGTGAAAAGTTTCTTCTTCAGCATCATTTGATTAACAACGTACTTCTCTTTTCAATAAAAATTCATGCATAAAACTTGGATCTACTTTTGAAGATTTTACCAGCATATTTTTGACACAATTTGAAACAAAAGAACAAATTACTGTAAGTTTAAATAAAATATCATTTATAGAAGCTGAATTCTTTATTTCGTTGGATTTAGCTTTTGTAATTATCAAGTTCAATTCGCAGTCAAGGTAATTCTTTGTTTATATTTAAGAAGTACTACCATTATATATACTAGCAAACATATGCATATTTTTGCTAGCCTGAAAGGATGGTATCATGACAGACGAACATATACTACACTACCTCCTCTTCCCAAATGGGGGATGTAATGTCTGGGAGGTTGGTCTTATGACCACAGAAGAGATACTACACTGCCCCCCCCCCCCAAAAAAGGGAAAAGGTAACGCTTGGGGAGATGATATCATGACAACAGAACAGATACTACACTACTCTCTCCCCTAACTGTAGCATCGATCTATAGCACATTAGTCTGAAATAGTATAGTAAACTGAATTGAGTATTAACCCATTAGTGCCCCAAATTTCTTTTATTAATTTATTACCAAAAATCTTTTTTAAATACAATATTATTTGATCATAAAATGACTTTCAAAGATTTACTTGACTTTATAGGATAGTTAGAGCATTCATTTATACTATATATATAAATGTGTGTTGATTATAAGGATTACTTACAAATTTTAGATGAAACTGATTGTAACCCTGCACTCTAGATTTTCACAGTATACTGAAAACTGAGACATCAGTGTTGCCAATATAAATTAGATGGTAGGTGTAATATTTAAAATACGCTCCAATCTTTATGACTAATAATCGATATCTCTGAAAAATACAGATGTTGCTGAAATATGGTTAATTATCCTTCTGGGCATAAAAAAAGATTATGGGTGCTAATTGGTTAAAAGATAGTACAATAGTACATTAATAGACATAATAGTATAGTGTCGGCTTCAGATAGCAGATACCAAATCTCGATCAGTAATAACAACATCTACGAACGTATTTTTCTTACCCTTTGTGTATTCTTCTTTTTTTGCAGCATAATTATGCTGTACCAGGCGGTCGACTCAGTCCAAGTGTGTCAGAGGCAGACTTACACAACCCTTCAGCAGACCCTACCAAATCAGAGGTGAGTCGCCATTTTATTTCAATACTATCTAGTCTTTTTTATTTCTTGCATTAAGTAAATCATCAAAGCTTGTAGAACTGGCTTCGGAATTATTGCCAAGAGTCTTTCGGACCCAAAGATTCTGGCTGGATTATGACGTACGCACATGTGTTGTCTGTGGAAGAAATATAGGAAAGAGATCACTGTGTTTGATGGAGAAAAAACATAGCTTTTGTATAATTGAAAAAGGGGTACAATAGACAAGGTTGTTACCCAAGTAGAAGGAACAACAAACACAATAGTAAAATGAAGATAGAAGGGTTTGTTGCGAGTGAGAGTACAATAATGAATAGTCAAAGATTAGTGAGATATTTATAATCTCCAAAGCGAGAACATCTGTCAGTGCGGTACTTACTCTATACATAGTAAGTTCAGCTCCAAAAAAAGGGGGTGACTTTTTTTTCTTGGGCCATCCATTAATTGATGGTGAAACATTCATGCAGTTTGTATGCCATGATGCTCGCTCACTCATTGCATCCAGAAGCTCCAATCCTGAGAGGCCAGTGTCCTTCTCAAGAAGAGTCTAGATTGTAGTATGAGGCCACACAGCCAATCGCTTGACCTCTGGAAACGACAGAAGTCATTTTCCAGCAGGTTCACTGTGTTAAGATACGTCCAGCCAGCACCAAAAGTTGGTGTTGAGCAACTGCAGATATGCATGGAAGGCAACCATATAGCATTTTGTTTGTTACGTGGTTTTGCCACAATATTTTGTAGACGCCATATAGCATCTTGGTGTATGATCCACGTCGAAGAGTCTGATCTGTAAAGTAAGATGGATTCGACTGATGAAAACATTGAGTTTTGTCTCATTCTTGGTAGCAGTTTTCAGATTTTGGTGAGTAAGTTATGATAGATGCGTAAGAAGTGTGATGTTGTATGGCAGTGAGTATTGGACCTTCACCCAGGCCTCACTTTCTTGCCTCCAGAGAAATGACAGGACAATTATTAGGTGGATATGCAATGCAAAGCCGGACCAGATCCAGAACATTAGGTCAGACACTCTACTTGAGAAATTGGCACTTCTAAAACTTAATATCCTAATAAAGGCAGACCGACTTTGTTGGTTCGAGCATGTTGAAAGAAGCAAGGGGTATATCAGCACATGCAGAGATCTATGGTTTGACAGTAAAAAGAAAGTTGGGCGCTTTAGGAGGACATGGAAAAAAGACCATCAGGCAAGTCCGTAAACAGTGGCAAATGGACACAGTCAATCCCCACAATCGTGAGCATTGGAGACTTTGCGTAAGGACAGACAGACAGCATTGAACGATAAACCTCGATAGTGAGTGAGTGAGTGAAGTTGATTGCGCTCCACACCTGGCCAATATATATATTCATATCATAACTAAAATCAGTTAATCCTCTGGAATATTTGAAATCCGGAACAAGTTCGATTGGTACACCATCTAAGGAAACCAGAGACTGGGAGGTTGTTGAGGGATTCAAGTGCATCTATTTTGTTTTTGGAGCATTCAGAGTGTGTAGGATATTCTATTACTACAATAACATTTTATGAGTTTAAAAAATTACTGCAGCATTAGCATAAGAAAATGGGTTTCAGATTTGACATAGCAGTGGCATAAAGGGTAACTTGGTGGTGTTCAGGCCAAATCTTGATTGTATGTCCTCTAAAACTCAAGTGTAAAACCTATAATAGTGGAAAATATTTTGAGAAAGGAAAATATTTCGATTATATAAACACAGATATAAAACGAAATAATGGATTTATTCGATTTTAATATGAATCAATCAAAGACGAGAATTGACTGTGAAAACGCAGGAACAAACAGTCACGTTTGCTTGTTGCTTTTTTCTGATCAATTAATGCATATTATGCACATGTGTATGTGTGGGTTGCAGAGTTGTTAGATAGAGATACTTTGATGATTTTAACTAAAGGTTGTCTAGAATATAACCGTCTGGTGATACCAGATCAGGCTGCCCTGTGGCTCCCTGAGACGAAATTCACCTACATTGACGTTTTTTTTTGGTTTTTTTTTGTAAAACTTAATTATGTTCTACAAAACCAAAAACAAAAACAACAGCCCCTCTCCCTTTCTCCCTCCCCTTTTTTATTTTTATTTTTCCTACCCTACTCCCGGTCCTGGATATGACCTTAAACTACATCCGATGGTGAGATCCGGCTTACGGACTTTGGGGAATGTGGAGCCTCCTCTTAATTACCATTGCTCCCAGGTACACCCTGACCCGGAGTGGTAGTACCTGTTAGAGTCCCAACTATGGGTTAAATAGAAACAGATATTAAAAGGGGAAGGAAACAAAAAAGAGAAGAAAACAAGACCAGATTCGGCATTAAATAACCCAAAAAGGGTTGATATGCCGTAAAACAAAACTACCATACCATACCAATATAACCGTGTGAAGTACTGCTAATAATATAACTTTATATATATATATATATATATATATATATATATATATATATGAGAAAGGAAGAATGAGAGTAATCTGACATAATGGGATATGAAAAAGGGAAAAAAGCAAGAGATATTTTTTTTATATATTCATCAACGTTTCGTCTTTATTGTAAGACTTCCTCAAGATGATAATTTGAAGAAAAATGTCATGCAAGTACATCGAAATTTTGGGTTGACATAATGGAGTGATAAAGGAAAAGTAGTAGCCGTGGCTACTGTAGGCGCTGGAGGAGAGTCCAGGCTGCGAGAAGTCTCTGACGTATTTTGGATTTTAACTTCTATATTTTTCTTTGTGTCAGACATCTTAAAAATGTTTTTTTATCAGAAAAGACGAAATGTTGATGAATAAATAAACAATCTTTGGTTCTCCTTTTTCATTTTAATATTTTTATATATATGTAGTAGTAGTATGAAAATATATTTATCGCAATTAACGTACACAGAGGCGTCCATGTCTCATTATCGCAGGGAATCGTCAGGCTAATATATTATATCACTTCATAATATTATATGTGTGTTTACATGAAATAATAAAGTATATATATATATATATATATATATATATATATATATATATATATATAATATTATATATGTATATACATGAAATAATAAATTATATGTAATTTATATATATAATATTATATGTATATATACATGAAATAATAAATTATATATATATATGTATATATATAATATATATGTATATACATGAAATAATAAATTATTAATATGTATATATGTAATATTATATGTGTATATACATGAAATAATAAATTATATATATGTATATATAATATATGTGTATATACATGACATAATAAATTATTAATATGTATATATATATATAATATTATATGTGTATATACATGAAATAATAAATTATATACATATATATATATATATATATATATATATATATATATATATATATATATATATATTTGTGTTATAATGGAATAATTCCAGGAAGAAATCCGGGTATGAGAGCTCAATGTGGTAAACAGAGCAGGAATAACATAAAATATAATAACACGAAATTACATAATCGTCGATGCAATAATTTATTTCAACCTAGTAGTTTCCTCCAGCATCAAACTAGACAATTACATTTTTGAGACTGACAGAAAACTGAATTCACCCTCAACAATTCAAATACAACCAGAGAGAGTGGTGGTTGCAACCAATCTGAACACACCTTACAGAGCGAGGAGGAATTAAACTCTTACATTTAACTAAGGCGATCGAAATGAATCGTATTGTTTGTTTTTTTAAATAATAACGTCTAAGTTAAAAACACATATTCTTTTGACACTTACGACTTGGTGATATAAACACGTATATACGTCTCTACACACACACACACACACACATATACACATCCTACGATCACGCACGCACGCAACAATATTTAAAAAAAAAAATTTTTGTCATATAAATTCGGCTAGACTATGAAAAAGAAATGAAGAAAAAAAGGGACAGGCAGGCGTTTGCTTGTCATCAACCGACTGACAAACTGTGGAAGGTTTACAAGTTTGAATTCTGTCTAGATCCGAGATAGGCTATATATATATATATATATATATATATATATATATATATATATATATATATATATATATATATTAGTTTAAAGAAGCTTTTAGTCAGTTATAAACGAAGAGGGATAGCAACTAAATCCACATGTTGTAGACTGCATTTATATAAGCCAACTTACCATTGGAAAATTCACAAATACAAAAGGAGACTCTAACACTACAATCCCGACACGGTCAGTTAGAAGATAAAAAAAAGTCGAAGAAGAACCACGGCACATGCATTTGGGGTGAGGCTGTCTGGCAGAGACGCGGACATGATTCAACATATACGATTGGTCGATTGGTTTCAGTAAAAATCGACAGTTTTAAAATATTAGAAACTGAAGGAAAGAGGGATAAATAAAGACCTGGAGATAGGTTACTGAAACCGACGACGACGACGTATAAGAACATTTTAGAGATGTTTATGCAGTGATCTAATTTTGGCTTACAATCTCCTCAGTGGCCATTATGATCTCTCTCAGGATCTAGTATTCACTCCATGCATCATATAGAGGTCTGCATGAGCATTACAAAAAACTGTTTCCGCTGATTTCGAATGAACCGGAGGATGGTTGCCTTCTTAATCAAGATCCCTGGACATAGGAATGGACTTCCAGTAGATGTAGTAAATGTGCCAACGACACACCAATTCAAAGTGAAAAATTACACAGGTGCTGTATCCTCTTCTGTGTAAATCTCTTACCTCCATCCTCTCTCTACATGGCAACTGAAGCATACTTGTTTTATTTTTTGCCAAATTTAATGAAGTTAATCGAATTGAAAATGTATATAAAACTGAAGTACCCATTCCACCTAACTATTTCAGCTGTAAGAAATATCACAGATGTTTACTTCAATTTGATATTTAAATGACGCTAATTTTTAACTGTCTAAATCTGTGTTCTTGCAACACAAAAAACAAATCTCTTAAACTTATTCCAACGATATGTAGAACGAAATTAAATTAAAACATTTTTTTCTATAACAAAATATAATTTAATTTTTTCAACATATAAAGAAAACAATTATCAGAAAAAAAACAATTTTGGTGTTCTTCTTGTTCTTCATCACCATCGGTCTAACATCCGTTTTACATGCTGCCATGCGTTAGACGACTTTAAGAAATTGACTTTCAAATTTACTTATCTCTGGTCAGGTCTTTATTTATCCCTCTTTCTCTCAAGTCCATTCTTACAGTAAAACGTTCTTTTTTTTTACTCCCACAAGTAAGATCTGACCCAAGGTCGGGTCGGGAAAGTAGGGTTTAAAAGCCAGCGCTCAAGAAGGTGAGCACTCTGGCCATTAAAAATTGCGTGGGCAGCCCCGTTGGCATTCCTCGGTAAGGGCGCCCCAGGCAGTAAGCAATAAACTTACTCCTCCCCAAAGAGAGGAGGCGAAGCCTGGGAGAGTGGACCTCCTAGAACTGCACAGGACAGACCCATAGACCGGCGTAAATCAAGCCCCGAAGGCCTAGACAATACCATTCTATGGAGTGCAGTATCCATCGGAACAGATCCTACACTTTGATCTTAGCCAAAAGGCCAAGCCAATTCATGAGTAGCATACAAAGATTCGGAAGGTCGTTGCTTTTGATGTAAGCATGACACACAAAATCACACACGCTATTGTATTAATATGTGTCTTCCCGGTCGTCCCCTCCCTACCTCTCTTCCCCTTCCCCTCGAAATGTAGAAAAAAAATCTTAGAGGTTGGTTGGGATCGAACTATAAACCAGTCGGGCCGAAGTCAAAAATACTACATCGCTAACCGTTGTGCCAAAAGGAAATACTTGAAAATGTTTCGAAAATTAGGCGAGTTGAATGTTTTTCAAAATCTAGGTGCCGGAAGCGTTACACACGAACACACACGCTATCGTATTAATATATAGATATTAAAATATACAATTGATCATTACTTATATTTATTATGAAAATACACTTTGCGTAAAAATAATCAGGTTGACACACTAGTTCCCATTATATCACCGAAGTTAGGTGGCGCTGAGCCTGGTCAGTACCAAATGAGTGACCTTTTGGGAATACCAGGTGCTATATGTAGGAGAGCTCTCTGATTATCTCGGCATTGTTTCCAGTCATCTTGGACTTCTCCTTGCTCCTGGAATCAAGCAGTGCCGATTCAGGAGAGGTGTCATTGAATTTGCGCAACACTTGCTACACAATTGACCCCCTGTGCAGCCATTGTTACTGGGAGTATCCATTGTCTCTCCAGACTGAACAGAGGCCTACTACACTTTGGATGTTTCTCTAGTAGATGTTTAAGCTCTGTGTTAGGAACGTGGGTTTCCATGTGTAACATCAATAGCCACCATAGGAGGAGCAAATATTTTGTCCCACAACAAAAGGAAGAATTCATATAAATTGCTGTATGGAAACGAAATCTGATTAACTCAGTCCATGTCATGTTTCCTGAAGGGAGATTGGAATATATTAATTGCTTAATGGCTGTTGCTTGTCAGGTAATTAACACGCTCCAAAAACTATCAAAAGAAACAGTTCTGGTCACTAGGAGTTGCACCTCATTTCTTTGCGACCATGATTATTTATGGTAAAGATACCAAAGTAGATATAAATTAAAAACAGCTCCAGGAGACTGCTCCTCTGAGGACCAATCACTGATGGATGTAGCATCTCGCCCCATATCGAAGAGTGCTGAGTGGATTTTAATTATTTTTTGCTGGTGATTACAAAATACTGAACACTCAATTTTAAACTGCACATTGGTCAAGCTGCCCTCATAGAGAAAAGTGAAAACGTGTTTGATTTCTTTTCGGGAAATTATCATTACACATTTTCTTCAAGATAAATTTGACTCGAGATTTCGGACTTAATAGTTTGAACTTGCGATTTCGGATTTAAGTTGTATGATTACAAGATTGAGATTTCAAATTTGAACTTGCACACTTAATATTAAGGACTCGAAATTTTGAACTCGAGAATATAAGCTCACACTTGAGATTTGTGATGGTGTTTTCATATTTGATAATTTAAACTTGCAAACTTGATATTAAATAACTTGAGATTTGTGATGTGTGATATGAAATTTGAGATTTTGAACTCGTGATTTCGAATTTATGATGTATAAACTTAAGCTTAAAAAATTGAGATTTCAAATCAGAACTTGTACAATTAATACTAAAGACTTGAGATTCTGAATTTGTGATTTCGGATTTAAGATTTTGGGGTTGTGATTTTTTACTGGTGGTTTTTTTTTATCGAAGATAAAAAAAATTACAGAATTGAGATTCTAGGCTTGTGATTTCAGATTTGAGAATTTTGAGTTGAGTTTATGGATTTGAGATTACTGATACAATATTTGTTTATCCAATTTTATACATTTTCATATTTATCGTTGTAAATGTAAACCATATTTTTTTTTTGCTTTAAATACACATTTTTTCTTTTTTTTACTTATTTCTGCAAGTGTGATCTAGAAATCTACACTTTTTCTTGCATTATAGTGTATAACATTTTTGTTCAATTAATTGTTTAAGTTGTTGTAGAATAGTTATAGAGAATAAACTTATATAATTTTAATAATTAATGGCAGTAATGATTAGCTCAATAGCAGTATAATTTAAATAAACACTAGCACATTGTCATTTTAGATAAACACTAAGCTCAATAGCATTGCTCTTTTTAGATACACAATTTATAGCTTGTCTATTTTAGATAAACAGTGTATTCAATAGGATTGTGAGGGTGGGCAAGTGGATAACGATACAGACTGACGATCTGGGTGTGACAAGTTCGAATTCAGTCGATTCCATTGTCCCACTTTCACTAAGGAATGCTGGAAACCATTATGTGATCCATCCTACAAGAATGTCAAACACAGAATCAAGCCGGTTAACAAAGTTGTATCATGTCGATTCACACGAATTTACTTTTAATTAATAGGATTGTCATTTAGATAAACATATTAAGATCAATAGCATTATCATTTTAAATAAACAATGAATTCACTAAGATTTTCATTTTAGATAAATAATGAATTCAATAGGATTGTCGTTTAAAAAACCCACTAAACTCAATGGCATTGTCATTTTAAATAAACAATGAATTCACTAGGATGTTATTTTAGATACACAAGGAATCCACTAAGATTTTCATTTTAGATAAACAATAAATTCAATAGGATTGTCGTTTTAACTAAACATTAAGCTCAATGGCATTTTCATTTTAAATAAACAATAAATTCACTAGGATTTTCATTTTAAATAAACAATGAATTCACTAGGATTTTCATTTTAGATACACAATGAATTCAATAGGATTGTCGTTTTAGATAAACAATAAGTTCAATAGGATTGCTATTTGAGATAATACTCAACTTAATAGCATTTGTCATTTTAGGTAATCATTATGCTCTATAGAATATTTTTATATACGCTAAGCTCAATAGCAATTGTCATTTATAGATAAACACTACACTCAGTAGTCTTGTCATTTGAAGTAGCTCAATAACATTGTCTCTATGTACTTGCCTCCATGGGAGGGCAGAGTTAGACATTAGGTCTGTTTTTAATGTGGGAAAAATCCAGCTCCTCAAAAGGAGCACAATGAATTGGAACAAAAATAATAATTGCCCCAGTCTATAAGGATTTCTTCCTCACTGATCGAGGACAGAAGTTTAGTATCAGAACAGATACTACACTTTGCACCTAGCAAAATGCCAAGGAAATACATAGTATTGTCATTTTCGATAAACATTAAATAAAATAGCAATACTGTTTGAGAAAAATATGCAACTTAGTAGCATTTGATATCCCCCCCCCCATTTTCACCACACTGTCTATTTGTGTCATTTTTAGATAAACACTATGGCCCATAGTGTTGCCATTTTAAATAAACACTAAGCTCAACAGCATTTCATTTAAAAAATATAAATCTCACCAAACATTTCAATTTTCGATAAACTCTAAGTTTACTTTCATAGAAGATTTTAGAAGGCAGGATAAAACACATTCAGTCTTCAATTTAAAATCAAACTTGCTACCAGAGCCTGTAACAGAAACTCGCTATGAAGTGAACAGACAACAGGGGATATTGTTGTTTGGGATGAACAACTTGACCATGTTTCATCGACTGTTTTGACTTGTGCTATATTTAAAAAGTTCCAACATAACATTCAATACACACCATTTCCCAAATTTTTAAATTGCTACTACGAAAATTGTTGAATTTCATCACCCTAACAGATACCAAATCATTTTGTTAAAGCAATGTGGTATTTACCTAATATTCTTGTCTTTTATTAAAATAGGATTTTACAATTAAATTTTAGATTTGAAATGTTCGTCTTTGTAAAGCCTATATTCTTATTTAAAGAAATTGGATTTTTAAATCTTTTTAACATAGTTCACCGCAAACAATGCAAGCTGCCACTGTTGGCGTAAAGGGCTACTGAGAATTAGAGTAAATGTTTTGGGAGTCATCCTAAATTGGGTACTGTGTAGCGAGATGCCTGTTCACATTGGTTTTAAATTTCTGCATGTCGGTACAGTCGGGGAAACAGAAAGCAGGAAGGGAGATCTAAAAGCCGGCAGCATTTGGAAAGAAACTATTGGAATAGAAGGCTCTCCGGCATCTGGGGACCTCCACAGTGAATGGATGGGATTTAGCTGATTGTTGTGTTGGTCGAGTGTATTGACATCAAAAGGGCACCAGAGCAGCAAGTTTATCGGAGCACAATCAATAGAAGTACTTGTAAAACAAGCACAAGGATGCAACATTGCGGCGATGGGACAGAGGCTGGAGCTTGGTGGATAGTGAGGGACCTATTAATTAGCAACTCTTTTTTTAACCTTGTCTAAGAGGGAGAGACTACTGGATGATGCACCAGCCCAGATGTGGCAACAATACTTTATGAATAGGCGGATGGTGGCTTTATAGAGATATAGGATACTGTCAGGTGTGATAAGTTTACTAGCACAGTAGAGGGAATCCACCTTCTTTGCAGCAGCCTTGGCAATGTCTTCAATGTATTTGTTCCAATTCATGTTACCTGTGAATGTTAGGCCGAGGATTTTGATTTACCACGTTTTTCATTTGAACTTATGACGTGCGGTGTTGGCCTTGGTAGGGTTATTTTTAGACAGCGGTTGCGTCTTTAGGATATTTCAAGAACCACGTTGACAATTAATATAAATTGGGATAAAATGGTGGCTGTAAATGGTGAAGTAAAAATGGAGATATATACGGGCTTGCGTGCATATTAAAATGGAAAGAAAGAAAGTTTGAGAGAATTGAATAGTCACCAGGTAGCAAGTGAATACTAAATATATGAACAGAGTTTTATCAAACATGATTAGATGACAAAACATTCATATAACTAGTGATATATAAAGAGATTTTTAGTGTGAAATGTTCCTTCAGTGAAAGTTCATGCAAACTCGTGTTTTTGTAGAGAATGTTCAGTGAATAAGCAGACATGAGGGCTAAGAAGGTGTATGTCTCTATATTTGTTAGTTCAGTGTAAAGTCTAAGAAATCAAGGGGCTCCTTTCTGGAGCTAACACTTAATCTCTATATAAGATACACAGATATCCGAGTGTTCAACTAAAGTTCTCCTTTACCTCAAAAAAACGTTAAGTTAGTAAAGAAGTGAAGAACATTAATTTCCTCTCCCCAATTGACCAGTTAACTATGTTATAGTATATCTTTATTGTGGTCTCTTGGTCTTACCGGATTCCAGGACAAGAATTTATCTAGTTTGATGAAGTATCCAGCTAAGTGCTGTTACTTGAGGTAACATCACTAGGAGAAGAGGCACCATTCCTCGTATGAGCCAGTGTATAACCGTGTCGAAGGGATCTTATTTCAGCTTGGAATACTATGTTATTTTGAATATTTGGTCCGGGTATATTTGTGCAGTGAAGTATCCTCATGTCAGGTTGTCCTGACAAACTCTTGTACAGCGAGACTGAAGACACTCGAGGATGGTGTCTAGTAGGTAACTCAAACTCTCCCCATTCAAACTGTTAGTGTGAATATGCGTGTGTGAGTATTATGAAGTGTGGCACTGTGTATGTGTGGCTACCGTTGTTCTGTTAGTATGTAGAAATGCGAGATGATGGAGCTTGTACGTGTGTTTGAAGTGTTCTTTTTGTTTCTCCCCCTTCCCCGGCCAAAGGCATAGAAGGGGATAATGTTGAGCATACATTCTGATCTTTTTCCGATGTTCGCCGGCCTCCATCTGCTTTTTTCCTGTTCAGTTTTCCGTTTTTATTCAGGTTTCTACTTTCACATAGACTTGTCAGATTCGGAGTTTAAAACTATTTTCATTAGTTGAAAAATATTAAGTTAACACGGTCCTGTGCAAACTCTAACTTGCTTTTGGAAGTGAAGTGGAGAGCGTATCTCAACGAACCGGAGAAAGTAAGAAAGTGGCTATTCAAGCCAGTTGCTTTTTGGCGTTCATTCACATCGCATCTCTCCTCACCACAAACTCTTCATTCCCTTTTGGCCTCCGGATAATGTCGGGTCACGAATAGAGAATACGCACAGTTTCAGGGCCTTCCTCTTGACAGCTTTTTACTGTGTATCATCCCCCCTCACTGATGTGAGGCCACATTATCTGAATTACATTTCAATGATCACCTAAATAAACTGTTCAATAAAAGCTTAACAAATAAAACACTTAATGGCTAAGCTTCCTATGATTTTTATTCCAGCAAATTTTTCTGTGGTGGGGGTAGGGATTCAATCCTTCACTGAAAACGATAACTCCATGAAGAATAGCTGGAAGATGAGGTCAAAAAACGGAGTTTTGAAAAAATAAAAAAATTTAATAAATAAATAAATAAACAAAAACTTAATAAAACAAGAAAAAGAATACAGGTAAAAACGAAAAAACATGTTTTTTTAGTTTCTTGTTCATAAAAAAATCATTATATTTTGTTTGAAGCGGTATATGAAGATATAAAATAAGAGGCTGTCAGGGGGGGGGGAGAAAGGAACAGCTGCCAGTGATATAGATGATTCTATAAGAAAAACTAAAATACAGAGATTTGCTCTTCCTGTTTGTTTGAAGTTGGCTGTGTTCTTTGACATGCACAAAACGTTTGGTATCTTCATGTCAGACATATTGATCTGCTTGAGGTGGTTTATTCGTCTGTAAGCCTTCTTTTAATTGGTTAGATAGATTGCTCGATGGTTCAGTGGGTTATACATTGTTTTATGTTAAGAGAAAATGCAAATTGTCGCTTTGCAATGTTTTTGTTTACTGTTTTTTATTTATTTAATTTTACTATTGGGTCACGATTTATCAAGGCCAAGAGCCACTCAAAAACATAATGAGACACAATGATTGTCAGCAGTCGAGAGATGGGGAACACTATGGGAGTAGTAACATACCTGATGCTAGGTGCATGGAAGGGTAAAGAAAAGTCTTTTTCCGTTGTAGTAAGGAGATGAGTTGTGTCAGAAGCTTCATGTTATATGGCAGCAAATGCTGGGCCCTCACTCAATCCTCTCTTGCTCGACTGCAGTGAAATGACAGATACATGAATGAGAATGTCTTAGAAGGAGGAACCAAAGATTAGAGCCCAGTCGAGCACATTCCATGGAAATAACGATAAAGTAGAGAGAGAAACTGGCAAAGTTTTTTCTGTGAGAAAGAATTGTAGGGAAGAGAAAACATTACACACCATTAGATTTCGAAGTCAATTTTGTACTCTGTCAAGTCTTAAATAGTATAATCTTTAGGGTGTTAGTCTAATACTCAAATATTTTTTTAAAATTTCAGTGCATATTAAGATACTTATTTACCATGACAACACCATGTAAAAAGCACCTTTTATGAATATAGTCCAATTTTTGGATAGGTACTCCAATAGCCATAAACACTTAAAATATTGGACCAAGGTACACGGCTATAATCACATTGACACACCAGCTCCTGTGAGACCATCAAAGTTAAGCAATAGTGAGCCTAGACATAGGTGACTATTTCGGAAGACCAGATGCTGTATTTAAAAAAGATCTGTTCAAATCTAAATTAATCTAAAAATCAATTGTATACGAAAACATGTACGGTTTCGACATATAATGACCTAACGATGGTTGATGTGCTGTAAAACCCAACACCATTTTAAAGTGCTTCTTTGCAAAATCATTGCCATGAAAGAAATGCTTTTTTTTAAATAGTCAATTTTAGGGATGAGTGGATACTCTCTCTCTCTCTCTCTCTCTCTCTCTCTCTCTCTCTCTTTCTCTCTCTCTCTCTCTCTCTCTCTCCATTTAATGTCACTTTTCCCTTGTCCAGGGGTCAGACGTTTTTGGATATTTCGCAAGCTCACTCATGGTTCAGCAAGTCAGCTGTCTCCAAATTCCACTCTGTACGGTCTTGTCTAGTCACTTGCTTCCGCCTTTTCCTCAGGCGGACAACCTTCCTGCAATTCAAGACATCCATGCTTCTTCAGGAGGAGAAATGCTCCACATGACCCAACCAACGTAATTTATTCGTCTGTTGAGTACTCCCTATGCTGAGAAAATGTAGTGTTTTCAGCAAATCCTTCGACCTAAATGATGGTTTTGGTCAGATTTCACATTGCAGATCCATCTATTCATGTATCTGTCATTTCACTGCAGTCGAGCAAGAGAGGATTGAGTGAGGGCCCAGCATTTGCTGCCATATAACATGAAGCTTCTGACACAACTGCTATGCAACTTATCTTAGATGTAGAGGGGAACAGCTCGTGATGTTATCAGATGCAACATCTCACAAAATGTCACCCATGCTGCCTTCACATCACTATTCTACCTGCCTTTCTTGGCCTTTTGGCTAAGATCAAAGTGTAGTATCTGTTCCGATGGATACTGCACGCCTGTCCTGTGCAGTTCTAGGAGGTCCACCCTCCCAGGCTTTGCCTCCCCTCTTTGGGGAGGAGTAAGTTAATTGCTTACTGCTTGAGGCGCCCCTACCGGGGAATGCCGACGGGGCTGCCCAGGCAATTTTTGATGGTCAGAGTGCTTACCTCTTGGGCGCTGGCTTTTCAACCCCCACTTTCCGACCCGACCTTGGGTCACATCTTACTTGTGGGAGTAGGATAAAACTGGCCTTGTGCCTAACTCCTGGAGAGGAGTAAATAATACTATTCTACCTGCCTTTCTTGGCCTTTTGGCTAAGATCAAAGTGTAGTATCTGTTCCGATGGATACTGCACGCCTGTCCTGTGCAGTTCTAGGAGGTCCACCCTCCCAGGCTTTGCCTCCCCTCTTTGGGGAGGAGTAAGTTTATTGCTTACTGTCTGAGGCGCCCCTATCGGGGAATGCCGACGGAGCTGCCCAGGCAATTTTTAAATAGCCAGAGTGCTCACCTCTCGAGCGCTGGTTTTTCAAACCCCACTTTCTCGACCCGATCTTGGGTCACATCTTACTTGTGGGAGTAAGATAAAACTGGCCTTGTGCCTAACTCCTGGGGAGGAGTAAATAAAACTATTCTAGTAGCCATAAGCTTCCATTTGCTCAATTTTTTAGAATCAATATAATTTCTGGTTGTGTTAATTCTCATTCATATCAGATGTAAAAATAAATCAGTGATATATTCATAATCCTTCAAGGAGGCATTCTGAAGACTGCGTAATGTATTCTCTCGATTGTACAAGAAGGAGAGCATTCATCGTTAATGCACCCTGGTGTAGGTTGTGGGTGTCTCCTCTCATCTCTTTCTTGATCACACCATTGCCG
>OY744531.1:51047199-51134699 GCA_963556195.1 Sepiola atlantica
AAAATGATTTATTTATTTTAAAGACATCCGATCTTTTGAAGTAGATGTGTCTTTCTGAAATAGACATTTATTTCTCTTTTTAAACCTTTTTGTTAGAACATAATAGCCTCTCGTAGATAGGAGTCCGTTATATATATATATATATATATATATATATATATATATATATATATATACACACTCTATAATAAAAACCCATGTGTATTTATTTGTATATAAATAACATATTTATATTCATCCTGTCACACAAATATTAGTAAACAAAACAGGTGTCATTTTCTTGCTTGTGGATGACATCGTTTTCAATGATGAAGGGAAGCGAGCAAGAAAATAACAAGTCAGCCACCTACTTCAGACTTACCCTGCCACCGAAATGCATTCGGAAATAAATCTTCCACTCTATAATAAAATGTCATCGGTGGGTGTTTTATTTTCTTTACATCATCAGGAATGGTAATAATAATTCATATATGAAAACTTAAATTATCGACGTAATTCTATAATTTTATATGAATATTTTAGTAAGATATCTAGATAAATAGCATGTGCGAACACTGGCGGAGCATATATATTTCATGTCATTTTTAACGGATTAATTTTAATACAGATTACCATTGTGAGGTCACACTATCATTACATCGGCTGATTAACGGTCACATTTGGTATCTTTATCTCTGTTGGTTCAGTTATTAGGGTTTCCGTAAAACAGAGGGTACCGATGGATGATCAAAATAATTAATTAAAAAAAATATATATATACTAGACAAAACGTCTAGACACAGAAGCTATAGCATAGTAGTAAAACTGTGGATCTTGCTTGTTATCTTGTTTGTCCCTGTACACACTAGATGACGTCATTGCTTTTTGCCGTCATTCATAAAAACAGGTGGAGAGCAGGAGTACACATTAATTCTCGGGCAACGCTGGGTGGAACTTCAAGTATATCTTTGAATCAATGTAATTTTCTTGATTCCAAATCTATAAAAAAACGATAAATAAGAATCCAACCACTACTGCATGAAAGCGTCAGGTGGAATTTTCATGAACAAAGCTTTTTTGCGGTGGCTTCCCGTTTGTAGAGCACATTACAATGGGACTGCTTCCCTGTAGATTACAACAGGGTCGTTTTCAAATTTTCACGAACAAAGCTTCTTCGCAAGGACTTCCCGTCTGTAGAACACATTACAACAGGACTGCTTCCCTGTAGATTACAACATGGTCCTCTTCAAATCAAATTTTCACAGATTCCTGTCAGGAACCATCCCCAAGAGTATTAGAACTGTGTCATAAAATTCTTTATCTCTAAACTGACAATCATTCCATCTTATTAACCTTTATCCTCGAGTCTTTTTTGGCCTTGATGTGATGTCCCATGTAGTAAAATGTGTTCTTCAGAATTGTCTGATCTATTCCCTGCTTCCTTTGTTCCAGCCCATTAAACTCGTTGGTCTAGAGGTCTTCACAAATTAGCTGTTTTTATACCTCGTTATAATACAACTTCCTATTCCAGTAGCTTCTTTCCAAGAACTTCAGGCTTGTGGAACTCTCTTCCTGCTGACTGTTATCTTTCTACCTGTAGCCTTGGTCTTATCAAGACTAAGATCAATAGGCATCTCCTGTCTTCGTAGTAATCATCTTTGTCTTTCTTTAGCTCGTTACATCAAGTGGCTTTATGCCTTGTCTGGAGCGATTTCCATGAAAAAAAGCTTACTAGTTATAAATGTGATTCCCTTGTCTACTAGAATAAGGCTATTTCCTTCACTTGAGAGACGACTGTGTGGCCAAGTTTGAGTAATTAAGTCCCTCTGATCTTTGTGGCCAACTAGCCAAGCAGCACAAAGGGAAACTGTCAAAAGAATACCATCTAAACACACGCTCCGCATGCATATATTGTGGAGGGTCAGAAATCAGAGAGGGCTGGGAGGGAGAATCGCTTGTGTACAGAGAAATCAATAGAAACACCTGCCACAAACAGGCAGACGTCTGCTGCCTGTATGCAGTGGATGATAGAAATAAATGGCTTTCATTGATTGGTTGATTCCGTATTGCACAATTTGCACTATTCAGAAAAGAAATGACTAGCTTCTAATCAGCTAGATGTATGTATATATATATATATATATATATATATATATATATATATATATATATATATATACACTAGTTGCATACTCGTCCCAGGACGTGTATAAGCAATAAATATAACATTAATTTTAAATTTTAATGGTTTTCTTTCTTTGGCACAGTGATAGGTTTCGGTGCCCCCCCCCCCCCACCATGGTAAAATTTACAACAAAATAATAAATAATGTGCCCACGTTTCCTAGAATACATATTCCATAATTAATAATGATAAGTTCAATAATTTAGGATTTTACCAAGCACATACATATTATTTACGCTCACATGTGTGTACTGATCCTTTTAAAAATTTATTAATATAACTTCCTCTATTAAATTTTTTATATCTAACTTATTTTAAACATTTTCGGGGGGAGGGTGCGAATTTGGGTTAAAATAGTACAGTTTACAAAAATAATAATGTGCCCATGTAACTCACCCGGTGGCTGAGAATATATATTCCGAAATTCATAATGATCGGTTCATTAGTTTAGGAGTTTATCTTGTTCAACGAAATCTAAGTATAAAAGCATATACACATTCCAAACTTCATATATATGCACCCCCGAAATGTTAAAATTTGCAAACAAATTATGTGCCCATGTAACTCACTGTGTTGCCTAGAATATATATGCCAAGATCCATAATGATCCGTTCATTAGATTAAGAGATAATCCTGTACAATAACATTAATATCATACAATGATAGATTATGGACCAGAAAGAATAGAGAGAGCAATTTTGATATTACCATGGGAGCTCCGGATTCGACACAAGTTACTGACTTAGTAGGGATTTATATTCTCAGGGAAATGTGTCTATTTATATTTGTACTGTACGAAAATGTTCATGTATATGACTGGGTAGGTATGTTATATAAACATATGTATATGGTATATATGTGTATATATGTGTATATCTGTATATATATATATATATGCGTATATATTTGTGTTTGTTATTTTTTATACATGTATATATATATGTGTTTATATATTTCATGTGTGTACTTGTGTATATATTAATTTTTGTGCACGTGTGTATTTTTTATATTAAGACCAGATATTTATGCTTGAAAATGTATATATGTATATATATGTGTATATCTGTGTATGGATATATATATATTTATATATATATATATATATATATATATATATATATATATATACATATGTGGGTGTGTATATATGTGTTTATGTATTTACTTGTGTATCTATTAATTTGTGCGCATCTGTGTATTTTATATATTTAACATATATTTATGCTTGAAAATGAATATATGTGTATATCCGTGTATGGATATTTGTGTATATATTTGTGTTTGTTTATTTATATATGTACTTGTGTAGGTATTAATTTGTGCACACGTGTGTATGTTATATAAATATCAGATATTTATGCTAGCATAGGTTTGTAAATAGATTAAAACTTTGAAGTGTTAAATAGAGAAGAACGAAATCCAGGCTAAGTAGGTAATAAAACAATAGAAAAGGGAAAGAATAAGAAGGCAGGTAATAAAAAAGAATAAAAAAGATAGAACTAATTTAAAGAGTTAACAAGTAAAGTATGTAATCCGATACTAATCTATAAAAAATAGCCTATCCCCAAAAGAGATTTATTTAAAGGGAAACTTTTCCAAATCCATCTCACTTCTCTGTCGCCTTTGGTCTGAAGAGGTTCACTCTCTGTGAAGAGTACAACCGAAACATGTATGCACATATGCAACCAATAATTTTTGTATAAATAAAAATGTATACTTTAGAACGGCTCTACTTGTTATTGAGCACTTTTTATAAACACTTGAGTTTCAACGGATTTACATCTACAGAACTAATACAATACATGTACTATATATATATATATATATATATATATATATATATATAACGTAAAATATAATAACACGAAATTACATGATTGTCGATGCAATAATTTATTTCAACCTTGCGGTTTTATTCAAGCATCCAACTTAACAATTACATTTTTGATACTGATAGAAAATTGAGTTAACCTCGGCACTTCGAATACAATCAGAGGGAGTAGTGGTAGCAGCCAGTCCAAACACCCAACACAGAGCGAGTAGGAATTAACATCTTATATTTAACTAAATTAATCTAAGGGAATCTTATGGTTTTTTTTGTTTATTTTTATTAAATAATAACGTCTGAGTTAAGCGCACATAATCTTTCTACATATCCGAACTGGTGACATACGCCTCCATACATACGCACACATATACCTATTCTTAACATCACACACACACAATTTTTGGCAAGCCTGAAATTATCAAGGCCACCGATATTTTTCACCCGGCAAACGAAACGAGCGAGTCTGCTGTCATCAGCCGATTGACACTTCACGTGCCCTATTTCTCTAGATACGCGCGTCAGAATTACTTTGAAAATTAAAAATACTCTGATTTTAACAAATTCATCTTACATTAGTTTATAATCTATGGAAGCCTATAATTAATTTTAATCTAATATTGTCTAGTGATAATATCATACACTTAATTTAATTCGCTATCTTATTTTAAGTAAATAACATCTGCATACATCCCCACATATATACACATCTATCTCTACACACACATACATGTATACATACATATACACACACATACATATATACTTACATCTACACACACATATATATATACACACATACACACATATACATATATATATATACACATACCCACATACGTACACACACATACATACATATATACCCCCATACCTACTACCTTAAATTAAAATTTTTTTAAAACATCGAAGATAAATGTGTTTCGTCTTTAAGTATTCATTAAAGAACATCCCTACTAAGTGAATGCATACCTACACATATACACACACAAACATATGCACATACACACACATACACACATATACATATACACACCCATATACGCACATGCACACATAGCCTCAGATGTGCAAAATAGAGATACATATATATGTATACATATACATACACAAATGCACACCCGTACACATACCCATATACATACTCAGTCATACGCGTACGTACACACATACCTATACTCATATACTCGCACATGCCCATACATGCACACATACACCTGCACCCATGTATACACATATATACCTATATACACATACATATATACAAAATAACATATCCGGCCTGGAAAGTTTTAAATTGCACATACATACCCATAAGTAAAATAATACATACGGCCTGGAAAGTTTTAATAACCGGGGTAAGAGTTTAATTAAATATACACATACATTGATAAGGCAAATATGCAGTACATACATACACACACACACATACACACACACACATACATGCTAGCAACTGCACAAACACATGCATGCATGTACGCATATATATACATACAAAAATAGATGTACTTATATATACGTACCTATTCTTATCATACATACATATACACTAATGCCCGCATACACGCGCATCCGCACGCGCATGCATACATAGTAAATATAAGGCTATCTTATTTCAAATAAGTACTCTGAAAATATAAGGCTATCTTACTTCAAATAAGTACTCTGAATACACGAAAATCTTAAGGTACACTCGTATATGCATACATCCGAAAAACAATTATAACCAATGTCACCAGATCAGTAATTACATGTTCATAACAGATATTAATGTAAATATTTATGGGGGTTTACCGTAATTGATCTATTTTGTATCTAACCGTTACAAGTCTAGAGGTCTATCAGATTGTTAGATATTGGTAATTTTAAATTTGCATTTATGTCTGCATTTCGCCATCAATTCATCGCGTTTGTTTAAAAGATTATTGCGGTCGTATTTTAGGATTCTTATTTTCTCCTCTAAACATAAATTGCATCTCTGCCTAAATCCATTTGGGATATCCGAAAAGCACAGTATTGACCACGAAACTACCGGGGACCGGTTCTCATTTTTCAGAAGCCACCATTGTTTCGCTAATTCTGTTTTGTTCTTGAGATCTGGGTTGTTAAAAGAGTGTTTGTGGTCATAAAAGCGTTGTTTCCAGTTACCCGCGGAGATGCCGATGTAGACTTTATTGTCCCTGTTATTATCTACCGGATGAATAGTGGCCTTATACACCACACACTCAACTTTACAGTTACCGTCCAGTGGGCAGTTCTCTTTAACTTGGCAATTACATTTATCTACTGTAACCTTATTTTTACTAGAATTGTTTAGTAATTTACGATTATGGGTGCTGATTATTTTATCCATGTTTTTGGTACAAGAGTAACTAATTTTTATGGTTTTTCTATTAAATATCTTTCTGAGTGGATTATTCATGCTAAAATGCTTATCTACTAGGTTCAAGAATACTTTCCCGATGTTGATGTTAGATAGTTGGCAGTATGGGGGATTGAACCATGTTATTTTACGGCCTCTATTCCTGGATTTATTTTTATTTTCTTTCTTGATATATTTGAGTTTATCGCTATATCCACTTTTTTCTAGCGCTCTATTGTATAAATGTTTGTTTGTTTCAAAAATTTCCTTGTTAGCCGAAAGTTTATTAATTCTAGTATTAATCGTTTTAGGTACTTGTTTGATTATGCAGTTCGGGTGATTAGATCTAATATTGATATATGATGGTGTGTGATTATCTTTGTTGAAGGGTTTGTAAGTCCCCTTTTTTAAGTCTAGTGTAATGTCTAGATAGTTAACTTCTTTACAATTTGGGGTTATGTCTATTTTAAATCCTAGGTATTTGAAGGCTCTTATTATTTTTTTATGTATTTTGGATACCATGGGGCCGTCACTATTAGGGATGATAATTAGTCCATCATCCCTGTATAAACCAACTAAATTAGGTTCTACAATTCTGCTGAGTGTGTACATTATAAATATGCCCACCAGATCGGCAATCTGTGCTGAGTCAAAGGCACCCATCGGAACATCGAAGCTGTTGTTGTTTAATTTAATCCATGTTTCGTGGTTGTTTGTAAGGATGGATCTGCGACATGCCATAATAATTCTTACCTGCTCGTCAGATATATCCACGAAATTCCTAGCATAGTTAATGCTGTTCGTAAGTAACTCCTTGGAAATCGAGGGGTAAAATTCCATAATATCGAATTGTATAAAGGAGGCATTCCTCTTATTTTCAATTGATATAAACCATTTGATAGTATCCGAAGAATCCTTCCAAAGGTTGAAATTGGTAGCCTCCAGAGTTACTTTGATGATATTCTTGAGGAACTCCCTAGATACATGGCCGAGTTCCGATTTCGTAGAGTTGATCAGTCTAGCTTGTTTTTTAATGTGGAAATTTTTCTTGTGGTCCTTGATGAGTATGTATGCGTCTTTGTTATCGATTCTCCCCACTCTATCCTCGATGTCCAGCCTGGACGCAAAGTCCTTGGTTTCCTCATTAATTATCCTTTCAGTGTCGTGGGTATCTTTTCTGTAATTATTACAGATTTTTTCCAGAATAGTTTTTTTATACTCGGATGGGCACATCTTGTAAATATTCGCTGACTTATCAGCCTTCACCCAAACTTTGTTCGACTTCTTGATCTCTGCGATGTCTTTCTTCAGAGTGGACTGAAATTGGTTTGACTTTACCAACAGACTAAGATGGAAAGCGTATTTCTTTTTAAAGAATGAGGATTCTGATTACAAGGAAACCTTTACTTTCAGGTCACAGAATACCTGTAAACCCATTGAGGCTTTGAGGTCTTTCGAGACTGATCTTTTCGACATAGTCAAAAGAATTAAGTTCAAAAAATACTCAAACCAATTTCAGTCCACTCTGAAGAAAGACATCGCAGAGATCAAGAAGTCGAACAAAGTTTGGGTGAAGGCTGATAAGTCAGCGAATATTTACAAGATGTGCCCATCCGAGTATAAAAAAACTATTCTGGAAAAAATCTGTAATAATTACAGAAAAGATACCCACGACACTGAAAGGATAATTAATGAGGAAACCAAGGACTTTGCGTCCAGGCTGGACATCGAGGATAGAGTGGGGAGAATCGATAACAAAGACGCATACATACTCATCAAGGACCACAAGAAAAATTTCCACATTAAAAAACAAGCTAGACTGATCAACTCTACGAAATCGGAACTCGGCCATGTATCTAGGGAGTTCCTCAAGAATATCATCAAAGTAACTCTGGAGGCTACCAATTTCAACCTTTGGAAGGATTCTTCGGATACTATCAAATGGTTTATATCAATTGAAAATAAGAGGAATGCCTCCTTTATACAATTCGATATTATGGAATTTTACCCCTCGATTTCCAAGGAGTTACTTACGAACAGCATTAACTATGCTAGGAATTTCGTGGATATATCTGACGAGCAGGTAAGAATTATTATGGCATGTCGCAGATCCATCCTTACAAACAACCACGAAACATGGATTAAATTAAACAACAACAGCTTCGATGTTCCGATGGGTGCCTTTGACTCAGCACAGATTGCCGATCTGGTGGGCATATTTATAATGTACACACTCAGCAGAATTGTAGAACCTAATTTAGTTGGTTTATACAGGGATGATGGACTAATTATCATCCCTAATAGTGACGGCCCCATGGTATCCAAAATACATAAAAAAATAATAAGAGCCTTCAAATACCTAGGATTTAAAATAGACATAACCCCAAATTGTAAAGAAGTTAACTATCTAGACATTACACTAGACTTAAAAAAGGGGACTTACAAACCCTTCAACAAAGATAATCACACACCATCATATATCAATATTAGATCTAATCACCCGAACTGCATAATCAAACAAGTACCTAAAACGATTAATACTAGAATTAATAAACTTTCGGCTAACAAGGAAATTTTTGAAACAAACAAACATTTATACAATAGAGCGCTAGAAAAAAGTGGATATAGCGATAAACTCAAATATATCAAGAAAGAAAATAAAAATAAATCCAGGAATAGAGGCCGTAAAATAACATGGTTCAATCCCCCATACTGCCAACTATCTAACATCAACATCGGGAAAGTATTCTTGAACCTAGTAGATAAGCATTTTAGCATGAATAATCCACTCAGAAAGATATTTAATAGAAAAACCATAAAAATTAGTTACTCTTGTACCAAAAACATGGATAAAATAATCAGCACCCATAATCGTAAATTACTAAACAATTCTAGTAAAAATAAGGTTACAGTAGATAAATGTAATTGCCAAGTTAAAGAGAACTGCCCACTGGACGGTAACTGTAAAGTTGAGTGTGTGGTGTATAAGGCCACTATTCATCCGGTAGATAATAACAGGGACAATAAAGTCTACATCGGCATCTCCGCGGGTAACTGGAAACAACGCTTTTATGACCACAAACACTCTTTTAACAACCCAGATCTCAAGAACAAAACAGAATTAGCGAAACAATGGTGGCTTCTGAAAAATGAGAACCGGTCCCCGGTGGTTTCGTGGTCAATACTGTGCTTTTCGGATATCCCAAATGGATTTAGGCAGAGATGCAATTTATGTTTAGAGGAGAAAATAAGAATCCTAAAATACGACCGCAATAATCTTTTAAACAAACGCGATGAATTGATGGCGAAATGCAGACATAAATGCAAATTTAAAATTACCAATATCTAACAATCTGATAGACCTCTAGACTTGTAACGGTTAGATACAAAATAGATCAATTACGGTAAACCCCCATAAATATTTACATTAATATCTGTTATGAACATGTAATTACTGATCTGGTGACATTGGTTATAATTGTTTTTCGGATGTATGCATATACGAGTGTACCTTAAGATTTTCGTGTATTCAGAGTACTTATTTGAAGTAAGATAGCCTTATATTTTCAGAGTACTTATTTGAAATAAGATAGCCTTATATTTACTATGTATGCATGCGCGTGCGGATGCGCGTGTATGCGGGCATTAGTGTATATGTATGTATGATAAGAATAGGTACGTATATATAAGTACATCTATTTTTGTATGTATATATATGCGTACATGCATGCATGTGTTTGTGCAGTTGCTAGCATGTATGTGTGTGTGTGTATGTGTGTGTGTGTATGTATGTACTGCATATTTGCCTTATCAATGTATGTGTATATTTAATTAAACTCTTACCCCGGTTATTAAAACTTTCCAGGCCGTATGTATTATTTTACTTATGGGTATGTATGTGCAATTTAAAACTTTCCAGGCCGGATATGTTATTTTGTATATATGTATGTGTATATAGGTATATATGTGTATACATGGGTGCAGGTGTATGTGTGCATGTATGGGCATGTGCGAGTATATGAGTATAGGTATGTGTGTACGTACGCGTATGACTGAGTATGTATATGGGTATGTGTACGGGTGTGCATTTGTGTATGTATATGTATACATATATATGTATCTCTATTTTGCACATCTGAGGCTATGTGTGCATGTGCGTATATGGGTGTGTATATGTATATGTGTGTATGTGTGTGTATGTGCATATGTTTGTGTGTGTATATGTGTAGGTATGCATTCACTTAGTAGGGATGTTCTTTAATGAATACTTAAAGACGAAACACATTTATCTTCGATGTTTTAAAAAAATTTTAATTTAAGGTAGTAGGTATGGGGGTATATATGTATGTATGTGTGTGTACGTATGTGGGTATGTGTATATATATATATGTATATGTGTGTATGTGTGTATATATATATGTGTGTGTAGATGTAAGTATATATGTATGTGTGTGTATATGTATGTATACATGTATGTGTGTGTAGAGATAGATGTGTATATATGTGGGGATGTATGCAGATGTTATTTACTTAAAATAAGATAGCGAATTAAATTAAGTGTATGATATTATCACTAGACAATATTAGATTAAAATTAATTATAGGCTTCCATAGATTATAAACTAATGTAAGATGAATTTGTTAAAATCAGAGTATTTTTAATTTTCAAAGTAATTCTGACGCGCGTATCTAGAGAAATAGGGCACGTGAAGTGTCAATCGGCTGATGACAGCAGACTCGCTCGTTTCGTTTGCCGGGTGAAAAATATCGGTGGCCTTGATAATTTCAGGCTTGCCAAAAATTGTGTGTGTGTGATGTTAAGAATAGGTATATGTGTGCGTATGTATGGAGGCGTATGTCACCAGTTCGGATATGTAGAAAGATTATGTGCGCTTAACTCAGACGTTATTATTTAATAAAAATAAACAAAAAAAACCATAAGATTCCCTTAGATTAATTTAGTTAAATATAAGATGTTAATTCCTACTCGCTCTGTGTTGGGTGTTTGGACTGGCTGCTACCACTACTCCCTCTGATTGTATTCGAAGTGCCGAGGTTAACTCAATTTTCTATCAGTATCAAAAATGTAATTGTTAAGTTGGATGCTTGAATAAAACCGCAAGGTTGAAATAAATTATTGCATCGACAATCATGTAATTTCGTGTTATTATATTTTACGTTATTATTGCTCTGTTTACCACATTGAGCTCTCTTACCCGGATTTCTTCCTGGAATTATTCCATTATAACACTATATATATATATATATATATATATATATATATATATATGTGTGTGTGTGTGTGTGTGTAAAACGGACCAGTAATTTATGGGTTAGCATCATAATATTTTGAATAAGTGTAAGTCCTACAGGTAAACCACTGTAGTATTTATTTTATTGTAATTATTACTATTACCAACCAACCTATTATTATTATTCCCACTATTATTATTACTACTATTACTACTGTTACTATTACCATTATCATTATTACCATTTCTGCTATTATTATTACTATTACCATTATTATTACTACTACCATTATTATTATTATTATTATTATTATTATTATTATTACTATAACTATTCCTATTATTATTATTATTATTACTATTATTATTATTGTTATTATTACTACTACTATTGCATTATTATTATCCCCATTATTGCTATTATTAGTATTATTATTGCTACACCTATTACTTCTATTATTATTACTTTTATTTCTATAATTTTTATTTTTATTATCATTATTACGATTATTACTATTACTGCTATGAATATTATTATTATTATCACTATTACTAACATTATTATTATAACTATTTGTTACGTCTGGATGTTTATACGTTATCGGTTCAATCACAACTAAAAAAAATGAAGGTAGTACGAAGTAGAACCTTTAACAGATTTATTTAACAAACACACTGATTAAATTGAATTGTAGAAAAACCGCTGAACGTGAGATGCTTGTTTGATTGTGAAAGCCGTTCTGTTTACTTTTCACTGTCAGGCATACGACTTCTTTAATCAAAGGACGATAACTCTTTTCTCTCGTCCAAGAAAAATAACTCGATTTTGTTTTGTTCACAGCAAAAATCAGAGCTAGTGCTTCTTTATCCACTCTACTGTAATTTCGTTCAGCGGGTGTCAGGGATCTGGCTGCATGCATGATAGGTTTCTCAGTTCCATCTGTGAATATATGCGAGATCACTGCTCCCACACCATGATTTGATGCATCTGCTGCCACGACTATTTTCTTATTTGGATCAAAATGTGTGAGCAGTAGGTCAGAGTTTATGAGTGCTTAGATTTTGTCCACGGGCCATGACCTTTTTGCATCTTTTGTCAACAGTTATGAGTGGTGATTTGATTTGATGGAGTGAAGGCAAGAACTACCGTAGTAACTCACCATTCCCAGAAATGCGCATAGACTGCTAACGTCCGATGGGGGTGGCATGTGTTGAATGGCTGCTACATTAGCAGAATCTGGACGACGACTTTGACGATTAAAAATAAATTCCAAGTAATTTATTGAGGTTAAATAAAAATGGCACTTTTCAGGCCGGGGCTGGAAACCAGTCTTGGATGCAGGTTAGGACCTTGCTGATCCGTTTTGTTAACTGCTGGTTGGATTGCCCAACAACAATGATTTCATCCAAGTACGCAGCTGCACCTTCCACGCCAGTGAACATTGTGTCCATGATCTGCTGAAATATTGCAGGGGCTGTTTTTACCCCAATAGGTAAACGAGTGAATTGGAATAATCCACGGTGTGTGTTAATAGTAAGCAGCTTCCTGGAGGTTTCTACCACTTCGATTTGCAAATAAGCCTCCGTGAGGTCTAATTTTGCAAAGCAGGTGCCACCATTAAGTATGGTGAAGAGATCATCTAGGATTGGCAATGGGTATTGGTGATCCTCTAGTGTTGTGTTGAGGCCAGTTGAAAAATCAGCATACAACCGAATTGAACCATCGGCTTTCTTTACTACTACAATTGGTGCTGACCACCATGAATATGTCACCGGTATGATGACCTTCATTTCCTCAAGTCGTGTTACTTCCTGGTCCTCTACTGGCAATGCAGTATATGGCACTGGGCGTTTGGGTAGAAAAACAGGCTTAGAAAATGATTTAAAGCCTCTGTCTAAGTGCAGCGTCCAAAATTGTTTGTGAAGACTAGAGAAAATTGTTTCATGATGTCTTTGGTCTTGTCGATAATGCTGTTCTGTGGTTACGATCTGGATATCCCCTCACATATCCGGTTGAGCGGAATGTCGAGAAGACCAAGTAACTCGATAAAGTCAAATCCCAGCAAATTATGGCATGAGTTTGCTATGTATACGGTACCCGACACCGTTTTGTCCTTCATTTTAATGGTAACAGGTAATTGACCCGTGATGTGAACACTTTGTGCTACCTTACTTGTTGGTGTCAATGAAGGCTGGCTATGGTTTCCCATAGTTCTTTGTGATATAAGTGTAATATCGGAGGCAGTATCCACCTGCAGCTGAATTGTACTGCAACATATTTTCGGTTTGATTTTTGGTTTGGAAGAAAAGTTGGTACCAGACTGTTTGTGTTTGGTTTGTGATGTTGTCGGTGCCTGTTATGTGAGGTTTGTCTATTATGGGTTGGTTTTTGTCCTTGATGGGTGCAAAATCCCTCTTTATGTCCCAGTCGATTGCAGCTGCAACAGCGGTGTGTCTTGAATGTACAGTTTCGTACAAAATGCCAGCTGCCACGGTCCCAGCAAGCGGTTGAGGGGTTCACAAATGTTGACGTCGGTGAGGTGGTCCGACATTGTTTTTAAACTGTGTTAACCGTGAATGCTTTCGTTTGTTGCATCATGCTTTAGATTAACGAGATGCTGATATTTCTATAGCGACTTGTTGCAATGTAATTTCTAGATTTTGCTCTATATTTGACAAAATCCGTGTGCGAATGTCTGCCTCCCCTGCCGATCTCAAATCACACACAAAAATTAAACATTTGAATTGAGCGTCCGTGGTGGAAGATATTTTAAAAGGTTCACATTCTCTGTTCACAATGCCTGCATAAGTTAAGAAATCGGTCGAATCAAACTTCGTTATGCTGAGACAATAGAAACGCATATTAAATAACGAAATCTGCTCACCGAAAATCTGCCTCAGAGTCTCCAGCATGTCGTCGAAGTTGTAGTCACGTGGGTGTTTAGGTAGTATGTAGTTTGTATACTGATCGTGTTCCGACGTCCCAAGCTTCTGTAGCAAAAGTCTGACTTTCCAGTCGTCAGCTTGTTACTTGAATTCCACACAGAAAAGCTTTTCAAAGCGTGAAAACCACATCGATTTAGTTAGTGAGTCGAAATGGAACTCCGTAATTCCAGTTGCAACCGATTTTGCCGATGTCGTAAGCTTTGTTTCCAAAAGCGATGGTGCAGGTGTTGAGAATCTATCTGAAAATAATTCAATCAAATTTAATTGTTGTTGCATTAATTGCTGTATGGGGCAATCCATCTTTGAAAATGTAAATTTGCGTTACTGTAGCTCTTAAAAAACTATTCCCGTCGCCAAATGTTACGTCTGAATGTTTATACGTTATCGGTTCAATTACAACTAAAAAATGAAGGTAGTACGAAGTAGAACCGTTAACAGATTTATTTAACAAACACACTGATTAAATTGAATTGTAGAAAAACCGCTGAACGCGAGATGCTTGCTTGATTGTGAAAGCCGTTCTGTTTACTTTTCACTGTCCAGCATACGACTTCTTTTATCCAAGGACGATAACTCTTTTCTCTCGTCCAAGGGAAATAACTCGTTTTTTTTTTGTTAGGTTGCCCTAACACTATTATTATTATTATTATTACTATTATTTTTACTATTACTACTATTATTATTATTATTATTATTATTATTATTATTATTATTATTATTGTAAATACTATTATTATTACTATCTTCATTATATTTACTTTTATTACTACTGCTACTACTATTATCACTAAAGCGACTATTATTATTGTTACTACCATTATTACTATTATTGCAGCAACATTAAGAACGATAACTCTAAGTCTTGATTCATACTTGTAAAATTATAACTTATTTCTCTTAAAGTTTGCCCCATATTAAAATAATTTGAGGGCTTCTACATAATTCAAATTGTATTATTTATTTTTAAGACGAGATCTCTTCATTTTATTAGTTTACTTGGATTCTACCCCTTACTATTTGTTGATCACCGAAGCTGATATATATACTATTGTGAGAATAACATTCGCCATGAGAATAGTAGTCCGAATAATCCAAATAATATAGATTTTTTGTGCTTTTGTGTTTTGTGTTTAATTCTTTTCTGTCCACCAAAATAAAACATCCGTTCTTTTTTTGTTGTTTTTTGTTTTGTTTTTGCATCTCTCTCTCTTTCTCTTTTACAGTCTACAGCAGATTCTCGGATGGTAAGATAGATCGCTTTTGCCTCTTTATTCAACTTCTTCCTCTCCATTCCGCCACCCCACCTCTTCTCTCCTTCTATTTATTTAGTTCTTTCTTTTCCATACTTCTTTGTTCACTCCCTTTTTCATTCCCTTTACCTTCTTCCACAGTTTTTTCTTCATCACACTTGATTCATATTCCCTTTCTCCTCTCTCCCTTCTCCTGTTTTTATTCCTCCCTTTCCACTTTCCTTCTTTCCTTTCCACTCTTTTATAACAATCTATTTTGTCTTTGTTTGTTTTTATATAATTATTATCATAGTTTCCTTCTTTTTCATTGATGTTTTCATTTTCTTCATTTCTCTTTTTTCTTCATATTATTTCTTACTAACTGTGTCTACCCCACGTTGTCCGGAATGCAGTAAAGTCATTTTAGTTTTTAATTTTTCTTTTGTTTGCACATTTTAAAACTTAAGGTAGACAACTCCTATTATATTCTTCAATTTAAAATGAGTTATCCCACTTACTGATTTTTATTTTTAGTGATTTAAATATATTTTAGCAGTTTTCTAGTCCAGACTAAGTAATTTATAAATAAATTATGGCTAACTACGTTATTATATTGGCAATGACACGCCACAGCAATAACAAATGTAAATTGCCTTGTGAGATTTAAAGTTTAATTTGTTAGCTAAAATGCTATTTTGGTCTAACTTTGAAAATCTGACAAGATAACTTGGCTAAAGTATATTTTAGGGTAAAAAATTAGTACTATCAAAAATTAATATTTTTTAAATTTTTTTCAGGAGAGGATATTTTCAACAAAAAAAATAATAATTTGGGAAAAACATGTTTTGAAGAAGTTTTTTAAATTTTTTTCTAAGATTAGCACTTATATTCACAAGTAAAAATATATTTAATATCATACTACAGTTTTTACATTGGATATTCTCCCCAGATAGTTACTATAAATGCAGCAAATACGTCCGTACCACACATACTCCATCACCAGGTGTGCTCGTATAAATAGGTGTGGAACAAGGCTTCACTCGTTCTTCACTGTCGTCTCAACTTTCGTTTACCCAATGTAAAAACTATAATATGTTATTAAATGTATTTTTACTTGTCATATAAGTGCTAATCTTAGAAAGAATTTTTTTAAATTGTTAAAAAAAATTTTTCCAGAATTATCTGTTTTCTGGAAAATGAAATTTTTTTTTCTTGAAAAAAAAAGTTCTTTTTTATGGAATATGATTCATTATGGTTAAAAATGTCCTCTCCTGAAATTTTTTACAAAAACACAGTGCTATGAGCTTTTTACCCTAAAATATATTTCAGCCAATAACTATATATGTAAGAATTAACAATCAAATTATTTTTCTTGAATAATGAAATGTTCTTGTGGTACAACAGATAAAAGTGCTCGTAATAATCATTCTAAGTACCAGGCTTCTGGAGATTGAAGGTTCGATCCTCAGTACAGGAGATACTAAGGACCTAATTAAGAAGTACTTAAGACTTCAACCCTGTTATGGCTGACGGAATGAGAAAAATCTACCTCCGTGAATAAAGAGTTCAGTTTGAAATTTTGTACAGATACACGAGTTCGACAAGACGCACCTGAAGAAGGTCGAAAGTTACATCGGCTGAAACGTTATAAGAATAACATTCAAGATGAGAACAGTAGTCATAAGAAATGAAAAATGCTATTTCAAACATGACAGGACAGTGCTTCTTATAGGTGTGTTCATTAAATCTTCGAGTGTAGTAATAGAAAACATAAATTTGTCACAGATAGAATCTCTCCTGGAAATGACATGAAACTGCAGCCGATCGTATATACATGAATTTAAATTATAAATAAACTAGTTAAAGCAGCAAACAGCATGAATAAATATTTAAAGACATTAAGAACTTGAAGCATAAAAAGTTTACCAA
The DNA here is from genome assembly GCA_963556195.1 of Sepiola atlantica. Classification (NCBI taxonomy): domain Eukaryota; kingdom Metazoa; phylum Mollusca; class Cephalopoda; order Sepiida; family Sepiolidae; genus Sepiola; species Sepiola atlantica. Next base: position 51,064,909 of record OY744531.1, read on the forward strand.
AATACGGGATTCAACATTAAATGACTCGAAGAAAAAAGGGTTGATATGCCATAAAACCAAACAAACAACATTGTCTTGATTTTTTCCATCTTAGATTGAGCTTGATCAGCTCTCTGAATTTTGGTTATACTGAACATTTGATCTGATTAATGCATCAGGATCAAAGATATTGAAAAATAGGGGTTAAATCTTCAAACAGATTACACTGACATTGCTAATCAGCTCATCTACTCATTTTTATTCAAACCAAAGTTCAAATATTATGTTTTAAACCTGTCTTATAGTGAATTAAGTATTGAATCGGCTGAATACTATATATATATATATATATATATATATATATATATATATATATATATATATATATATATATATATATATATACTAGTAGAATACACGTCTCATGACGGGTATGAGCAATAAATATAGCATTCGTTTTAAATGTTAATGTTTTTTCTTTCTTTGGTGGGTATTGTACGGTTTCGGTGCCCCCCCCCCCCTAAATGATAAAGATTACAAAGAAAAAATAATGTACCCACGTTACTTACCCTGTTGCCTAGAATAAATATTCCATAATTTGTAATGACAAGTTCAATAGTTTAGTATTTTACCAAGCACATACATATTATTGATGCTCACGTACGCACCAATCCTTTTACAAATGTATCACTTAATATAACACAAAATGTGTAACTTTTAAACCATCGGGTGAAGAGCGGTCATTCCTGGTATTCTTTAGCGCCATGGGCTGAAATTTGAGTGTTTATGAGAAGCCAAAGGTATCGATCGACGATCGAACTAATGTATAATGTTATTTTAAATAAAATATGTTTTTGCATATGTAATTGAGCACTCTAGTCATTCCTTCGATACAAACACACAACATTACTCTCTATCTATATCTTTCTCTCTCGCTTTCTCTCTCTCTCTCTCTCCATGTATATATATATATATATACTTAAAATGAGCTTTTTACTTAATGCCAAAAGAAATTCATAGCAAACTCTTTTTACAATTGTTTCAAGGTAATTTCATTCCTGAAACTCGTATTTTAAACACATTCTGAATTATTGTTTTTCTCCTTCTTTATGATAGTCCCAAATCAATATATATACTAGTTTAATTCCTATATAATTTTATTTCTAGCTACCATATCGCAGAATGGTTCTTGGGTGTAGTGTTCAGATATTATTATTATTATTATTATTATTATTATTATTATTATTATTATTATTATTATTATTATTATTGTTATAAAGAATTTTATTTGATATGCAAATTACCATATCACACGATAGTCTTAAGGGTAGTATATTATTATGATTATTATTATTATTATTATTATTATTATTATTATTTGATTATTATTATTTATTTATGTATATATAAGTAAAATTTTAAGCTGAATTATTTCGACACTTGATTGGGGAAATGGTAGTTTGATCTGTACCATTGGAGAGCCATGCATATAACTGTCCTGTTTTTAAATCTCCGAAACAGTTACATGGTAAACAGCTGATGATCCCCGTGTTAATATTAGATGCTTACGTTAAGGTCTCCTGCTTTTGTTTCACTGTTAGATACTTAATCCTCCTTTTTATTTTATTTACTTACTATTATATATTTTATTTATTTATGAATTTTCCAACGAATGTTAAGTCTGGACTATTTTGGATTTAGTTACTTTCTCTGGGAATTTAAACTGCATTTTTCTTCTTTTTTTTGTCTTTTTGTTTAAAATAACTCAAAGCTTCTTTAGACTATATATATATATATATATATATATATATATATATATATATATATATATATATATATATATTAGACCTCTTCAAAATTGACCTTTTTCTTCAAACATATGGAAACTGATATTATTCCCATTCTCCAAGGTCTAAATTAGCTAAATATACCAGTTATTGTGATCTTGGACCTTGGCTATGCCTGCCTCAAGAGCCATGTAATTTTATTGTGGACACATAGCAATATTAGCAGCTTTGAATTGAAAAATGCAAAACATCATGTCATTTAATTGTAATAATTCCTTTCACCTATAGCAGGTAGGATCTTCAGACCTAAACTGTACACTTTTAGCAACAACTCTTTAACAAATGGAAAAGAGTTTACATCCGGAAGCGGAGCCTCTCACCAGAATCAGTAAGGAGGGGGGGGGGGGTTCTCCTCTTTCTTTTTGGAAGGAGAGAATTCAGTTCTTCAAACCTTTGGTTTTACAGACAATTTAGCATTGGTTTATGGCTATTATAAGTAGTTGGTATATCTATTGGGCCTCCCAAATGTCAGCCTCACTACCACCCTTTTCTCCTCATGCCCCATATCTCTATCTAGGCCCACTACTTATGTATCGCAACCCTTATTCTTACCATCCCCACACATCCATCACAGGAGCCTCGGCCCAAAAGCAACCAAATTTATTTAATTTAAATACAGTGATAATATTATAATTACCAATAGAATTTAGAAAGTTCACCTAAATTACTCCTTAACCCATAATAGCAAAAGGATAACTTCAAACTAACATGCCATTGTAATGTCTAAGAATAAGTTATGTCTATTCCCTAAACAGGGTTTTCCCATCTGACCCTCCCAACCACTAGTTATTTTTATAAAATCTCTATATACATTCGTCCTCTCTCCAGCATTTGCCACTGCCTGGTGTTACTGCTTCATCTGAACTAACATGGATCCTATGTTTTTTTTTACTAATGGGTCACCACTTATCAAGGCACGGGGGTCACTCGAGGATAATGGTTAAAAATATTGTCAGTTGGACGATGATCACCACCATGAGAAGATTGGAAACAATGAATGGAATAAGCAGGAGGTTAATTAAGAGTTATTGATTATCCAAGAGGACGGCTCAACAAGTATTTGTTTACATTAGACTTGAAGACGACCCTATTTTAGTCCGTAGGGGAGCAGCCCTGTAGTATTTTGTCCCACAGATGGGATGTTCTAGGACAGAAACTCTGTTCATGGAAGGTCCGTTTGATTATTTTTGTAGAGAGGAAGAGAGAGAGAGAAAGAGAGAGAAAGAGAGAGAGATAGAGAGAGAGAGAGAGTTCTTTGCTGTTGTTATAACTAGACTAGTTCTTGCTGTGAATGTTTTCACAGAGGGGCCAGGGATGCATTTTTCGTAAAGTTATATATTAATATTACGTTTATTATTACTATTAGTAGCCTCAAATAAATATTATTTCTAATACTAGCCGAGACACATAAATTGCAATGTGCCTATACTAATAATTGACTTTTGGATCATCATAATCATCATCATCATCATCATCATCATCATCATCATCATCATCATCATCATCATCATCATCATCCGATTTATTTTTAATAGGCCTTTGATTAGTCCTCTATGGGAGGGTGGCGCCTGTCTGTCAGTCCTAATCGAAGTCTTCCTTTCCAGGCTCGGCGGTCGCAAGGAGCAAAGTTTGCAATCCCAAGGAATGCACGGTTATATTATTTATAAATCCATATCTTCATTCATACACCCACTTTATACTCGTATACGTTTAAAAGCCGTTTATTATACGTTTGTACGTATATTATATACGTTATATGTGTATTATACATTTAAAAGTTATGTCATCTCAAATTATCATAACACAAATAATAACCCGATGTCTATAAATTAGATTTAATCATAATATTTATCATAATAGCTAAAATTATCTATCACTTATTTCATTAGTTGTAATGTTAAAGTTGAAAAAATTAATAGTTGCAATCGTGTTGAGGATATTGATATAATTTAATGCTGTACTGTAGTTTTTCTATCATAGAATTTTCTCAAAATTTACTTAACTTATCTGATATCACTTTTTGTTGTTTTAATTTTAGATTAGGCTTATCGATTTATTATCTTAAACTTATTTCTGTGTCTGCATCTAGAGATGATCTTGCTCATTTTATTTAATATGTTCTTGTGTTCATACCTTAATATTCTAATTTTCTCCTTCAGGCATAGGTTGCATTACTGTTTGAAGCTTTGGGGGTGTTTTCCACCGATAGATGAAAATAACGTTTATATAATCCTAAACATTATTTTTCGAATCCCGTACTAAAAACACAAATGTCAAACATTTTGGATCAATAATGGAAAATAACTTTACATCTGTGGCTTCCTGGTCGATTTTATGCAGATCTAATTGTGCTATAGAATTTTGTTTGGTTTCGTTACAGTATATCAACCCCTTTTAGGTTATTTTATGCTGAAGCCCAATAGCTTTTGTAAACTAGTCATTGTATAGGGTGCCCCCCCCCCAAAAAAAAGCACCCCATGCGATCGGTAATAAAATGAGCAATCCTTTCTGCAAGCCAATTACATTTAGTACAAATAAACCTCAGTCTATGCCTGACTTGTCCACCAAGTTTCAATCATAAATGTCCAACAGTCTTTGGTCTATAATCGTTCAATGATAGGCACACAAGTGTCAATAATTCTGACACACTCCTTTTTGGCATTGGAATATTCTGGGGATTGTTTTGATAGACATTATCTTTGAGATAAGCCCACATATAAAAATTTGGGTTGGTAAGGTCAAGTGAGTATGAAACCCATTAGGATCACACCTCCTACTGATGAGACCACAATCAAAACGTCTCCACGGTAATAAAACAAAGATTGTTAGACATTCATGACTAAAAGTTGGTGGACATGTGAGGCATAAAGTGAAGTTCATTTTTACCAAAAATGTTTAGATTGCCGAAAGGATTGTGAATTTGATTAACGATTCCATGGGTGGATGGAATTTAATTTAGGTCACTCTGTTATATGATTAATTAGATATTACTATTTTAATTATATTTAGGGTAAATTACGGGTTACTACCTTCTAACAACTGGATCATTGCATGAATGACCACAATAGAACCGCAAGATGATTACATAGTCTGTGGCACAATCCATTACACCAATAATGAAACTCCCTTTCGATTTTTGCCTGCTATTTTCACTTCCTTATTGAAATTTTCAATCACAAACTTTGAATGTTATTTGCTATTTTTACTTTTCTTGTTGCATTTTAAAATTCTAAATGCTAGTTTGTATTATCTGTAATATTCGGACTACTGTTCTCATCTTGGATGTTATTCTTACAACGTTTCGCCCGACGTAACCTCCAACTTTCTTCAGGAGTATTTTGTCGAACTCGGGAATATTTCTGTCGAACTCGGGAATCTGTACAGAATTTCGAACAGAACCCTTTATTTAATCCATGGGGGTAGCTTGCTCTCGTTCTGTCAGCCATGACCGGGTAGAAGTCTTAAGTAATTCGAAATTGTATTCTTAGCATTGCCTGCACTGAAGATTAAACCTTTGCACGGACCCATGGCATAACGGATAAACTGCTAATTAATAATCAGTTCTAAGTGACAGTCTTCTGGAGATTGAAGGTTACATCCTCAGTGCGGGCGATACTAAGAATACAATTACGAATTACTTAAGACTTCTACCCGGTCATGACTGACATAACGAGAACAAGTTACTCCCGTGGATTAAATAAAGGGTTCTGTTCGAACTTCTGTACATTCCCGAGTTCGAAAGAAAGATCCCTGAGTTCGACAAGATACTCCTGGAGAAGGTTACATCAGCCGAAACGTTGTGAGAGTAACATTCAAGATAAGAACAGTAGTTCCAATGATCCAAATAATACGAATTATCAATCCTCATCCAAAAAATTCCGAAACTTAAACTTATATATAAAATTTATTTACTATCATATTTGTTTTTAATGTTTCTTGTTACTATGTTGAAAAATATAAAATCGGTCGTTATCACCCTGAAGTTATTTTGAAAATGCTCATATTGCAACTCGGAATTAAATGGGGAATTTACAGAAAATCCCTCTTCTACTAACATTCTAATGATGTAGTTTGCTTGCTTGACACCATGCACACCTTTCATCTCTACATGACTGTCTTAGATGATGGAAGAAATGGCGAATTACATAAATAAATGGTGGATGATAAGAGAAGCGATGAGAGAAATAGAATGATATATAAATAATTAAAAGAGAGTGATCAGATGAAAGAGAGAGAAAGAGAGAAAGGGGGGGGGGAGAGAGATAGGAGAATAGAAAGAGGGTCTATAATAACATCACAAGAGGGTTTCATAAATATTTGGACTTTTCAAACATTTATGAATACCTTTTGTAATTTCCAAATAAAGAAGAGAGTTATGATAACGGGAATAGAAGGGGAGAGAGTGTTGAAGAAAAAGAAGGGAAAGAGAGAGAGAAAAAGGAAGGGGAGGGCGGAAGAGAGATAGGTGAATAGAGAGAAGGTTTATTATGACATCACAAGAGGGTTTCATAAATATCTGGAATTTTCAAATATTTATGAATACTTCTTGCAATTTCCAAATATAGGAAAGAGTGATAGAAAAAGGGAAGAGAAGAGGGTGTTGAAGAAAGAAAAGGGAAAGAGAGAGAAGTGGAGGAAGAAAGAGAGGGTATATTATGTCATCACAAAAAAGTTTCATAAATATTTGGAAATTCATAAATATTTAATAATATATATGACAAATCATGATTCAACATGTCATGGGTGGTCTAATACACTGTATAAAAATATTGTTATCGAAATTCCAATAAATAAAAATTAATTTTATTTTAATCTTTTGAAAAATTACTTGAATAATGATTATTTTATTTCTTGTTTCAGTTTTATTTCAGCACAATTGATTCAAATCAAAATACTATCGCATTTAAAAGCATAATAAGATCAAAATGTGGAATTGTGATATGATATTAAAATCAAACAATTATTTCCCTTTAACACTTGCCAATCCAACTTCTGTACACATCAGAACATATAAAAGATAATAAAACAAAAGTTTTTGAAAAAGCAAATAAAGAAAAAACGGATCTAACTAGTCTAAACACAATAAATAAATTCAAAGTGGTATCAACACAATTAATTGTAATAGATATGTTTATTTCGCACCTTTTACACTTTTCTGCAGCATACATTCACTGCGGATCCGGTTCAATAACATGCCAGCTGCCATTGTTAGCCCACATCATAACTTGAGATAAATAAAATAGAAATGCTTGAGAAGGGATGGTTTTTTTCTCGAAATATCGTTCTATATCGGCTTGACATATGCAACTTGGTGAAAACTGGAAGCAAATATGATTATTAAAATAGATAGATCAATAAATTAAAAAGAAAAACTGTATCTTGTTTTCCATTATTCCTTCTTATAATCTGTATATTTACACATTGTTATTAGCCTTGTATAAATTTTATATATATATATATATATATATATATATATATATATCTTCACACAATGCTTGAAGAAAAATAACTTGATATAGAGGAAATAGAAAGACGTGAGAAGTGAGAGATTTCCCTGAAATATCATGATATACCGGCTTCACACATAAATCACTCGTGGGCAAAGTGAAAACCGGGAGCAAGTAAGATTTTTTTAAATAAATGAAACAAAAATACAGACAACAGTGGAAAAGGCCTCACTTTGGTTGTGGTTGAAAAGGGATGATTTTAGCTGGAATGAGAGATAATTTTTTTTTATGGAAAACGCTCCAGACAAGGCATGAAGCCACTTGATGTAAGGAGCTAACAAGATGATTAGACAGGATATAGCTATTGGCCTTAGTCTTTAAAAGACCAAGGCTATAGGTAAGAGGAGAACAGTCAACAAGAAGAGAGTTCCAAAAACCGCAGGCTTGTGGAAAGAAGCTACTTAAATAGGAAGCTGTATTACAATGAAGTGTAAAAACATTGAAGCGATGGAGCTGGAACATTGAACATTGAAGTCGAACGAGCTGGAACAAAGGAAGCAGGGAACAGATCACACAATTATGAAGAACACATGCCATAATAGTAATTATAGAAACCACTGAGACTAGCAACATCACATCTGTGAGAGAGAGAGAGGATTCAGAGAAGAAGAAAGGGTAGAGCCAATCAAATTACAGATACGTTTCTGCGCTTTATTTGACGTTCATAAACGAAACTATGAAAAACATTAAACATAACAACAAAAACGAAAACATAGGAAACGAAAGAGCAATAGTCAGCACTAGATCAAATAATGGCAACTCAAGTGTGGGTGGGTACTGTCGTACCAGTGTTATCAGTCGAGGATAAGAGGTCGAAACTGGATGGTACCGTATCCTCCTGATGATGCTATTGGCTTAGATCCAAGATTTGAGATGCTGGCTATGAAGCACTAAAGTGTCTGAAACTTTCCTTAGCTTTCTATAAATTGTCTACATAAAATTAGGTGTACAAAAAAGTGACGAAATTAATAAAACGATTAAAAGATCTCAATTATAAATATAGGTTGAAATCTTTAGGTTAAACTACTTTACTAGTAAGAAGAATGAAAAGTGATTTAATTCAAAATAATTAATGGGATTTCTAAATAAGGAAGATACTTTTTTAATATCTTTCTTTGCACTGGTAATTTATTAGCAAGAAAGATTTCAAAAACTTAATCTATCACACAAAATAATTTTTTTTATAATAGAGCAATATATTTTCGTTAAATATTGCCTAGTCAAGGTAAGAATATTATTATTTTTTATATTATTATTTTCATTTTTCGTCTTCTTGTCTCATGTTTGAGGTTAGACGTTTCATAAATGACTTCCAACTTTTCCTGTCTGTTGCCATTTCACTTGTGCCGCCCGCCAGTATCAGGTCATCATCAACTGATCTCCTTCATGTCTTAAGTGGCCTACCACATGGCTTTAGGCCATCGATGTCATGTGGGACACACTTTGGAGTATTTTGGATGATGGGCGACGTGGCCATACCAGTTGAGACATCTTTATGCAAAATACTTTCTCATGGAGGTTGGTAGAGTGAGATCGGCAATTTTCACCACCCGATGTGCTGCAACCAGGATCGTGTCAATCTGACGTTTCGTTGTTGACCATGTTTCACAAGCATACATGTGTTGTATGCTGCCATTCTCGCAATAAACTGAATGAATTCAGAAATAATGGTAAAATAAATATGTTGGAATGTAATTTCTGAATTTTAACATTAGTGAATATAAAATATTATGCATCAGAAAATCAAATTCTAAAGATTTTCACACATTTTTGGAAATAAATAATATAGAGAAAGATTAAGGTGTCATACAGGGTGACCCAAATTAAATGCCACTCAAATAATATAGAGAAAGATTAAGGTGTCATACAGGGTGACCCAAATTAAATGCCACTCAAATAATATAGAGAAAGATTAAGGTGTCATACAGGGTGACCCAAATTAAATGCCACTCAAATAATATAGAGAAAGATTAAGGTGTCATACAGGGTGACCCAAATTAAATGCCACTCAAATAATATAGAGAAAGATTAAGGTGTCATACAGGGTGACCCAAATTAAATGCCACTCAAATAATATAGAGAAAGATTAAGGTGTCATACAGGGTGACCCAAATTAAATGCCACTCAAATAATATAGAGAAAGATTAAGGTGTCATACAGGGTGACCCAAATTAAATGCCACTCAAATAATATAGAGAAAGATTAAGGTGTCATACAGGGTGACCCAAATTAAATGCCACTCAAATAATATAGAGAAAGATTAAGGTGTCATACAGGGTGACCCAAATTAAATGCCACTCAAATAATATAGAGAAAGATTAAGGTGTCATACAGGGTGACCCAAATTAAATGCCACTCACCTATGGAAGCGTTAAAATAATTGACAATATTTCTGCAATCCAAACATATTTGGTACAAATAAACTTTAGATTATACTTGACTTGTTCACCGAGTTTCAGTCATGAATGTCCAACAGTCTTTGTTTTATCGTTGTTAAATAATGTGTTTTAAATGTGCAGTTCTAAGATGTAAGCACACATAGATACGATTGATTTTTGCTGTGATGGTTTCTTTTTAGTTGACGAATAGTCTTGGGATAGACATTATCTTAAAGTGAAACCCACATATGATTATCTGGAGGATTATGGTCCAGTGAGAGTGAAAACCATTCAGGATCATACCTCGTACTGAAGAGAAGATCCTGAAAGTGTCGCCGCATATAATTGACTGGCGACAAAGACTGTTGAATATTCTTGACTTAAACTTTTGGTAGGTGACCTATATATATATATATACATATATATATATATATATATATATATATATATATATATATATATATATATTCTTCAATAAAAGAGAAATGTCTACTATGGCATGGCTGTTGCAAACATATTTTATTTTTACTTTAATTCACTCTAAACAAGGCACAATGCCACTGAGATGTAAGGAGCTAATGTGAATTTGGAGCCATACCTACAGTAGCATCCTAAGTGGGGGATGCATCGAGATGCTTGTTCACATTACATTTAAACTTATGCATGTTGGTACAGTCAGGGAAACATGGAGCATGGAGGGAATTTCAAACGTTTGTAGTACAAAAAAAGAAGCTATCAGAGTAGAAAGCCTTCCGGCATCTGGCAACCTATACGAGGCCTGTATAAAAAGTATTCGGCCTTAGGCCAGAAAAAATATTCAAATACGTGATGGGGTTGTGACCCTAATCCCCTTCAAAGTAGACCCCTTGTGCTTGCACACACTTAGCCCACCGATCCATCCACTGCCAGAAACACCTCTGGAAGTCTTGTTTTGGAATGATGTTCATCTCCGCCGTCACATTAGATTCAGCAGGTGTTTGGAGAAGATGCGATGTGTAACACAAATTAAGGAGTGGTTCAACCGATTCAAAAATGGCCGCACATCAGTGGAGAGTGACTAGCGTTCTGGCAGGCCCCAAACTGCAGCTGTTGTTGAGAGGGTGCGAAAAAAGAGATAATGTGGAACGCGACGGTGGAGGTGAACACCATTCCAAAAGAAAACTTCCAGAGGTGTTTCCGGCAGTGGATGGATCGGTGGGCTAAGTGTGTGTAAGCACAAGGGGACTTCTTTGAAGGGGATTAGGGTCCCCACCCCGTCACGTATTTGAAATAATTTTTCTGGCCTAAGGTCGGATACTTTTTAGACAGGCCTCGTACAGTGAAAGAGATGAGATTTTGTTGTATTGCCAGGTTGGTCGGGGGGGGGGGGGATTACATTGAGGGGGCACCAGTGCAGTAAGATCGTCGGAGCACATTCCATTAAAGTACTTGTAAAAAAAGCATAGGGATGTAACATTGTGGCGATGGGACAGGGCTGGAGCTTTGTAAATAGTGGCTGACCTATTAGATTAAAAGCTTTTTTTAGACCCTAAGAGAAGAGACTAGTGGTTGATACACAACCCAATTGGTATTGCAACACTTTTAGAATGCAGAATTTACAGCGAGACTTATTTTCCAACACATTTGAAGAATTTAACCGATGAAAATACGTTTTAAATTAATATTTTAAAAATTCCTGTTCTTGGTATAAATAAAGCATTACATTGACAATATTGGGAGCTTTCAGATGAATATTTAGAAAAATATGAACTTGATGGAGGTGATACTAATGTGCTGTTAACCAAATCTCACTGAAGTAAAAAAAAACAGTGTATTTTTAGGTACTGTGTTCTGGCATTAAATAATTCTCCAAACGTATGGATATGCTGTGCTAATCAACACCAAAACAAACCAAGCTAAAATAATAAAAAATGGTTTACAAAAACGTACTGATATAATGATTACCAAACCATACTGAAATGAAAATATTTTATTTTTACGCATTGTGTTTCGGCATTAAATACACCTCCAAACGTATTTATATGCTGTTAACTAAACTAATCTAAACCAAACCAAATTAAAAAACTAAAATAATTTTTTCTTCAGGTATTGTATACTGGTATTAAATAACTCTCCAAAAGTATTGATATGCTGTATTGTAATCAAACCAAACAAAACAAAAATTTAAAAAAACACTTTCGAATATGCATTGTGTTCCAACATTAAATACCTCCAAAATCTACTGATATGCACTTAACAGTTCCAAACTGAAATAAAAATAGTTTAATTCTTTTAATCTAACTAAAATAAATAATTGTTTCTGATATATATTTTTTTCAGTATTAAATAACCTCAAAATGTATTGATATACTGTTAATCAAAACAAACTAAAATAAAAGTTTTCTTTAGGTATTAAATAATCGCCCAATCTTCTTCTTCTTCTTTTTCTTCTTCTTCTTTTTCTTCTTCTCCCTTCTCCTAGTCTTCTCCTTTAGTCCTCTCCTCTCCCCTCTCCTCCACCTCTTCCCCCCTCTTCTATTAATTTACGGTCACTTTTCCCTTAGCCAAGTGTCAGACGATTTTTGATATTTCACAAGCTCACTCTCTAATCTTCATGGTTCGTTAACTAAACTAATATAAACCAAACAAAGATATAAAAAGGTAGTTGGTTTTTTTTCAGGTATTATGTACTCTATAAAAAAATAGTTTCCAATATGCAAACTAATCAAACTAAAATAAAAAAGTAGGGGTTTTTTCAGGTATTTTGTACTGTATAAAAAAATAGTTTCCAATATGCAAACTAATCAAACTAAAATAAAAAAAGTAGGTTTTTTTTTCAGGTATTTTGTACTGTATAAAAAAATAGTTTCCAATATGCAAACTAATCAAACTAAAATAAAAAAAGTAGGGTTTTTTTCCAGGTATTTTGTACTGTATAAAAAAATAGTTTCCAATATGCAAACTAATCAAACTAAAATAAAAAAAGTAGGTTTTTTTTTCAGGTATTTTGTACTGTATAAAAAATAGTTTCCAATATGCAAACTAATCAAACTAAAATAAAAAAAGTAGGGTTTTTTTCCAGGTATTTTGTACTATATGAAAAAATAGTTTCCAATATGCAAACTAAAATAAAAATAGTTTCATTTTAAATATTCGGAATTAACCTCCACAAAGCAAACCAAGCCAAATTAAAATAATTGCTTTTCAGGTATTATGTACTGACATTGAATAATTCCCTAAAGTATTTATATGCTGTGTTAACCAAACCGAACTAAAAAGAAATACTTTCCAATATACATTGTGTTTCAGCATTGAATAACTCTAAACTGCATTGATATGTAGTTAACCTTGCCAATCAAAAATAAAATTAAAAATTGTAGTGCTTCTCCATGGTTTCACATAGAATGAATATGGATGTCATAAAGAAATAGCAAGAAACCTTTATGATGTACTTACTTGTGAGGGAAAATAAATACCGTGCACCAAAATTACAGAAAATTTATCCAGTAGTTTTGTTTTTAAAAAATAAATTTAACTTTTAGTCGTCCACGAAATATCGTTGCAATTACCGTTTTTTTTTTGTTTAAACGCGAAAAAAAGGAATTATCTTCTTTGAATATCATGATAATTGTGACGATATACCACGTACGGTTAAAAGTTGCATTTATTTCATAAAAACAAACTACTCGATGAATTTCTGTAATTTTTTGTGAACGGTATTTATTTTCCCTCACAAGTAAGTACATCATAAAGGTTTCTTGCTATTTTTTGATGACATTCATATTCAATCTAGGTGTAACCATGGAGAAACACCAGATATTCCTTAATATTGCATTTATTTTGTTTCTTTTTATTTGATTTTATTGTTTGATGTATTGTTTCTGAATTAATAAAGATGCAACGTCAGGATTTCATCCGATCTGATTTTGCTTTTTAAAGACATTTTAATTGATGATGATGCTGCTGCTGATGATGATGTTATTGTCTTTGTTGAATTGCTCGTTTAGCTAATTATTGGCATCTGGATTTGTAGATCTTTTTGGTCAGTGGCAACAAGGGAGCAATCTTCGGAAAGTCAGAGGTGATTAAAAAGAAAATTCCATCCTGTCTCTTTGTGTCACCCGAATTGCTTTGTCTTTCTCTCTCTCTCTTTTCCTCCCTTGCTGGAAACCTGTCAGTGTTTTTAAATAAGAGTCATATCTTGGAAAGAAAAAAATTCAAATAATACATTAGAGGAGGAGGAGGAGGAGGACGACGAGGACGAGGAGCTGGAGTGCAGAGAGAAAAATTGGCTTCTTCTCCCACCAATAATAAATTGCTCCATTCCTCCCCCTCCAAATCTTTTCTTGGTTCTTTGATATGACAGGAACACATGAAAAAATTAATATTCTTCTGATGAATTATAGTACTTGACTTTTGTCATTAACTTTGAATTCAAGCCAAAAATGACTTTTTATGTGACAGCTTAAAGGCTTCAAAATTGCTTTCGAATCTTGAAGTTCCACGATAGTAAACATGAATCACCCATTTGGTAATCTATAAATAATGATTTACTAGTGTTTACTATAATGTGACATTCTGGTAATGTTTCCCACAAACTCTAGAGATATTCACTGGTCCACTTATTTCACACCTTGAGCAGTAAGCACGTTTGCCTTAAATAGTCTCCACTTCTTGTATAATTATTCAATCTATGATCATCTCTCAGCTGACATAAACAAGTTCGAAATTAATAAATAATTTTGAAGTCTTCAAGCTGTCAAATAGAAAGTAATTTTTAACTTGCATTTAAGTTTAAAGGCAAGAGGTCAAGTATTATGTATGGTTCATTTGCACTCCTGCACTAAAGGAAAATATTATTTTTTCATGCGCCCTTGTTGTATAAAAGAGACTTTTTTTCTCCTCCTTCTCCTCCTCTTCCCTTCACTCCCTCTTTGGTGTTCCTCTTGAGTGTCTTGTTACATTGGTATCCACTTCTCTCCCCCAGTCATCTGCAGTTACAAAGTTGTGCCTTTATGATTATTATGATGATGGTGGTGTTGGTGTTTATATATATATATATATATATGTAATATTCACTTTTCCTTTATATCTACCTATGTATATATCTGTATGTATGTACATGTTTTGCCAATTGTAGTTTGACGTTATGATCTCTTGGCCTTTTTTTATGTGTACCGTTCATTGAATATATGTATACAAAACCATCTATGCATATATATTTAATAAAACTATTTAATTGAAAAATCTCAAATATTTTGCATGGTGAATTGGCGGTCATGTTATTTGATAAAATATGCAATTTTTATGTTCTGCAATGAAGGGGAAAACTGCATATTTTTGTTGCTAAATTGATTTAAATCGTATTGTTTTAAATTTACACATAGATTTTATAATATTCTTAGTCATGGATTCCTTCAGTGATTTGTTAATTTTAAAGTTGTTTTAAATTAATCAAAAATATTTTATTTTAAATGGCTAGGCCATAGTCGAATGTTACCTGAAAGCTAGATTTTCATTGGCTACTATGTTGAGATGTAGGGAAGGACGCAACTTCCTTGTCCTCTATTGCTCCACTTAACATTGATCCTTAGTGTCTGAGTGTTTAACAAATAAGCTTCAAATGCCATTTTTGCGTCTTTGGTATGACTCTAGGATTGAACCCCGATCTCCTGACCAATTAGTGAACACTCTAACAATTATGCCAAACAGGCAAATATAAAGTTTCACAGAATTATTCGATCGATCATAGTTAAGATAATATCATTTGATTTTTAATATTTTTGGCAAATGTTTACATTATAAATACAATAAAACCTTGAGAAACAGATGCAGAGGCTTGCTTATAATGCGATAGCATATACAGTTTTTGTTTTATTCAAGTGACCCAAATGAAATGCCACTCACCCATGGAATCATTAATAAAATTCAAGTTTCAGTCATGAATGTCCAACGATATTTGTTTCATCAGCGTTCACTTATATACTCCGAATGTGCATCTTTGTATTGCAATCACACCTTCATACGACTGATTTGGTTTGTGATGGCCTTCTTTAGGTTCTGGAATACTCTAGGGATTGTTTTGATAGATATTATCTTTGAGATAATCCCACAATTAAAATCTGGCTGGTTATGGTCCGGTAAGTGTGAAGCCCATTCAGGATCACATCTCCTTCTGATGAGACGATCACCAAAGTGCCTCCCAATATCACTGAATAGTAACAGAACAAAGACAGTTGGCTATTCATGACTAAAACTTAGTGGACAAGTCAGGCATAGACTGAAGCTTATTTGTACCAAATAGAGTTCGATTGTAGAATGGATTGTGAATTTTATTAATGATTCGAACAAGTGGACTTTTTAGGGGTCGCCTTGTAAGATAAAGGACTATACATTTAAAAGCAAGCTTTTAAAGGTCAGGCAATTTAATTATTTTATTTCAATTAAAGTTGTTATTATTCTGTAAGGCTCGTAAACTCCCCCCACCCCTGTTACAAAAATGAACAATTTTTAGGGAGGGGCGACTTCTCTTACTAACTTAATTTTTGCTTTTGACGCTTTCAAAAACGAAAATAGACTAAATTAAATTTAAACTATTGAATGTGTAACCCTCTTTTTCTGAATTTAAACAAAAAACGGTTATTTTCTTGAAATTGTTTTAGAGAAAAAAATATTGTCTCAACAAATACAGTCGCAGCTGTCAGACAACATCGTAAAATTGAAAAGTATTTTTTTTGGTTCACTATTAGAATAATCCAATAAGAAAACCAGTTAAACTTATAAAAACATAGCAACCTTATTTGTAGTTAGAATATATAAATAACTAGTCCATTTTTTTCGTGTTTTTATATCTGTTTAATAAATAGAAAGGGTATATAATTAGCAACATAACACTTTAAAGCTGACCAAGCTGGACTTTACAAAGAAAGGCCCATAAATCAAGTCAACATAAAAGATGCTATAAACCAGTTGTTAACCACAGGAATCAAAAAGCACCCTTTTATGGTTAGAATGACAGGTTTTAAATAATAATGCAAGACATGCCACCCACTAATTTATAATTTGGCATAGACGTCAGTGATATAGCAACGAAGCCAGCTCCAACTCAACAACTCACCGATCTAACTAGACTCATATATGCTAATTTGTTCCTTATTTTTCCACAATAAACACTAAGTACAATAGAATTGTCAAAGTTAAAGACCAAGAAATGATAGGACTTAGATTTCATTTTTAGTTATATTCTCAGTATGAGCAAAAGATGAAAGGGGGTTCTGCCATAAGACAATGGCTGATTTTGTAGCAAATTTCTGAATTGCATATAACGTAGGAAAATTTTACCTTTTGAAAATGTCTTCAAACTAACAAAATACAGTTTATTTATAGAAATAAATAAACACCCTTATTATCATTAATAAGATAATTTTTTACGACTATGTTTTGTAAAGAGATTAGTATTTGCTGACTTTATGGTTTGGGTTACACTTGACTGCCTAGCCTTTGGGTGTAAAAGATCACTGTTTGTAATAGCTTATAAAAAATACTATCATTTTATCTCTGACGATGTACTGAATAGTACCAAACTTGTTAGCTTCATAAGTGTTTTGTTCTATGTTGTCTCTATATATAGTAGATCTACAGATACACATAGAAATTGAGTTTACTTTTTATATTATTATCAGACCCAAATCTATCTGTCGATACTTGGTTCAAATTAGCCTATTTTTTTTCTTTTTCCTTCAACTATGATATTGGTATAAATATATTTTATTTCGATTTAGTTGTTTAGACACTCAAGATGTACCTTAACACTTTCAACATTCCTAATAGGCAAGCCTTTTGCAGAATTGGAAAAAAAATTGTCTCGTCAATCTGTTTAAGCCATTTATGGTGGCTTTCTGTTATGGTTCAAAGCATTCTAATTACAACGGGAATCACCTTAACTTCTTTACATTTCTAAAGTCTAACTAATTCCATTTTAGGTTTTGATATTTTTTTATTTTTTCGTGCTCTTTCTGCTTCACTCTTGTATCGAAGAGACAGGCTATATCAATGATTAAGCAAGTTCTATTGTTTTTGTTTTGAAAAATTAAGTCGAGTTTGGAATGTTCAAGAACCTTGTCAGTTTGTATGCACATGTCCCAAAGAAGTTTGACATTGTCTTTCTCCTGTACCACTTCTGGCTTATGCTCATACCACTTCTCATTGTGGTCCAATTCCTAAAGCTTGCATATATTCCAGTGTAGTACCTGAGCGACTTTGTCATGTCTCCATTTTTTTATATTGATGTTGTGCTAGCATAAGGAATTCAGATACAATATGCACTAAGGTTTCTTCCCTCTCATGACACAATCGGCACATCTGTGATTCTGCAGTTTTGTCAATGTAATGTTTGATGGACCTAGTGTGAATGGCTTGTCTCTGGGCTACCATTAATGCGTTCTCAGTAGATCTTTTGAGATCACCGCTGACCAACCAATTCTAGCTGTCATTATCTTTAAATGCAATATTCTTAAAGAATACACTGTGTAGTTTCTTTCTTAATAATGTTAACCCTCTCTCTTGCAACCTTTGATTCTTTTTCACCCCAGTTCTTAGTATTTCCTCTCTTTTCACTTCACAAAGAAGAATCTCATTACTTTCAGAAATATATTTATATAGACAACCTTCTTCTATATTCACAACATATTCAACACTAAGTAAACCTCGACCACCTTTCTAGGTCGATAAAATCGGTCTGCATTTCCTTTCTTTGCAAAAGCTCCATAAATTGTAAGCATTGTCCGTGTTTTGGTATCCAAACATTGTAATTCATCTACATTCCAGTCAAGTATACCAGCAGTATATCGAATGATAGCTACTGCTCTGGCATTGATAGCATATATTGTATTTCGACTCTGGAGGTGCGATTTAAGAATGACCCTTACTCAGCTGTGATCTGTTTTTTTATTTCCTTGTTTTTAATCTTATCTGCCTGATTTCCAAGTATTTGTAGCTCCTATCACTGTCAACATTCTTTATCAGATCTGCTGTTGGGAGTTCAAGGCCATCTGAGTGAACAAGTTTACCTCTTTTTATAACAAGAATAGCACATTCGGTGATGTCAAATTCCATTCGTATATCGTCACTAAATAATCTAACCGTATTCATTAGGGTATCAAGTTGATTTTTATTCATGAATAGTAAGTGCTTGACTGTAGGAAGCCCTATCCCAAGTGCATATCCTGCCTTCACATTACATAAGTAAAGTGTCATTGGGATCAAACTAATAACAAAAAGCAAAGGGGAAAGACTATCGCCCTGGAAAATCCCTCTCCTGATTTTTACTTTACCTAATGCAACACCTCCTAAGGTTAAATTGGTTTCCAAATTCTTCATGCAATTCTTTAAAGATGTTTGAATGTTGGGGGCTATTCCGAAAATCTCCAAGCATTTGTGTATCCATTAATGAGGCACCATGTCAAATGTTTTCTTATAATCTATCCACCCCATGGCAACGTTAGTAGTTCTTCGTTTGCAGTTTCTCAGGATCATTTTATCGATCAAAAGCTGATCTTTGGTGCAATGTGATATTTTTCGGCAGCGTTTCTGTTACTCAGGCAGCAAATTGTTTTGGTCCAAATGACTATAAATACTTTTCGACAATATGCTAGTGAAAAGTTTCCACATTATTATTATTATTATTATTATTATTATTATTATTATTATTATTATTATTATTATTATTATTATTATCATTATTATTATTATCATTATTATTATTATCATTATTCTCATTATTATCATTATTATTATTATCATTATTATTATTATTATTATCATTATTATATTATTATTATCATTATTATTATTATCATTATTATCATTATTATTATTATTATTATCATTATTATTATTCTTACTATTATTATCATCATTATTATTATTATCATTATTATTATTATTATTATTATTATTATTATTATTAATGTCGGTATACCGTTTCATTGTGTCCTAACTAACCTACGATCTTTATAATGAAACTCTCCGATATAATAATACACCATTCTCAGGGTCAGTGATCGTCATATGATCATCTATGTAGCCGTCCGTTTTCCATAGCCATCGTTTCTCTCTGTGGCCCCTTTCACAAAATGAACGTGAAAGGCTTTGCTTCTGAAGCTTAGTATCCCTATTTACGACGGGATGGATATTTCATTTCATTTTGAGAGATATCCAGCTCCCATAGACGGGAACTCTTGAATGGACAAAAATCAAAATTGCTCTAGTCCATATCAGTTATTATCAGAAATTATGCTCCGTTTATCGCATACCTTTTATAAGATTGAGTTGGAAATGTAATGTCATTTTTTACTATTTTTTATTTGAGCTGTTTCAAGATAATGTTTATTTTAAAACATATAATGAAACAACATTTTTTTCAAGATATCGAATTTCCTCAGAACAGAATTTTCGTAAGTATTACGTAAGTATATATATATATATATATATATACATATATATATATATATATATATATATATATATATATATATATACATATATATAATACAACCGATACATGACAGTAATTATTATTGAGTGATTATTCCATGGCTAAACTTTTGATTGCGATATAATTTATGCATTGCAAAATTTCTTTTCTTTTTCTTTCAGATTGAAAGTCTAAAACAAAAATTGGAGAAACGAAGAGTAAAAATATCCAAAGTTGCTGAAAGGTAAGTCAGTATGACAATATTACACTTTTCAATATGAAATTCAGACAACTGAAATCCAAATTAAAACAACTGAATTTCAAATGAAACTAAATCAAATTCTGATTGAAATAACTGAATTACAATTTTTTATAAATCTGAATTACTGCACTTGTACTCCCAAAATGAAAATACCCCTGACACACGTGACTGGCTGCTAAATCTAACCCCTTTACTGTAGAGATCCATAGATGTCAGAAGATTTTCTAATCGGATAGGTTATTTCCTCAAATCACTTGCCTTTGGAATTTTCTACCTGCTCCCTGTTTCGTCAACAGTACCAACATGCAGAAATTTAAATGTAATATGAACAAATATATTTCTGCTCAACGCACTATCCCGGTTACCCCATTAAATCTTACCCATATCAAAGAAGCCCCTTACACTGTAGCGGCAAGGTGCTTTGTTCAGGGTGAATGGAAGTTAAAAAGAAAACAACAAAAAACAACTGAATTTCAAATTAGAGGGAATGGGTTTTAAATTTGGAATTTAAAATTAAAATAACTGAATTTAAAATTAAAACAAATCAATTCCAAACTTAACTTAAAATTGAACCAACTGAACTTCCAATGGAACCAACTGAATTTCAAATCGAATCAACTGAACATCAAATCGAATCAACTGAACATTAAATCGAATCAACTGAACATCAAATTGAACCAACTGAACTTCAAATTTAATCTATGAACTTCGGGTTCTTGCTGTGAATGTTATCTGAAATGTTAGATAAAACTACAAATATGAGCCGCTGACCATGACATCGTAATAAACGGAAGGTTACAGAATAAGAGAATTAGTATTCCGCTCATTCTATTATTTTTGTATTCTCATATAAACCCGCTTCTATCACAGAAACCACAAATAATTTATATCATTTAATAGCAAGAAACAAATAGTATGCTTAATTATAGTTTACATTCAATTAAATAGACCACACATATACTAAACTAGAAGAATACCCGTCCCATGACATTTGAAAATTCCCAAAGAGAAGATTTGCAACACTTTTATGTCCCCTTACGAAGATTAAAATCGAGATATAATGATACTCAACCTTATGCCCTTGAATCCTTATTATGAAAAGGGTGTCTATTCTAATTTACATTTGCTGCTGATAACAAAGATTGACTCTGTTTGAAAAATATTCCGAGTCAGATAAAATATTTTCTGAAAAGAAGGAAATCGAATTACATTTTATTGTTCTAAAGAACATGGTGGCATGATCCACAACAAAATGGCTATTCAGAATGAAATATTGATTTTCTTAGAAAAAAAGTATAGATGCCAAAAAGACAAAAATAAAGAATCTGACTGACTTTTTTTATTATATAGATAAAAATAAGAACCGAAAGTGTATATGTAATTTATGTACACATATACATATGAATGCAATCCCTCTTTACACACACACACATATGTATATATATATATATATATATATATATATATATATATATATATATATATGTATATATATATATTATTTATAAAAATAATTATAAATGAGATATATATATATATATATATAAGAATATTATTTTTTTGAAGGCGATAACAATGCGTTGTTAGAGTGACACATACGACACGTGGAATCGTAAAAACAAAACAAAGTGACAATATTGAAAAGTCAATAATTTTCAAAATTTTTTTTTTTTTATTTACCAGTGTATCGTGACCGTGGTGTTGGGTTGGAGTGTGTCCTTTTCATTTAATTGTGTGTTTTTTTGTTGTTTTTTTTTGCCAAAAGCCGGGGCCGGCTTTTGGCAAAAAAAAAGACAAAAAAAAAAACACACTCCAACGAGTGGTAGTATTTATTTTATTCTGAGGATGAGGGATACCCTCGAAAATTAAATGAAAAGGACACACTCCAACCCAACACCACGGTCACGATACACTGGTAAATAAAAAAAAAAAATTTTTGAAAATTATTGACTTTTCAATATTGTCACTTTGTTTTGTTTTTACGATTCCACGTGTCGTATGTGTCACTCTAACAACGCATTGTTATCGCCTTCAAAAAAATAATATTCTTACTCTATACACAATGCTCCAAGCGAACTACAACATTCTTCTCATATATATATATATATATGTATATGTATATATATATATATTATTTATAAAAATAATTATAAATGATATATATATATATATTAGTTGGACCATGTAAATTACACGAAATGATGTTTTCAATACTAATTATCTTGTTTCTTAAACTATACATGTTTGAATAAAATATGATAATATTTGACTTGTATATTAATTTTAAAAAATGAACAATACATGAAATAATTTAAAAAACTTCTTTATATACAATATTTCTAGTGAAGGTAGTTCCTTTTCTCTGGCCATGAATAGAATTATTCTGAGGACAAAAGCGTGACACACAAAATAACACACACGCTATCGTATTAATATGTGTCTTCCCGGTCGTCCTCTCCCTACTACTCTCCTCGCTTCTTCGATACAGAAAAAAATCTTTGAGGTTGGTTGCGATCGAACTATAAACCAACGTCAAAATCCTACGTCGCTAACGGTTGCGCCAAAGGCAAATACTTGAACATATTACAAAAATTAGGTGACTTGAATGTATTTCCAAATCTTAGTGCGACACGCATCTGCAGAGCTTTTGATGTAAGCGTTACACACGAACACCCACGCTAGCGTATTAATATATATATATATATATATATATATATATATATATATATATATAATGAACTTTTCCTTATATATATATATATATATATATATATATATAAAGGTATGAAACTAAAAGTAGAATGTATACTTTTAAAGTTTCAACCTATCGTCAAGTGTTTAAAGCTTAATATACGGAATAGAACAATTATATAGATAAATGAAAGAAGAGAAATAAAAAATTTAAGAATAACAAATCTATTTCATCTTCAGTTATTCAAGACAAGGTGTATTCCATAAAAGAAATGTTTATTTTATTTTTTCCTTTCTTAAGCCAGGCTTTTCAAAGAATGGATTCTTATAATCAGAGGAATTAAATAGATTGATAAGTTGGCAGAGAATAAACCAAAAGTCATAAATTGAAAAAATTGAAATAGTTATAAAATGTAGATGTAAGTGTGTGAGAAGAGTGTCGAAAATGCAAAATGTGTCCAGTGAAAAAAAGGTTGAGAATGGAAAGACAAAAATTCACCGTTAGAATATTCGTGGAGAAAGCATCAATAGAGTCAAAAACTGTAAATTCAGGAGGAATTAATCTATCAGAATACTAGGTGGTTCTGCCATAGAAGAGGTTGGTTAGGGTGTAGTCTGGCGATTGAAGTACATCTTTAATCTTCTATGGACCTCAGTAAAGACATTTTTAAGGATTTGAGTTCAAAATAGTGTAGAAATTCAAGTAGAATCCAAAAACCGTGAGTGTTTAAATGTGTATCTGACGGCTTCAAAAGATATATATATATATATATATATATATATATATATATATATATATATATATATATATATATATATATACTAGCAGGGCCTGTTCCCCCGACGTTGCTCGGGATAGATATAAATTAAATTTAAAGAATATAAGTATTAGAGTCAAAAAGCAGTTGAAAACAACCCTGTAATTTAGATGATGAAAGTAGGATTTATCGAAGTTTTGAATCAAACAAAATAGATTTCTCTGTTTTGGATTATTGCCCCCTCTACGGTTGTAAATAACGGTTTATTCGAAAAAATAAAAACCATTCCACCTCACCAAAGTAAATATGATCCAAAAAGATGCGTGAGGCTTTCCAAGGTCAGTGAAGAAAATTTAGAATTGAGACAATTTTTATCTCAATTCGTAGTGCCCATTTTGGTAGGAGATTGAATTTACCAACATTGAAAATCGACCTTTCGTCTAACTCTGGTCTTGATTTTAATATATGGCGATTGATTTAAGGAATTTGTTGTGGTTATTTTGTTTTCGATTTATTGACTGTTAACTAATCTTCACTTTTACCATTGACTATTTTGTTGCTATTTCGTTTCCTCTCCACAAGGGGAGAGTTATACAATAGTGATGTTTAATGTGTTGAAAATCCATCTTCGGGAGAGGAGGGAAATTGCCGCAGTTTTGAAGAATTTCTTCTAAAATTGACAAATAGTTAAATAGATAGAAAGTAATTTAAAAAAGTTGCAGCAGTCTAGAAAGATTTCTCCTTCACTGACCTAGAAGAGAAAAGACAAAGTAACGGATACTGCACTTTAAGTTGAAGTATATTTTTTAAAAAGTAGAAATTAATATTTGGGGGGGGGGGGATATCAGTAGATATTTAGCGTCGAGGAAAGTATGTAAAAAAAGTTATGAAATGAATTTGAATAATGTTCAGTATGAATTAATATCAAATAATGTTCGATGAATAGGAAAATGCAGATGAAAATAATGAGTTTAATATTACGCCAGTCTGTGTTCGAAATTGATTTCGAAGCCTTTTAACTGTCGTGAATTAAACAAAGGAACGTTAAAAATATATTTAAATAAATCGACGAATGCAAATTTAAAGTGAATGTGAGCAGAAAAATTGTACGTATCTGTGTAACGTGTATTTCCTCAAGGGTACTATTGCGTATTGCGATTATTTAAATCGGCGAAAATGTAAACACGTTTTTTTTATAAATTGTTGCGAATAAATAGAGAGAGCGAGCAAGAGAGAGATAGATAGAGAGAGAGAGAGGAGGAACAGAGAGAGAGAGGGGGAGAGAGAAGGAGAATGGACGATTATAATAGATAAATCTAATGAAGAAAAGAAAACATATTACGTAAAATACCCCCCCCCCCAAAAAAAAAGAATAACTAACGTGAAAATGAAAACACAAATGTTGGATTAATATTAGATATGTATGGATGGTCAAAAGTGAGACAATGAACGTGTTTTATCTGTTAATTATTAGTGGATGGTTCGTAGAGAAACTGATATTACGTGCTTTAATGGAATTGGTATTAAGAAATGAATGTTGTCGAAGTGAACACTGCAGTTTGTTTTACGCTGTAAGTATTTTGAAAAAGATTTTTAAGCTCTAAAGGTGTTATGTATTAAATTGTCTAAGTGTGTAAGTTAAAAAATGAAATTATACCTAAAGTAATCATGATTGCTAAGGAAAATGTCTGAAGTCGATTCGATTAAGAGATTGTAGCCGCAATTTCGAATCAATGTACAGTATAAGTGATTAAGTTCGTTAAATGTATTCCGTAAATTCCGGAATGAGATGAAGTTTATACGTAATACGAAATAGCGTAATCCGATATTCTCGAAAATCAAGGGAATATGAGTGAGCATCTATTAAATTTGTGCAGAATGTATCGTATTATGTATTAAATTAATGGAAGATGAATAGCAAACAATAACGATTACGTTTTTTCTAAAGTATGTGTTTTTTATTACTTCCCGGTAATGAAAGAAAAAGTTAAAGTAGGAAAATTTTAGAGGGAAAAGTTTTGCTACCATCTCTATAGAGTATCTTTTGGGGAAAGTCTTTGATGGTGGTCTAAAAGTAGTATTTATTGTTAGATAGAGAAAATAATCATAAATTTCTTCAAACAGGCTTGAGTGAATAAACTGAATAGAGTGGTGAGTTTAGTAGCCTATGATGCATGTGGTTATTTCTTATTCTCGCCAAAGATACAGGGGAAAAAGTCTTCACTTTATATATATAGATATATAAGGAAAAGTTCAACGATTCAAACTATTACTATATTACTCTTGCTATTGCATGTACATATGAAGAAATAGTGTTAAATATTTGGAGTATAATTACTAAATATTAATTATATCATAAATTTTGTATTCTACTGAATTATAGAAGTACAATCTGATCTACAAAAATACTTGAACAGCCTTGTCAGCCTTCCCCAGTAGAGGTGCCTCGGGTGATTAGCAATAAACTAACCTCTTTTCAAAGAGATAATATAAAGTCTTGGAGGGTAAACTGAAAAGAACCATACCTCAGCCTGACAGAAATAAGGCCACTATGATTCTGTTCAGTCCTAAGAGGGGCACCTTCCCAGACTTTACTTTCTCTCTTTGAGAAGGGGTTAGTTTATTGCTAATCGCATGAAGCGCCCCAACATGGGAATACTGACTGGGCTGCTCAGGCATTTTTTGTAGAGTTCGAGTGCACGGACTCTTGTGAGCTGGCTGTTCTGTGTCCAACTTCCGGTCTTATGCCACATCTTCCTGCGGTGGAAGAGAGGTTAATACCACTGTGTATTCATATATTGCTGAGAGTAATGCGTTACTAGATTGTCTATAGAAGGATGCGATTCAGGTTGTCTGGAAATGAATAGAATCTGTCGATTTCTGGAAATAGTCTATTCATGACAAGAAAAACCGGTTCTATTTGAGGTTGGCATCTTCGATCAAAGCCCTGTGCCACATTGAACTGATAACAATCAGCGATGGCTAATCGGTAAAAGAACAAAACAAAACAAGAAAAAAAAAATTGCAAACTTTGGACACAAAAGAGATGGACGAGCAATCTAATATGACAGAAGAAAGGAAAAGAAAAAAAGAAACGCCCAGCAAGTTCACCCCACGACGTTATCAGGAGACATTTAAAGGCAATTACTATTCATGACCTCCGCGCTACTCTAGCCATTTTAATTCTTGTTAAGACAGGACTGTCTTGACATATACAGCCTCCTTAGCCCTTATAAGATGCGGAGAGTTGGGGAATGGTACCAGTTCATTTTTCTGTCACTCTGTAGGTGAGAAAGATGTCGGTGGTGCTCTTTATATTTAGAGTTTGGTCAGAAGATGGTCTGAAAGAATTCTCTAGAGCAGAGATTGCAAGTTTTCGTGGTGCCATGAATAATGGGATGATAACAAGAATTTGGACAATGGTGTTTATGCAAATCTCATTCATTTGCTGAAACTATTGGCTAAAAGCAAAATGACCAGTCGATGCCCAGATTGCTTTTTAGTCTTCACTGATAGGTTTCTGTTCCATTAAAACTATCTTACCATATTTATGAGATGATATTTATAAGTGGTGCAACGGATAAAGGAGTTGATTAACAATCAGTTCTAAGTGACAGTTTTCTGGAGGTTGAAGGTTCAATCCTCACGACAGACGATAATAACTAAGAATAATATAATAATTAATAAACAAATGTATACAGAGTCGATGGAATGAATACAAGGGAGATAAAAAAAAACAATGGATGAGTGTGTACGAGGGTTGGCCAATAATTGAAAAAAAGGGAATAGGAATTATAATGTTGAAGTAAAAGCGGTTAAGGATTAGTGGAGTGGAGGAGAATAATATTAGTTCTCAATTTACATTAAGTGTTATGGGTTAATATAGTTATTAGGTGTACAGGGGAGGATACGTTATGTTATTGGGATGGTTATTTGTAAGGTTGGAAAAGTTAAGAATTCAAAAGTTAACAAATTATAGAATTTAAGAATTAGTCTAATGTTAGAGAGGGGGTTGTTGGCTGGAGTAATGAAATTTATGTATTTAAATTTTCGCTTGTGCCTGCAATTTTAGATAAGTTCATTTTTAGAGTTAATAATATTTCTGTTTTTAGCTGCTGTAGCTATCATAAATGTTTTTAATGTACATAGTTGGCAGAAAGCGAATCCTGGAGTGTAGGATTTAGACCTTTTTAATATTGTCTTTCCTTAAATTTTCGCAACCATTGACGATTCCGGGGTAGTCCGATTCAATTCCTCGTTTTGGTCTGAAGAGGTTGACCTTCTGTGAAGAGTACAACTGAACATGTGTGCACATATGCAACCAATAATGTTTGTATATATATATATATATATATATATATATATATATATATATATATATATATACTTCTGATTTCTTTGGGATAATTTAATATTCAGTTGATTTAACAGCCCCGTGGAGATGTGTACTAACATCGAAACGCAGGTTAATTCGCATAGGCTGTACTTATGTTTATATAATTTTATATATATGTATATATAAATAAATAAACTTATATAAACATTAGAACAGCCATTTTTAAGGCTGTTCTAATATTTATATAAGTGTATTTATAAAGCTTTGCTTTGTGAGAAACAATTAGGAATTTACCGGGAACATTTGTTCTACTCGGCAATGTTTCGGATAAAAAATTGCAAGATTTCAGTATTACTTTTAGTAATGAGTATATAGTAAATCTCTTTAGACTACTGACTTCATCAACATTATGTATCGTCTTAATATCGTTAAATGACAAGAAATTATGAATTGATCCTGACCATTTGTTCTACTCGGCGTTGTTCAGGATCAAAAATTGTAAGATTACAGTATTACTTTTGGTAACTGGTATATAATAACTCCCTTCGAACTGTTGACTTCATTAACATTGCGTACCTTCTTAATATGTTGAAATTGAGGGAGGCAAGAAATTAAACATTAAGCATTAAAATAAGAGAAAAGAATGGGTTGGCCGAATGGGAAAGAGAGGGTTGGGGAGAGGGATGGAAACATGGGGGAGAAGGAAATAAAGAAAGATAAAGAGACGACTAGAGAGAGGGAGAGTAGCCATACTAGTTATAATAATAGATGACAGAATAAAGTTAAGGATGAAATGCAATTTATTACCATATTTTTTTTCATAGACAAAATTTTGTGATACCATGTGTCTGTCTTTATCTTGTCTAGTTCAGCCAAGGTAAAAGCAATCTGGAAGTACATCTTGTATATGGAAGTATCACCTGGACTTTACCAAAAGAAACTTAACAGTGTGTATACAATAATGCTAAGAGCTGCTCTCAACATCTCCTGGAGAAAGCACCCCATGGGAGAGCAACCGTATGGACCCATTCCTCGGATCTCAGCCTGGATCAGAGAGAGAGAGAGCGAAACACAAGATTTGCTGATCACTGTTAGAGGGGAGGGGGCTTAATATGAGACCAGCAACGATGTTTTTTGTGGATACCAAAACAAGGATATAATTCCGTGAGAGAGTAAATCAGATCTGTGACACTAGCACGACTTCTTCTTCTTCTTCTTCTTCTTCTTCTACTTCTTCTTCTTCTTCTTCTTCACGATGATGAGGATTATTATTGTTATTATTATTATTATTATTATTTGTACTCACTAGGAGTTCTCACACAAATCATCGTCAGTGATTGCTCACCGACAACAACCAGTGGTATTTCCTGGAGTCTGAGTGACAACAAGCCTCCCCTAGATTTCCAGTATTCTTCACCTCTTTTCGATAACCACTGCAAATAACCTTGCGGTATCGCAACAGCCTCTTACCATTGATTTCCCGCTGTTAAGGACCATTGGTCTTCTCTGGGATTTGGGTGGCAATAAGCCTCCCCAAGGTCCCAGCATTCTCTGAACTTTTCCAGTGGAGGTCTGGTTTGTTCTGTCCCTCCTCGGTCTTCTCATCCTCCTCGACCCTCTACAAATATTTTGTCTCATGTCAGCCTAGGCCGGCACCATTATTATTATTATTTGTAATCACTAGGAGTTCTCACACAGATCATCGTCAGTGATTGCTCACCGACAACAACTAGTGGTATTTCCTGGAGTCTGAGTGACAACAAGTCTCCCCAGACTTCCAGTATTCTTAACCTCTTTTCGGTAACGATGCGGTATCGCAACAGCCTCTTACCATTGATTTCTCGCTTGTAAGGACAATTGGTCTTCTCTGGAATTTGGGTGGCAATAAGCCTCCCCAAGGTCCCAGCATTCTCCGCACTTTTCTAGTGGAGGTCTGGTTTGTTCTGTCCCTCCTCGGTCTTTTCATTCACCTCGACTCTCTACAAATATTTTGTCATTATTATTATTATTATTATTATTATTATTATTATTATCTATATATTAATACTATAGCATGTGTGTTCGTGTGGCATGCTTACATCAAAAGCTCTGCGCATGCGTGCCGCGCCTAGATTTGGAAAAGCATTCAAGTCACCTAATTTTCGTAATATTTTCAAGTATTTCCCTTTGGCGCAACAGTTAGCGACGTAGGATTTTGACGTCGGTTTTTGACGTCCGCCCGACTGGTTTATAGTTCGATCCCAACCAACCTCTAAGACTTTTTTCTACATCGAAAGGGGGTGGGGGGGAGAGGTAGGGAGTGGACGACCGGGAAAACACATTAATACGATAGCGTGTGTGATTTTGTGTGTCACGCTTACATCAAAAGCAACGATCTTCCGAATCTTTGTATGCTACTCATGCATACTTGGCCTTTTGGCTAAGATCAAAGTGTAGTATCTGTTTCGATGGATACTAGATCGGTATTGTCTTGGCCTTCGGGGCTTGATTCCGCCCGTCCATGGGTCTGTCCTGTGCAGTTCTAGGAGGTCCACCCTCCCAGGCTTCGCCTCCCCTCTTTGGGGAGGAGTAAGTTTATTGCTTACTGCCTGAGACGCCCCTACCGGGAATGCCGACGGAGCTGCTCAGGCAAATTTTAATGGCCAGAGTGCTCACCTTCTCGGGTGCTGGCTTTTCAAACCCCACTTTCCCGACCCGAGCTTGGGTCACATCTTACTTGTGGGAGTAAGATAAAACTGGCCTTGTGTCTAACTCCTGTAGCGGAGTAAATAAAATGCTACTCATGCATACTTGGCCTTTTGGCTAAGATCAAAGTGTAGTATCTGTTCCGATGGATACTGCACCCCATACTGGTGTTGTCTTGGCCTTCGTGTCTTGATTTATGCCGATCAATGGGTTAGTCCTGTGTAGTTCTAGGAGGTCCACCTTCCCAGGCTTTGCCTCCCCTCTTTGGGGAGGAGTAAGTTTATTGCTTACTGCCTGAGGCGCCCCTACTGGGGAATGTCAGCGAGGCTGCCCAGGCAATTTTTAAACCCCACTTTCCCGACCCGACCTTGGGTCACATCTTACTTGTGGGAGTAAGATAAAAACTGGCCTTGTGCCTAACTCTTGAAGAGGTGTAAATCAATACTCATGAATGACCATTAATAAAGCTCAAGGACAAACTTAAGGTCCGTATCAACCTAGCACAACTTTGCTTTACTCATGGACAACTTTATGTAGCCTTCTCAAGAGCAAGGTCTATGAACAGTGTAAGAGTGAAAATTTGTCCTCAGAATAGTCAACTCATGGCCAGAGAAGAGGAACTACCTTCACTAGAAATATTGTATATAAAGAAATTTTGTAAATTGTTTCATGTATTGTTCATTTTTTAAAACAAATATACAAGTCAAATCTTATATTTTATTCAAACATGTATAGGTTAAGAACAAGATAATTAGTATTGAAAATATCATTTCGTGTAATTTACACGGGTCCCACTAGTTATTATTATTATTATTATTATTATTATTATTATTATTATTATTATTATTATTATTATTATTATTATTATTATTATTTCTCTTTGCCTTAGGTACTTAGATGACATGTGACTTTCCTAAAATTCTGGCAGCCACTGAATTTAACTTCAATGTTAATATCTCTCCTATATCACATAATTAACCTCACCAACCAACTATCTAATTTTCATATGTGGATCTAGCTGACCCTAAAATCATCCTACATTAATCATCCTGATAAACACTTTTGTTTTTCTTGAGATAACAATTCTAAGTAACTGCAGTAAATATGATTTTAATTTTATGTTACGCAAATTTACTATTGTGTAGAAAAGTGATAGTTTAAGTTTTAATGAAAACAAACAAGCAGTTTGTTTTCTTCATTTAAAATTTTTAAATTCTTTAATTGTTTAATTAAACGTCAATTTAAAAAAAAAACTGAACTGCCAAGGAAGATAACTGGATTTGACTAAAACTGTTTCTCAGATGAAAATCATGATTTAGTTGGAGCCAATTATTTTTCTAGGCAGTTTATTT
This sequence comes from Sepiola atlantica, assembly GCA_963556195.1. Classification (NCBI taxonomy): domain Eukaryota; kingdom Metazoa; phylum Mollusca; class Cephalopoda; order Sepiida; family Sepiolidae; genus Sepiola; species Sepiola atlantica. Next base: position 51,097,157 of record OY744531.1, read on the forward strand.
AAAAAAAAATGGATATACAACAAATTGAATTTGCATAGATTTTACTTTGTATTATTCGGATTATTCTGACTACTGTTCTCATCTTGGATACTATTCTGACAACGTTTCGGCCGATAAAACCTCCGACCTTCTTCAGGTGCATCTTGTGTCATGAATGATCGATGACCAAATGCGTTTATTGCATTGTGAAATCAGCGCAGTGCAAATGAAACCAAAAATGTAATCCTGTTAAAAAAAATTTTTTACTCAGGTTTGAATATTTATGTGTGTGTATGTGTGGCTAAGTTTTTTTTTGTTTATCTATTTTCTTCTAAGACAGGTTGAGAATGTCACACGTCAAACTCAGGAATCTTTATTTCGAATCTGTACAGAAATTCGAACTGAACACTTTATTTAATCCATGGGGGTTCCGTCAGCCATTATTCTTGTTTTAGATGTGCAGTCTTACAACTTATTACAATATATATATATATATATATATATATATATATATATATATATATATATATATATATATATATATATATATACTAGCAAATATATGCCCCCTCCGGTTGCATATTTGTGCTAGACTGAGAATATGATATAAAGGTGAATGAACTATATACACTGACTCTCAAAGGAGGAGGTAATGACTAAGAGGATGATATAATGACAAACTCTACCCGTCTAACCCCCAAAAGGAAGAGTTAATGCATGGGTGGATTATATCATGACAAAAAAGGAGAAGGTAATCCTGAGCACATGGTATCGTGAGGAACAAACATATACTATACTGCCCCCCTCTAAAAAAGAATGTAATGCCTGGTAGGAATGTATCATGACGACTGAAAATATATTACACTACACCCCAAAGGAGAAAATTAAGCCTGGGAGGATTCTTCCATTACCCCCAAAAAGGAGGTGGTAATGCCTGGAATGGTGGTATCATGATGAACAAACATATACTACACTACCACCCAAATGAGGAGGTGATGCCTGGTCAGATGGTATCATGACAATAAAACAGATACTACAATACCCCCTCCAAAATAGAGGAAGTAATACCTGGGAGAATTAAATAAGCATACATCGTTTTGATGTTAATATAATTAGGATAGGTGGAAAAAACTTTTGCTTTATTAATATATAATAATATATAAATATATATATAGAATATATATATAGAAAGAAATAGTAAAAAAGAAAAAGAAAGAAAGACAAAAATCAGCAGTTAGCATTTTTTTTCTTTCTTTTTCCTTTTTAACATTTCTTTCTTTCTCCCTTTCTACTGTTTATTACACATGACTATTTTTTTCCAAATTGCGTTCTTTGTATAAATTTGAAAACTTTTCTGTTTTTAATTAAAGTTCTGCTACCAACCGATGATGATTGTATTTTAACAATTGAAATATTTTGGTAGAACTATTCAATATGTGTTTTTGAGTTTATTTTTGCTAGTTGTTGATTTGCTTATCCTTTATTCCATTTTTACTTTTACATTTTGTCTGAAACATTGTTTCTTTTATTCCTCATATATATATATATATATATATATATATATATATATATATATATATATATATATATATATATATATATATATATATATATAGGCAGCATCTTTTCTTGAAGGCAAGTGTTGTAAAATATAACCGACAACTTATGTCTGGATATCCTATTGTAGACCATTTCCATTGTCTGAATCAGAATTTTAGTTTCGGGGGGGGGGGGGGGTGTATTGGCCGATGAATCTGCCAAAATTTTCATTTATGTCTCAAGTACTTTCAGGCAGATTCATTGGATAATTCCCCTCCGAAATTAAGATTCTGATTTGATCAATGAGAAGAATCTACGAAAAGATATCCAGACATAATTTATTGGTTATATATATATATATATAATAATAATAATTAAATTGGCAGAAGTTCTTAGAAAGCTTCTTTTAAGAAATTTAAATCTTTGAAAACACAGACAAAATGCCTTTGTAAACCACAGACAAAATGCCTTTATAAACCATGTTTAAGATGCTAATATTTTTAGTAAAAATCATTTAATATTTTTTTTAACTTGACTTATTTTTCTTATTAATTTCGTACAATAGTATGTCCATCCTCAAAGAAAGAGTTTTTGTTTCACAATAAAATTAAAGGTTTTACTTTTATTTATTTATTTATTTTTTCTGAATCAGTAGAGTCCTTTCTGCGTGATGTTGTTGAAGTTATTTGAACGATGTACGATGAAGGAATATCTCTTTATATGAACTTTTAGGAGCGCGTGGACGCTTATAGGATAATAAAATTGGCAAAAGTTCTTAGGAAGCATCTTTCATGAAATTTAATACTAAACTGATATATATATATATATATATATATATATATATAGAGAGAGAGAGAGAGAGAGAGATAGATATATAGATAGATAGATAGATAGATAGATAGATAGATAGATAGATAGATAGATAGATAAACAGGATTTTGTTACATTCCAAAGGCCAAGATTTTATTTATCTTCTGTAACATTTTTTTAAAAACAAACTCTTTTGGCACAATTTTACGGTTCCGTTTCGTTCAGTAGGGGACCAACCAACATTTGTTTTAATTTGTCTTGTAGGGATACATATTGTAAGCAAATCATCTGAAAGACAATAGATTCTATTAAACACAGAGATGAGACCTTTAAAGTTACTATCACTCTGCTGAGAGTGGACCCGCATATAATGGCCACTAAGATGTGACTCCACACCTCAGAGATCTCCTAAATTATGGCCTAACCATCGGATGAAGTTTCCCATCATTCTCATGAGAGATCCTATTTCTCTCATAGATAGGATCCTGACAGATCCGGGTCAGAGTGAACCTAGGAGTAGTGGCAACACCACACTCCCCAAGGCTCCTAAATTGGGATCACATCACTGGATGTATCTGGTACCTGGTTCGGCATTCTCCCATGTCGGGTTGAGCTGATTTCTTCCAAAGGAGGAAGTTTCTAGTGAATGTTAAATTTACAAGTGGTCCCGAGTTATATGAATATCCTAGTCAGAGAAGATGATGTTAGTTTTTGCAGTTTATTTTTGCAGGGACATGTCGCCGTCTTCCCACACATCCAGCACCTGGTATTCCCAAATGGTTACCCATCTGGTACTGACCAGACTCAACATCGCTTAACTTCAGTGATCTAATAAAATCCGGTGTGTCCACATGATTATGCCGTATATACACATCATTCGATGTAATTCAAGGTCATATGCAAGATCGGTTGTAGTAGACAGATTTTGAGTAGTTGGTAGGGTTGGGAAGTAGGGTAGGCTGAGAATTAAAAAAAATATTTTTAAATAAAAAGCTAAAAAGGGCTGTAAAAGATGGATTCCGGAGTAGTAGGATGGGTCTGGGGTTAACATCTTGCCCAAGAGTGTCCGATGCAGTTTAGAGATAAAGTATTAGATAGATCTCAAGTGATTATTACCTCTGTCAAGGAGGTTATGTCAAGTTTGTTGGTTTGTCACTATGTTTGTTTGTGTGCAACCTAGCATTCACATCAATGGTCACCAAACTTGCTCAAAATATCGGGCATGGTCTAACTTAGTAGTGATCTCATTTTGGGATATCTATTTCAAAGACAAGGGCACGGAAAAGGTGAAAGAGTCACATTTGACAATAACTTCGGTTCTGTTCATCATGGAGCTTCGCTACTTAGCCCACATAGTAGTCAATGAAGTTCCGCATCTTATATAACCTTCATCCTTTATATTGACATTGATACGTTCGGTCAGGGTCGAATTTTTGACGGAATTTAAACTTCCAATTTTCCAAATTTGATGTATGGATTTAAGGCCCTTCGATAACAGTACCCACCATGCAAAATTTCAGCCTGATCAGATAAATAGTTTTTGAGTTATCGACATTTCCATGGCATAACTTCGGGAATACTTCATACAATATGGAGAAGTAAAGCTCAGATTCTTGCCCATCCTTATGTTGTCTCACTTATGTTTCTTGTTTAATAAGATAAAAAATGCTTTCTCTCTTTTCAGTTTTATTGCTTATTATGAACAATATGCAGAATTTGATGCCTTTATCACGACACCAGAGCCATCAAACCCTTGGGTTTCAGATAATATAGAATACTGGGACCAAGAAAAGACTGTGTAAGTGGTATTTTGTAATTCAATTTTCTGTTTTTTTTTTGTATTTGAAAACATAAATAACATAAATAATGCAAACTGTTATGGTGTGATGTTTATCTACCCTATTTCGGGTGTAGATGGACTCTTCCTGACACTATGAATAGGGTTACAACTAAGTGTTGTGACAGTCATGGCAGCAGTTATGCGCCACCGTTGGCGGTATACATACCAGTCGAGGATCTGATCTTGACAATCAGTCTGGCAGAAACTGGGCCATTTCGGTGGTCTTTTATCTGTCAGGCTGAGGTATTGTCCTGGGTAATCTGAGGAGGTGCACACTCCCAGGCCTAGCCTACCCTCTTTGGGGTGGAGTAAGTTTATTGCTAACTATCTGAGGCGCCCTGACCGGGGAATGCTGACGGGGAATGCTGATGAGGCTGCCTAGGCTATTTTTAGAAGGCCAGAGTGCCCTTCTTTAGGGGCGCTGGCTTTATTCTCCCCACCTTCCAGCCTTGTGCCACATCTTCCTGCGGTGGAAAAGAAGTAAATACCGTCATGGCGGCAGTCATTGGTGGCAGTCATAGCCACAGTATCAGACGCAGACTTTCTGTAAGATGCTATTTCTGTACTTCTGTAAATGCACTCTAGTAAATATACCACCGTGTTGTCTAAATAATTATCGTCCCTTCAAGATCACAACACAAACATGAACAAAAACAATCAAACAGTTCAAACTCTATGACTTAAGATATATAAAAAGGCTGTGTGGTCTGAAGAATATATATTATTGACATTTCTTTTCCTAAAACTATTTTATTTTCTTCCTATGCTGTACCTAACATTTTGACTACAACATGGTCGTTTTCAAGTCCAATGTTAATGAATTTTTAAATAATCAAATTCTGTCCAGTTTCAACCATCGTTACTAATCCTTACGGTTTTGTCTCACAGTCCACCTGACAAACTCATTGATCCTTATCCTCGAGTGGCCCCTGGGCCTTGATAAGCGGTTGCCCATTAGTACATAAAAATGTTAAATATGCAGATAGGCCTGGTATATATCTGCTAGCTGGTGTGGCATCCACTCTGTGTAGGCTTTTTTTGTTCCAAAGGAGGAAGTTTCTAGAGAATATTAAATTCACAAGTTGTTCTGAGTCAGATGCATTTTTTTTTTGCAAGGAGGTGGCAACGTCCTATCACATACAGCACCTGGTATTCCTAAATGGTCACCCATCTGGTACTAAGCAGGTTCAACGTTGCTTAACTTCAGTGATCTAACAAGAACCTCTGTGGCCTGGATAGAGAAAGGTACATACCGAGTTCATTTAGCTGAATGGGGATGATCTAATGAGAACCGGTGTGTTAAAATGAGTATTCCCTACATAGGCCTGGTTATCCAATTTACTCACCTCTCCACGAGGGCAAAATTAGACACCAGGTCGTTTTTTTAACGTGGGAAAATCCATCTCACCCAAAAAGAGAACAAAACTAAAAATTGCCGAAATCTTAGAAGGTTTTCTTCTTCACTAACCAAGGAGAGAATAGATGATGTGTAGTATCAGAGCAGATGCTACACTTTTCTCCTGGGCCACGATCATATGAACCGTTTTAATAATTTTTTCAAGTTGACTTATAGCTTTCTTTTTCTCGATCACAGGTGTGTAAAAAGGTGTTTCAAATTCATATTGACAGATTTGAGTTTCCGAACCACCTATCTCATTTTTAATAATGAATAAAACATTTTAAGTCCAAAGTTAAGATGAAATAGAAACTATCCATTTCACCATAGCCACTTTATCTGAAATCGAAAATGACGAATCCGAAAAAAAATCCACAATTATATTTTAGGCCGGATATTTTTTTGGTCAATAATAATTTGTTTCAACAATTTGTTTAATTATTAACAAATAATAAAATCAAACTCTTTTTATAATTGGAATTAAAATATTCTTTTAATTTTGAAAATATTTTCTAACAAATAAACCAATTAATCATGTTTTTTCATAATTAGAATGTTTTTTATTTTATTTTGAAAATATTTAAAAAATAGTTTAATGATTAATTATTAACCAAATATAATTATATTACAAAATAACAAACAATTATTAACAAATGATAAATTCAAACTGTTTTTTATAAATGATAAAAATAAAAATTCTGCCAAAAGCTATGCGGTCAAAAATGATTGTGGATTTATTTGGATTAACACCGGTTCGCAATTTCCGATTTCAGATACGATAGTCATGATGAAGTACTTTCTATTTTACCAGAGACGTTAAAGTTCAATGGTTTAATGTCAAATCTATTCTGATGATACGCTTCTGTTAAATATCCATTTGCAGGTGGGTGAGTGGGGATTCGGCTGGTATTTATCTGCTTTTTTTTTAACTATTTTGATTTTTGTGTTTTCTTCTGTTCATAGGAATCCGAAAGATATACCCCCACGTCGTGTAAAACGGTGGGGTTTTACCATTGAAGAGGTTCTTACGGACCAAGCCGGCGTCGAACAGTTTAGCAAGTTTCTTGACAAAGAATTTAGTGGAGAGAACCTTAAGTAAGTACTTTTCTCACTTTTTGTTAATTTTAAAAATTTTATATATATATATATATATATATATATATATATATATATATATATATATATATATATATATAAGGTTACTACAACAAAAGATATAAGAGGCAACTAATATCTTTAATTAGTGAACATCCGGATAAAAATGAAGCTCAATATACTGGATAGAGCATTAATAGCAATAGATGAAGTGAAAGAATAAAATAAGGTGCGAATCAAATTTTATTACAGTTCAATGTTCAGGCAAAGTACTTTAAAGTCCTTAACTCATGAGTTTTCAGAGAAAATCTTCTCCTCAGAGGACCATTACCGCAATGACATTACTGCAGGTAATAAAAAATTAAACTTTGAAAATATATTAAAAAATATATATAAACATACATAAAGGTATATAAAACATCAAATATATCGGCCCGAAACATACTTTTTTGTAAACCTATACAGTTCATCCAAGTCAAAAAATTAAAAATAGCCCAGGAAAGATATCAAAGAGGTTGATTAAAAATAATCTAAGTGGTCAATTGTGGTCCAAAAACGAAAAAAGTTATCCAGGCGGGAAATTTGTTTGCTATCGATGCAGTAGATAATAGTGAAAAGTATATTCAAGGTGTATGCAAATTAATAAAACAATAGAAAAAACGATAGGTAAAACAAATCATATGAAAAGTTCAGAAAACTCACTTGGTGTTGAATATATATATTGTTACGGTCGCGTCTCGTTGGGAATGACAACAGAAAGAAAAAAAAGAAAGAAAAGATTTTAGTCCTCGGGTTCAAATATGCGTGCACACAAAACGAGAGAGGAGTTGGAACTCTTTCTCACGACAGCTGTAAAGATGAAGAGACAGACGACAAACACTTGGTGAAAGAACGGAACGCCAACACAAGTTAAAAGATTTAAATGACAAAATTTATTTTTATAAAATAGATAAATAGAGACAGGATATAAAAACAAAACAAAAATAGAATAGGATGGGGTTTTAACAAATGCTTAACCAGACCGAGCGAAGATATACATATATATATAATGCAAAAAACTCAGCTTGAGGGAAAGAAAGGGAATGACTTACAAATTACTGGTGCACCTTCAAAGTTCATACGAAGAAAATGTTTGAATCTTCGACATATATAAACAGTTGTGGTGGCGATGGAAGAGTCCAAGTAATTCTTTTCTGATTCATCGATTAACTAGCTTTTAAAATGCTTTTGGCATTAAGTTAGGTGTATTCAAAGCCTTTACTTCGTTGGCGTTGATATCAGTATCAGACAATTTAACAGTTTCCAAGGTGCAGGGACTCTGCGCAAATACTTCTACGAAGTTTTTTTCTTTGGTTGTCGCGTTTCTTCTGTCATGATCTGGATCAATGAATTTCGCTTCCTCTACACCCAGACCTTAGGATAGATTGTCTTTAGCAGTCTTGTCTTTTTTCCTTCCTCTTCTTTTCTTCTTTATTTCTTATCAGTTCAGCAGTTGGTATTGGGTCAGATGTAAGGTTTAGGTAGGGGATCCAGGTCGCAGAGTACAGCTGACCTATACAGAGATGGCGAGATGACTAGCCCCTCTTTTCTCAAAGGTCACATTCCTTAGACTCAAAAGTGGAAAGTGGACAATCAGGCCTACTGAAATATACACTCTCACCCTCCCATTCTATATTTATCTTTTTGTTTGTCTCCCAAGCTGACGAACAAACAAAGTTTTAAAAGGAACAGGATACATCTTCGCTCGATATTTTAAATTATCTACTGGCTATATATTAAAATTTAAAATCTAATTTGGGGGATTACGTATATATATAATTATATATTTATATATATAATTAAAAACATAAAACAAACAAAAATATTTTTAAGTGTGAACAAAGATTTGTTTAATTTAGAAATCCAGTAGAATAATTTTTCCAGCTTCCTTACTTCCAGAAATTTCAGAAAGATAATGTTATTCTTCATCAGAGGAAGAATTCTTCTAAATTACTAAAAGATCTGTCAAAGATTTAGTAAAAATAATTTTCAATTCTTATTTGTAAATTATGTATATATATATATATATATATATATATATATATATATATATATATATATATATATATATATATATATATACAGAAAATAGGAGAAAGATATAAAAAAAGTCTTAGAGTTGGTCTTCTATTTCCTTCAGGAAAATCAACGTTTCTTACTTTATAGACAGTTGTAGGAACAACGAACCTTGACACTTCCAAGGCCTGTGGGCCTGATCTTATACCAGTAATAGTAATAAAGAAGTGCTCTGCTGAGCTGGCCCCTATCCTCTCCAAACTATACAACAAATGCCTTGCTGAATCTTGCTTCCCTGATAGTTGGAAAATTGCCTCTGTGGTACTAGTCTTCAAGAATTCTGGAGATAGAACTGATCCTCTAAACTACCACCCAATCAGTCTACTCCCGATCTTTGCTAAAATCTCTAAATCATTAATCAACCCAGCGATAGTCCGGCACCTAGTTAATGCTAAACTTCTTTCTGATCATCAATACGGATTTAGACAATCACGATCTACCGCAGATATTCTAACGGTCATCTCTCAATGCATAGAGCATACACTGGACAAGGTAGGTGAAGCTAGAGTGGTAGCGCTTGATATATCCAAGGCCTTTGACAAGGTCTGGCATGAAGGGCTTCTCCTAAAACTGCACTCATATGGTATTACTGGACAAATATTTAATATAATTAAATCCTTCCTAACAAAAAAAAAATCCAGGTTGTTCTCGATGGCCGTTCATCTAAGCAACATGACATAAATGCTGGTGTACCCCAGGGATCCATCCTTGGACCTCTACTGTGCCTGATTTTCATAAATGACCTCCCTGATGTAATTGAGACTGAGATAGGAATATTTGCTGACGACACCACGCTCTACTCTCATCATGTGGGCAAAACTGATGCGCACATATCTGAGGCAATGGCTGAATCCTTAGAAAATGACCTCCAGTCTGTAGTGGATTGGGGTAAAAAAATGGATGGTAACTTTTAATGTTGCAAAGACAAAGCTACTTTCCTTCAATAACTACAAGAAAAATCTTCAACCACTGATTGTCATGGCAAATAACACGCTACCTGAAAGTTCATCATGCAAACTCCTTGGCCTAACTTTCACTGAATTGGAATAAATACATTGAAGACATTGCCAGGGCTGCTGCAAAGAAGCTGGGCTCTCTCTACCGTGCTAGTAAACTTCTTACACCTGATATTATACTATATCTCCACAAAGCCACCATCCGCACATGCATTGAGTATTGTTGCAACATCTGTGCTCGTGTATCGTCTACTTGTCTTTCCATCCATGACAAGGTCCAAAAAAGAGTCACCAGCCTAATAGTTCCCTCAGTATCCACCAAGCTCCAGCCCCTGTCCCATCGCCACAATGTTGCTTCCTTGTGCCTGTTTTACAAGTACTTCAATGGATTGTGCTCTGATGAACTCACTGCTCTGGTGCTCCCATGACGCAAATTCACTAGACCAACCTGACAATCTGCCAAATCCCATCCATTCACTGTGGAGGTCTCCAGATGCCGAAGATCTTCTTTCCTCGTGCTGCTGGACTCTGGAACACCCTCCATGCTCCCTGTTTTCTTGAGGGTACTGACATGCAGAAATTTAAAACTAATATAAACATACATCTCGCTGCACAGCTCCCAATTTAGGTTGACCCTCCTCCAAACTTTCACCCTTTTTCTCAGTAGCCCCTTACGTCTGTCGCATCAAATCTTTCTTGGAGTTCATATATTAGATCCATTACTCTTTCTGCTTCTCGTAAAGTCGGTTCTCTCTATCACTTCAAACACGTTCTCACACCTGAGGCTATTCTCTATCTCTAGAAATCTCCTATCAGACTATGTATGAAGTGCTGTTGTCATATTTGGGCTGGTGAATCTCTGTCCCATTTGAGGGTTTTGGATAAGGTGCAGAAACGTATCTGTAATTTGATTGGCCCCACTTTTTTTTCTTCTCTGCACCCTCTCTCTCACAGACGTGATGTGGCTAGTCTCAGTCTTTTCTATAAGTACTATAATTGCATGTGTTCCTCAGAATTATGCGATCTATTCTCTGCTTCTTTTGTTTCAGCTTGTTTGACTTGTTGGTCTAGTGGTCTCCACCAATTCGCTGTTTTTGATATCTTGTGTAATACAGCTTCCTTTTTCAGTAGCTTGTTTTCAAGAACTGCAGGCTTGTGGAACTCTCTGTGTGTATGTATATATATATATATATATATATATATATATATATATATATATATGTGTGTGTGTGTGTGTGTGTGTGTGTGTGTGTGTGTAATCTAGATAAGGTTTATATCCACAAGGTAAAAATCCGGAGAATCTTTACCGTGTTTATATAATAGTGCTCAATAATAAATAAAGCTATTTATTTATAATAAAACATTTTATTTATACAAACATAGCATGGCTACACACTCAGTTCTACAATATGAAGGCATAAAAAACAGACCAATTTAGCCTGATGATGTCGAGCTTATTAAAGCTACAACTGAGACATGTTCTGAATGTGTAGCCATGCTATGTTTGTATAGATAAAACTTTTTATTATATATATATATAAATATATATATATATATATATCTATCTATATACTACTAAAAGTCTATGGGTCTTGTATGTTTGCAATCAGCTTTCAGCTTTCCGGTTTTCAACATCCGGTTGCGCATGCGTAAATAGCATCATCTTCCAATCTGTTATTCTAATTCCGTTGAACTCCTTTTATTAACGAACGCATGCAATTTTTCATTCTGGAAATGTTTATATCGCTTTAAATATAAAACAATTTCATTTAATTTCATCAAATAGTTTTTTTGTTTACTTGACGACTAAAAACATTCAACGGGAGCACTTCGTAAAGTCTGTCGCAGTTTCAAACCCTTTTAAAAAACAAAAACAAACAAACAAAACAACAACAATCTATATATTAATACGCTAAGGTGTGTCACGCTTCCAGCAAACGCTCTGCGCATGCGTGCCGCACCTAGATTATTAATAACATTTAATTAGCCTAATTTCTGCATCGTATTTTAATTATTTCCCTTTAGCGCAACGGTAAGCGACGTAGTATTTTTGTCTTTGGCCCGACTGGTTTATAGTTCGATCCCAACCAGCCGCTAATATTTTTTCTTCTACATTTCGAGCGGAAGGGGAAGAAATAATACATTTTTTTTAATCACCCGGTCAAAAAGTACTTTTTTGTGTTGCTTAAAACTTAAAACTATTTTTTGTTTTTTATTTTGACGTTTTTAGGGCATGTCTATTATTTTTTGTTGTTGTTGTTTTTGAACGGACGTTAAGCAATGTTTTTTTTTTCAATGATAGTTTGAACTAAGTATTTATTTTTATTTGCACCACTTCTTAAAGTGTTAAAACATTTATTTATTATTTTTGGATGGTAAGGAACCAGTATTTATTTTTTAAATGTTTTGAACGGACAATAAGCAATGTTTGTTTTGTTTTGTTTTTCTTTCTCAGTGAAACACCGAGAGCGTGGTCGAAAGAAAGAGAGAGTGTGTGTTCGTAAGAGATGGAGGGGGGGGGGATAGAGAAAGAGTGAAAACGCAATAAAAACAAATAAATAAATCGCAAAAAGTCTCTTACTAACAAATAGAAGGTGATTTGTTACATTAGGACCCGCGCTAACTTTGACCCCGTCGTTAGGGTTAGGGTCAGTGAGGGGTTAGGGTTAGCTATAAAGTTCAGGGTCATTGGGGGTTAGGGTTAAAATTAGGGTCAGCGCCAAAGTTAGCCCAGGTCCCAATGTAACAAACTACCAAATAGAGATAGTAAAAAATAAGACAATGACAATGATATTGTATAGTTAACATCTGAGAAGTTAAGTTTCTTATTTTGTGTCACGATCTGACACTCATTTAATAAGATTTAGTATTTACTTTTGCCCCTGACAACGGGGGAGGGGAGTCGCGACCGATAGTGATTGCTGAAGAGACAGCTTTTACCCCGACAACCGAGTAATATAATAAATATATATACTTCCATCCCGTCACGCAAAATTTTGGTGAGTAAGATATGTGCATATTTCTAGCCACCGGATAATTTTATTAACAGTAAATTATACAAATTGATGTAGAAAACACTGTGGAATTCCTTTTTTTTTTTCAGTGAAACACAGAGAGCGCGTACGAAAGAAAGAGAAAGTTTGTGTTCGTAAGAGAGAGATAGAGGGAGAAGATAAAGAAAGAGAGAGAGAGAGAGAGAGAGAGAATAAACGTAATTGAAAAGTGAAAACGCAATAAAAACAAATAAATAAATCGCAAAAAGTAAAAAAAAAAATATTTAACAAAAACGAAAGTGAGGAAAGTCGTGATTCAAAGCAAAATAAAAAAGAAAATCTAATCGAAAAAAAAAGTAACAAGTATAATTTCGTTTACTATCGGAAGCCTACCAGTTTTTACGGTATATCAACCCTTTTTAGTAGAGTGTCCATCGTACACGCGTTATTGGAAGGCAAATTATTAATTTTTTCAAAATATTTCACTCTTATCCGGGGGGGTGCTCATAATAAAACAAGCGTAACTTACTAACAAATAGATGGTGCTTCGTTAGATTGGGACTCGCGCTAACTTTGACCCCGTCGTTAGGGTTAGGGAGGGGGGTAGGGTTACCTATAAAGTTCAGGGTCATTGGGGGTTAGGGTTAAAGTTAGGGTCAGGGTCAAAGTTAGCCCGGGTCCCCATGTAACAAAGTACCAAATAGAGACGTAAAAATAAGACAAGGGCAATGATATTGTATGGTTAACATCTGAGAAATTAATTTTTTTTATTTCAAATATTTATTTAGTTATATTGTCAAATTCGTCAAACAAAAATGGCGTTCGCTTATTTTAGGTGAGGTGGTCGCTAATTTCAGACTTTATAAAAGGCTAAATTGCCCGATTACAGTAGAGGATCTCTTTACATTATCAACTAACCCAAGATGTAGGGGAGGGCGCCACTCTTTTCCCAGGACTGCTTCATTGTCCTTGATCCTGACCTTATAATACTGAGAGTTTTAGCAATGTTTGTTTTAGTCTTTTAATATAAACAATTTCATTTAATTTCATCAAATAGTTTTTTTGTTTTCTTCACGGCTAAAAACATTCAACGGGAAGACTTCGTAAAGTCTGTCGCAGTTTCAAAAAACACCTCCCTTTCAAAAAACAAAAACAAACGAACAAAAAAACAACACTCATTATTAATATCAGCCATACGAGCGGTCGGTGAACGAAACCACCTCCCACTTTCCCTCTCATAGATTTCACCACTCCTACTCCGTCTGTTTTCGTTACGTACGCGAGAAAGCCTGCTGTCTCTCGGTGGCCACGGCTGTACCCCCTTCCTTTCTCAAATCGCCCTAACCAACCACTTATAATTCAGTAACTGTAATTTAAAAAAACAAAACAATTATAATAAACAGAACGACTCATAGAAATCTATATTCTTTTTTCATTTTAATATACTTTCATAGAAATGCTTCTGTTATGTAAAAAAAAACTATTTTCTTTATGCCACAAGTGTCACGCTCATACATGAATTCCATAGCTAATATAACAAACTGACCCAACGGGTCACGGGTGGTCTAGTAAATATATATATATATATATATATATATATATATATTCTTTCTTTATGGAAATCGTCCAGGCAAGGCATGAAGCCACTTGATGAAAGGAGCTAAAAATATATGTACTACTTTATGGTCAAAAACAAGCCAACGATAAGTGTTAGATTCCAACCCAGAAAACAGCAATTCTTCTCTCTTTGTCAGAAATATCGCTCATGAAATGTGAGGACTACAGGACAAAATAAAGGAAGCAAGAGTTACTTCATGGCTTGTCTGGAGCGATTTCGATAAAAAAATTTATTTGTGTTATAATATTGATTCTCTTAATCCATGTTGATTTATGCATGTGTTTCGTCTGTATGACATATTGCACGAATATTATATTCCAAAGAGAGGAGATGATTTTTGTATTATGGCTTGGCTTGTATGCTGACTCATTTATATAAACTGTTAAATTATTCCTCATGAAACTTATGTAAAATACATATTCTTTTGAGGCTTTTAATTTGGAAACTAGAATTAAATGTCATTATGAACCATGAGTACATACATACATACACACATACATACATACATACATACATACATACATACATACATACATACATACATACATAGTGCGTCGGGGTATGTTGAAAAGAATTCATACGAATGTCAGAGCTAAAATAAAATTATTTATTTAAAAACCGTACGTTACATATTCCAGAGATGTACCATGGTTTCATTGACATGGATATACCTTTACTGTTTCGAAAATGTCCTTACAATACATCTAAAATCTTCAGGAATTACACACACACACACACACACACACATATATATATATATATATATATATATATATATATATATATATATATATATATAGGCAGCAAGCTATTATTTATGCAAGTCTGGTTGAATACAAGAGAATTTTCGCATTTTGTAATTTTCTTAGCAATGTTCTCGATGCAGCAAGCAAGCTTTTGGGTCTCTGGTGGTAATTGGTATAATATGGCTTCGGGGGTTCTTATTTCTAGGTTTTGTTTTAAGAGACTGTTGTTGTTGTTGTTGTTGTCGTTGTTTTGCCCTTTTGTTATTTTTATTATTTTCTCTAAAGTTGTGTCAGTAGAAGAGGAAAAGGACAAGAAAAAGAAAAAGAAATCGCGAAAATTCTGTAGTAGGCAACCACACCTGCCTATATATATATATATATATATATATATATATATATATATATATATATATATATATATACATATATATATATATATATACATATATATATACATATATATATATATATATACATATATATATATATATATATATTGATTATTTAAAATATATTGATTACTTAAAATATATTGATTATTTAAAATGCCCTTAGAAAAATTCTTAAAGTACAAGAATTTCAAAAAAGTTTTCCAATTGAAGATCTTTGACCAAGCCTATTTTAGCTAAATTCAAAAGAAATTCATAACAAAAGTCCTTTTACAATTGTTTCAAAGGCAATTTATTGCAGACATCATATTATAACAAGACAAGATTCAAATTTATCATTTTTCTTTTCCAAAATAACAATAAAAAATGAATCGAAAACTTCTTTTGAGAAAAAAATGTCATGAAAAATATTGCCCTTCGGACATAGATAAATTGTTCATTATCATATTTTTGTTTCACCGAGTATTCTTAAAAAAAATATTCTACCATCAAAATCTTTTAAATCCATCGCTGTTACAATTTCAAATATATATATATATAAAACGGAAGAACACAAAATTTATGACATAATCACTATTATTTACACATGTTCCATATGTTTAACATCAACAAAATATTTTGTGTCCATATGTTTCTGAAATGTTTATTAAAAAAATATTTTCGTCAGCACATAGTAACAGAAGGGAACTCATTATCATTTCGTTATAGGTCCAAGTGGAATTAGTAAATAACTACAAACAAATTAAACTAAAATATCCAAATGTTGTTTCAACCGTATTAATTGTGTAAAATGTTCAGTTAATATGAATTACAGTCTTGTCTTTTCGAAGCGGTGGAATCCTGATAATTTAAAAAAAAATTATATATATATATATATATATTTTGCTCTGAATTTTCATTGAGCACTCTCATAAACCCGGTTTCAACTTCCTTCGGATTCATACCCCCTGGATATTTGTAACAAGTTAATTATATATATATATATATATATATATATATATATATATATATATATATATATATATATATATATATATATATATATTATTAGCAGGGGCATAGAAATACCTGGTATGCTACGCTTCTCGGTGAGATGCACTCGTAGATTTTCTTAGATCATCCATCTAGGAGACAGAAACTCTGATATAAAACCTGCGGGTGACAATA
The DNA here is from genome assembly GCA_963556195.1 of Sepiola atlantica. Classification (NCBI taxonomy): domain Eukaryota; kingdom Metazoa; phylum Mollusca; class Cephalopoda; order Sepiida; family Sepiolidae; genus Sepiola; species Sepiola atlantica. The sequence continues at coordinate 51,113,800 of OY744531.1, forward strand.
CTGCAGAAAAGTCTGTGACAATTTGTGAAGTGTATGGTGAAAGTGCTGGAGGCGAATCAAACCTTGCAGAGATAGTTTGCAAAGGGCAAACAAATAAAAAGCATTTGCAAGAACCAGCAAGACACAATTACCCAGGCTAGGATTAGGGTTAGGGTAAGACGGCCTATTAATACCTTGGTTCACAGTGTTTTCTCTGATAAGGGGAACAATAAAAGATTCAAATCCATAAACGGTGTTTATGTGGGTTTTACGACCAATTCAGCTGCATAAAGATGGTGATGACAGCAAGAAGTTACACTTTATGAGAATATTACAGACCACACATCTGGTCTTAAAACGACAAAGGGAAAATACCACAAAACAAATCAAATAAGCTTACTCAAGTTTAAATACATATATACAGATATACAAAGTTAGTGAATAATGATGCATTTAGTAGTTAATATTAAGTACAATATAAAAACCCGTACTGAGGATTATTGAATAACTTAATAACTTATAAATGAAACCTTATCTTTCTTTAATTCAATTTGGCTACGAATCCTTCCTGTGAAGGTGAGATCCATTTGCTTCATAAAAAGTCCTTAGTTCGGAGGCTGTCATTTCTTTCAGCCTGCCTGCTTCATAGATGCTCATTGAGGATGTTTAATCAGAACATGGCAAAAGTCGATCTCGTAGTAGAAAGATTTTTTACTTTCTCTATTTTTAATGCCTATTTCTCTAAAAGCCTATGAACAGTGTGGTGTGCTGTTTACAATATCGACTTCTTGTATGTCAATATAATTAAAGGGAGATAATTAATATTTTTTATAACTTGTAGAGATGTTGAAAATTCCAAAATCTACTCTTCATGAATACTTAGTAAAATGATTGTATGTGAATAACTTTATTTAAAAAATGCTCAGAATTTTCTAGAATGACCCTATATATATATATATATATATATATATATGGTACGTCAATGAAAATTAGTAAGACCTGCAAATGGAAGCAAATCGGTATTTTCAGTTGTTCAAAACAAGGAGTAGTTTAGTTAATAAAAACATTTATTTTTCATCTCTTTCTTTCCTTAAACCAGGCTTTTCAAAGATTAAAATCTTATCATCAGAGGAAAAATTATGATTGATAAGTTGACAGGGTAGGACTGTCAAAGTTCCAAATTTGAAAAAATTTGAAAAAAGTTTTCTTTTAAAAATTAGAAATTAAAGAAATTCAAAAAACTTCTTTAAAAAATGTTTCCAAAAGGTTCATATATATAGTCCATTATATTTTTCTAATTATTAGTTTTCTTTTATCTTTTACTTGAATTTATTTAATATTTCATTATTATTTTAATTTTATTTATAATATATATTATTATTATTATTATTAGTGTTTTAAGTAGGATTATGACAAATTTTATACATGGGTGTTTTTTATCGTATAATAATTAAATATATATTTTAAAAGCATTTTTGAATTTTTTGTTTGCTTGCCTTCTATCTGTGATGTTGTGAGGGGCGCTAAAGAAGAGACTTTTGGGAATTCTCAAAAGTATAAAATAAAATATTCTAAATTGTCTTAGAAACGATCGTATACCAAATATTTGTTACTTTTGAATTCTTGGAACTGATATAAATAATGTGTTAATTCTATTTGTCTCAACCTACTAATATATATATATATATATATATATATATATATATATATATATATATATATATGATAATTTTATTTACACAGACATGTACAAAATCTGCGACACTGGCATGTCGATGTTATCGATCAACAGTTACTATAAACTGAGATCTCATCAGGCCGAGTTAGAATCCGATCTTAACCTCAGATCATATTTGGAGAGAATGAAGTGGAGGGATAGAGAAAGAGAAGAAGAAGGAAAGAAATTTAACATTTCAAAAATTAAGGTCATTAAAAAATTAAAAATTAAAAATTAAAAATTAAAAAATCTAAAAAACAAAAACAAAAAACAAAAAATCTAAAATCTAGAATCTGAAACAAACAGGGCAAATAAATAAATAAATAAATAAATAAATAAATAAAAAAAAATGGTGGAAAGAGGAACAAATAATGATGAGGGGAGAGGTGGTGGGAAGGTAGACACATAGAGGAAAAGAAGGAGAAAGAGAGGGCGTCTGTTGATTCAGATCGAGAGGGAAGGAGGGGTGGTAGACATGCACGAATCAAGTGTCAAAAAAACAGTCGAGTTTATAAATGTATTTTTCCAAGTGAACTGTAATATTGTGTAGATGTGTGTATGCGTGCGGGCAAACTGGTCAGATGTGTCTGATTGTTGTGGTGGTGGAGCGGTGATCAAATGTGTCGCGATTCTGGGTTTAAATTGTCGGATTCTAACTCTGCCTGATGAGATCTCAGTTTATAGTAACTGTTGATCGATAACATCGACATGCCAGTGTCGCAGATTTTGTACATGTCTGTGTAAATAAAATCATCATATATAAAGCTCTATTTTGATATTGAGCGCTTTTTATAAACCCGGTTAAAATTCTCTGGATTACCACCCTGTGGATATTTTTCACCTGGATTATTACCATTATTATATATATATATATGTATATATATATATATATATATATATATATATATAGAGAGAGAGAGAGAGAGAGAGAGAGAGAGAGAGAGAGAATAAATTAAGTTAAAATATTAATAAAAATGAACAAAGACTATACTTTTAAAAAATGATCAATATAAATTAAAGCATTTTATATTAAAATAGACATAGTTTGAGTATCCGACAATTGTTTTAGAACCTCTTCGGCTCCTCCTCAGGGATATACTGATGAGCAAAGATTAGATCCGCCAATACGCAATCATAAAAAAAGACAAAAAACAAACAGACAAATTACATTCAAAATGTTTCAGACGAGAAACTCCTTTGCATAAGATGACATCTTGATACCTACCTATCGACGCTTAAGAAAGTCGGTCAGCTCAAACTATAGGCAAGACTGGCTAGGATCGGTCCGTCTTCCCTTCCTTAACTACATGCATACACACCCAGACATACCCACACTCACACATACACGAACCCACGCTTATACGCACACACTCATACACTCACATACACACATACACACCTATATACATATATAAATAAAAACATATATATATTTATTTATTTATTTTGCGTAATGTTTTAAGGATTTTAATTTTTTTATTTTATCTTTTTTTTATTATTAATGATAATCTTTATAAGCTGCCAAATAAAGTGTTATATACATTAAGACAATCGTTATTTATTAATTAATTAAAAATCTTAATAAATATCAATCATATTTACCAACGAACTAAGTTGATCCAACAATAATATTATTCTCCTAATTATTTGAGAATTAGAAAGCAAGTTTTTAATATCGACTAATTATTATTTTTATTTAGTTATTTATGATAATCTACTTAATACTTATTTAATACTTTATTATTTGTAATGATTTTGCGTTATTTTATAAAAGAAATGGAATTTAAAAAAAAAATGTTATTTTAGATTAATTATATTATCTCTTTAAAGTGATCTTAAATTCTGTGTCCATCTATATTGACTCAGGACGTTTAATTGGTATTAATTTAAGTTCACTAATTTCATCATTATGTTCACTCTTCAACAACTCTCTTTCAATATAAAGTTTAAACCTTGTAACTTATTAATTTATAGATCTCTAATAGTTATGCCATCACCAGGAGTTATACCAATACGATAAGTTACATAACCTATTATTGTAAGCTCTACTATTGTTATTGAAAATGTCTTCATTAGAAGAAGTATTGCTAATTCTATGTCCTATGGATAACGGGATGTGTTTAATAACCCTTGGTGGATGGTTTGATTTTGGCTTTACGTATATTCGATCATAGTTATCATTCATATATGGTTTGTATACTCCTTAGTTAAGATTAAGGGTGATATCTAAAATGTTTGTAATTTTAATACCTGCAGTTATTTCAACTTTGAGTCCTAACTCTTTCATAGTTCTGAAGATACATTTCTTAGTTATTTCAGCTTTAGAACCATTACTATTTTCAATAACTGCCAAACCATCGTCCCTATATAATACTATATTTTTAACACTTAAAATACCTGTCTCAATAAGCTTGTATAATTTAAATAATCCAACCAGATAAGACATTTCAGCCGAATCCAATGAACCCATTGCAACATCAAAGGAATCAGTACAGTTTTTTATATATATATACTGTATTGGTTAAGAATGGGGAACAATATAGTCTCAAAAATGTAAATATTTATTTTCACATATGGTCTCTAAAAATGAAAAACACTTTTTTTATATCATCTCTAAAAGTAAAAGCAGTTATTTTTGCATACAGTCTCAACAAATTGAAACCAATTATTTTCACATATAGGCTCTAAAAACCTTAAATATTAATGTTTGCATAGTCTCTGAAAATTTTAAAACATGTATTTTTGCATATAGGCTCTAAGAATTTTTAATAATTATTTTCACATATCGTCTCTAAAAATGAAAAACATTTTTTCTTATATTCTCTAAAAATTTAAAACATGTATTTTTGCATATAGGCTCTAAAAAATTGTTAATATTTATTTTCGCATATAGTCTCTAAAATGAAAAATATTTTTTCTTATATTCTCTAAAAATTTAAAACATGTATTTTTGCATATAGGCTCTAAAATATTTTTAATATTTATTTTCGCATATAGTCTCTAAAATTGAAAAACACCTTTTCCTATGTTCTCTAAAAATTTAAACACTTATTTTTGCATATAGTCTCTACAAAATTTTAAACATGTATTTTTGCATACAGGTTCTCAGAATTTTAAATATTTATTTTAGCATATAGTAGTCTCTAAAAAGGAAAAAACAGTTTTTCCTATTATCTCTTAAAGTTGAAACACTAATTATTGCATATAGACTCTAAAAATTTAAATATTTATTTTTGCATATAGTAATTAAAAAAATTTTAACAGTTATTTTACATATAGGCTCTACAAAATCTTAAACATGTATTTTTGCATATTAGCTTCTTAAAGCACTTTTTCCTATATTCTCTTAAAATAAAAACACTTATTTTTGCATATAGTCTCTAAAAAATTTAAAAATATGTATGTTTGAATATAGCCTCTAAAAATTTATTTTAGCATATAGTCTTTCAAAAATGAAAAAACTTATTCCTACAATCTCTTAAAATTTAAACAATTATTTTTGCATACAGTTCTAAAAGATAAAAGCAATTATTTTTACATATGGTTTCTAAAAATTTGTAATATTTATTATTGCATATAGTCCATAACATTTTTAAAAAAATGTATTTTTGCATATAGGCTCTAAGAATTTTAAATATTTATTTCAGCATATAGTCTCAAAAAAATGAAAAACACTTTTTCCTATAATCTCTAAAAATTAAAACACTTATTTTTGCATACAGTCTCGAAAAAGTTTAAACAATTATTTTTACATAAATGCTCTAAAAATTTTAAACATTTAATTTTGCGTATAGTACATGAAAAATTAAAAACATGTACTTTTGCATATAGGCTCTAAAATATTTTTATACTTATTTTCGCATATAGTCTCTAAAAAATGAAAAACACTTTTTCCTATAATCTCTAAATATGAAAACACTTATTTTTGCATACAGTCTTTAAAAATTTTAAACAATTATTTTGCATATAAGCTCTAAGAATTGTTTAATATTTATTTTTGCATATAGCCTCTAAAAAATCAAAAATACATTTTCCTATATTCTCCAAAAAATTAAACACATATTTTCGCATATAGTCTCTAAATATTTAAATATTTATTTTCGCATATAGTCTCAAAAAAATGAAAAACACTTTTTCCTATAATCTCTAAAAATGAAAACACTTATTTTTGCATACCGTTTCTAAAAGTTTAAAACAATTATTTTCACATATAGGCTCGATAAATATTAAATTTTAATTTTTGCATAGAGTCTCTAAAAAAATTTAAACATGTATTTTGGTATATAAGCTCTTAAAATGAAAAACACATTTCCTATATTCTCTAAAAATTTAAAACATGTATTTTTGCATATAGGCTCTAAGAATTTTAAATATTTATTTTCGCATATAGTCTCTAAAAAATGAAAACACTTTTTTTATATTCTCTTAAAATTTAAAACAGTTATTTTTGCATGTCGGCTCTAAATGATATTCATGCGTGCATTTACTCTCACTACATAGTTGCCTATTATGATATCACAAAATTCTACGTTTGTTTCCTTACCTTACAAAATCAGTAATTGCTTCCTTTATCTCCTGTTTGGGTGAACATTGAAAACATTGAAAAAATCTAGCTGATCTGGAGAATAAAGTGCCCATGGATTTTAAGTATTATCGGGATTACACGATTATCAAACATGTTCTTAAATGTTTCATGTGTTTTATTAGATGTATAGGGTGTAGACACATCTTGCATGAACCACTGGGTTATAAATGGGAAACATTGTGATGTTTCAGAAAACTCTCAGGAGAATTTATTAAAATTTATCTACAAATCAATCATATACAAAAACATGTACAATTTCGACATAAAATAACCAAACATAATACCCAACAATAACAACAAAACAACAAAAGAATTATGACCCATAATAGAATAATGGTTTGTGTTCTTGTATTTTATTATCATAACTCTAGAGTAAACATTACTAAAATGACTGCCACAAAGAAAAAGAAAACAACTCACCACCCATTATGACTACTGTTGATACAAAGAATTAGCAAGATAGAGACAGACCAACTGTACTGTTACTATCATGACAAGTAATACAGATGCTGATAACAAAGAGAGAGAACAACCCTGTGTATTCTGCTACTTCGCCACCATGGCTACTATTTACTTTAATAGAAATCGCTCCAGACAAAGCATAAAGCCATTTGATGAAAGGAGTTAACAAGAACGAAAGATGATTATCGCAAATAAAGGAGATGCCTATTGGCCTTAGTCTTCAAAAACAAAGGCTATAGGTAGGAGGAAAACAGTCAGCAGGAAGAGAGTTCCACAAGCCTGCAGTTCTTGGGAAAAAAACTATTGGAATAGGAAGCTGTATTACAATGAGGTATCAAAATAGCGAACCCATGGGGACCATTAAATCAACGAGTTAAACGAGCTGGAACAAAAAAAGCAGGGAATAGATCACATAATTCTGAAGAACATATGCCATAATAGGACTTATAGAAAATATTGAGACTAGCAACATTACGTCTATGAGAGAGAGGATGCAGAGAAAAAGAAAAGGTGGCGGTCAATCAAATTACAGATACGTTTCTGCACCTTATCAATAACCCTCGAATGGGACAGAGATTCACCAGCCCAAATATGACAACAGTACTCCATACATGGTCTAATTGTGGATTTGTAAAGATAGAGAATAGCCTCAGGTGTGAGAAAGTGTTTGGAGCAATAGAGAGAACCGACTTTACGGGAAGCAGAAAGAGCAATAGATTTAATATATGAACTCCAAGAAAGATTTGATGAGAACGAAAGACCAAAAAGTTGCCACTCTCAACAGGTCAACAAGACTTTTGCTACAGGATGTGCTGGCCATTTGTTGTTGTTGAAGAATCGCAACGCTATGCAACATGTCATAGCCATGTCATAATTTCAGATGGTTATGAAATCTTCAGTGCAGAAATTCACATCTTTGCTCTACATGTTTCGGAATGTTTTAGATGAGGATTGATAAGTTGGATTATTTGGATTAATATTTTCATCTAGATGTTATTCTCACAACGTACCGGCCAATGTAACCTCTGACCTTCTTCAAGTGCATCTTACCAAACTTGGGAATCTTTATATTGAACTCGGGAATCTATACAAAATTTTGAACTGAACCCTTTATTTAATCAACGGGGGTAGATTCTTCTCGTTCTATCAGCCAAGTGATAAGTGTTAAGTAAGTAATTGTTATTTTATTCTTAGGTAGTATTGCCTGTAATGAGGATTGAACCTTCAACCTGTAGAAGGCTATCATGTAGAACTGATTGAAACTCAACACTTTTATCCGTATACAAAGAATGAAATATAAATTACTTAACACTTCTATCCGGCCATGGCTGGAGGAACGAGAACAATCTACCCCCGTGGATTAAGTAAAGGGTTCAATTTGTATAGATTCCCGAGTTCGTCATGAAGAGTCCCGAGTTCGATAAGATGCATCTGAAGACGGTCAGGGGTTACATCGGCCAAACTGTTGTGAGAATAGCATTCAAGATGAGAATTGTAGTCTGAATTGTAGTTTAAATAATACTAAATTGCTGTTAATATGCTGAAAAAAATTAAATTAGATGACAATTATAACCATGGCAACCATTTTGTTATCTGGGACACTTTGTAAATAATTGTTAATAATGTTTTTTTGAGATAGAAGCTGTTTGCAAAAGAAAAAGTTTACTTAAAGAATTCAACGCATTTGTTTTTCATTAAAACTTAATTAAAATTAGAGATGTCAAAAGAAGCATAAACTGACAGGCAATTATAGAAATACAACAGAATGGATTCAGTGCGCTTAATCTAAAACCGAAATATAAAGAGTTTGAATGCAAAACGCGATAAACGCCATTTTCAAAATGGTAAACCTATCACTACAAAGCGTGTTGCGTTTTAACAATCTATCACACTCAAAAATCATGTTTTACATAAAGTGATATCGATCGACGTTATTTTTCTTTTCTTTGTTTTATAATTCAAATAAAGGGTACTTGTGCAGTTTACGGGCTGGGCTGAAATAATAAGGTTATTAATTAGAAAGCCATTCTTATCATCGGGAGAGGAGAGGTGTTAACTATTGTGTAGTTTCACCTAACAATTTAATAAACAAAAGATACCGTAAAAATGTAATTTAACTTAAAAATCCTATCTAAAAAATAGCATGGTCCATAAACTGCATAAGCACCCAAATAAGCTTTTAGTCAAAGTCTAGATTTGCTATGTGTTATGGTGTGATGTTGATCTATCCTATTTCGACAGTAGATGGACTCTTCCAGAGACTATGAATTCAATTCAATTCAATTAATTTGGCAAAAAATAAAACAAGCATGTTTCAGTAGAAATTTACAGTGAAGAGGATACAATAGCCAAGCACCTGTCCAAATTCACCTTGAATTATTGCGTTGTTGGCGCATTAGAGAACAAAGTTACGATGAAGTGTTATGACAGTCATGGCCACAGTATCGGATGTAGACTTTCTATAACATAATATTCTGTACTTCTGTAAATACACTCTTGTAAATATACCATCGTGGTGTCTTAATTATTATCGGCCCTACAAGGTCACAACACTGGCGACAATGATTCGAACCTACGTCTCACAACAATATGTTCGTCGATTTACTTTTTTAATTTCTCAATTTAAAGAGATTGGAGTTAACGCGTTTTGCATTGAAAGTCTTTATATATTTATTTAAAGCAGAGTGAGTCAGTGCTACCTAACCCCTGACTGGAGAGAGGATAGGCTGCCGAGGGAGTGGGAGGGGGTAAAAGGGATTACAGCAGCAACACTCCGCTGACATACTTAGTTTTATTTGTGATAATTTACTTAACATGTTGACAGATAAAATTTACATAAAATTGTTTTTACCAGTAATAACATATTTTAAAAAAACGTTACTGCGTATGCGCGTTTATCTAGCCCACATTTAAATTCTGTGCAAGCTTCCACTTCTTTATAAATCGCTATATTAAATTTGAAAACTTTTATTCCTTATAAATATATAAATTATTGAATGAATGTTGAAAATGTAATTAAACTTAGATATATCACTACTTTTTCATCAAAATTATTCATTAAAATTGGATCACATTAAACTGGTTTATTAAAATTTCATTAAAATTGGATATAACACAGTAAAAGTGTTAATTCAAATTGGATATATCACTAATTTTTCATCAAAATTATTCGTTAAAATTTCATTAAAATTGGATATATCACAATTTCACAATTTAAAGTTATAGCTTCGGTGATTTTTATTTTTAGCTGATTATTTAAAACTGTTTGTATTAGCAATCATAATTTTATAAATAAATAGTAACTAAGTGTATTATTATGTTATCAATAATATGGAACAACAATAACAAATGAAAATTGGCGAGTCAAAAAACAAAGTTTGATTTTTCAGCTTAAATGCTGCTATTTAGGTCTTATGTTTTTAAGATAAGATAATTGCATATGTTAGGTTATTATTTTTATTTGTCGGCTACAAATAGTCATCCTATTCTTTCCTCAGCGAATTTCTAATATTTTCTTTTTCAAAGATTGTTTTGTCACATTTTTATATATTGAACTGTTTGTTTTATTTGGACAAAGTTGATATAGTTTTATGAGTAATATTCTGCTTTTTTCTTTCAGATTTTGGTTAGCCTGTAAAGATCTTAAAGGTTTACCTTTACGAGAAGTACACACCAGAGTTTTAGACATATATAAGTAAGTATATTTGTATACACTAGCTAAATACCCATTCTATTAGGCTATTAACAAAAAAATGTTGGGTACTTCTGGATTATTTATTGCAACTAGAAGGACTACCTGACATTGCCCGAGGCCATAAAAAACAAAATAGAAAAAGTTAAAAAGTGTGTGTAACATCTTTATATTAAAACTTCTACCTCTCTACCTCTCTCAATCTGTCTCTCTATCTTTCTCAATTCCCCATTTTTTCACATCTCTTCCCAACCTTCTTTCACCTTTGCCTAGACCTTTTCTCTCTCTTGTTTTAATGTATTGAAAATAATAATAATGTAAATAATTGCCCTCTCCTTTATGTAATAGACAAAGATAACGTTAGAAATGGCTGACAAAACCTGGCTCAGTTGACCCCCAAAGAATGAATAATCTTTTTTAATTTTAGATATTATTCAGCCAGGACAACGCTGATCAAGAATATACCAACTTTGTGGATGTTTGTTTTCTAGCTTTTGACTTTTAGCTGGACATACACACACATACAGACAACTGCCCTTTTATATAAAAGATTTTCAAGTTTTTTTTTTACTTTCAAAGCGAAGTTGTCTCCAACTATTTTGATGATTTTCAAATTTTAAACTTATTGGCATAAAAATTAGCAAAGTGCAACAAGCCATATAAAAAGATAGAAGATATTTTCATCTATATATAATCTGAATATTTGTCCAAGGTCAATTTGAATTTGAATATAGTAGGTATTATTACATACTCCTCTGGCAGCTTGTTCCATGAAGTGAAAACGCGGGCAGAAAATGATGCCTTAGTCGAACACATGCCAACATGTAAAACAGATGTTAAACGGAATATAATGATGAGAATGACTTCTATTTAGACGAAAGCGAAGGTAGATTTACATTGCCGTTTATGATGTACACTAGAATTAAGTCTTCTTGCATCATCTGCTGCTCAGTTGAAAACAGATTTAATCTTTGAAGCCTCTCTTTGAAGATAAGTGTTGAGAGTCTCGTTACCATATATGTTGCCAACTGTTGAACACGCTCCAGGTGTACAATATCTTTTTGAAGATAAGAATTTGTTGCGAGGATGGCATTACTCAAGAATGGGGCGTACCAGAGTCATGTATATAGGACGTAAGCGTCTACCGTTAGGTTGAAAAAGGATCTCTGACTCAGGTTAATAACTCACCTTTGTTTCGCCATCTCGATACAACTATGATTAATCGACAAGAGAACATAACTCGTGATACAACTAATCAATTTTAATTATTACTTAGGATGAAAACATGTCTTTCATTATCTTCAACACTAATCCTAAGTCCGGGATGATAGTTGAGACCATATATTTGGCACTGTCTAATCATTGGTCGAAACCGTAAATTTGACTTTGCCTCATATAAACATCGTAAGGAAATAAAAATATTAGCCGTTTTTTTTATGGAAATCGCTCCAGACAAGACATGAAGCCATTTGATGTTAGGAGCTAATAAATATCACTTCAAGGTCAAAAACTAACCAACGATAAGTGTTATATGGATAGATTCCAACCCAGAAAACTGCAATTCTTCCCTCTTTGTTAGAAACATCACCCATGGAATGTGAAGACTAAAGGACAAAATAAGGGAAGTGAGAATTACGAGACTGCCGAAAGTAAAGCCAAGGTCCAATTTCTACTCTCTTTACAAAATCGTTTCCAAAAGATGAAAACATTTGAATGTCTTAAATAAAAACTGGCAACAGATAATCAACAAGTACCAAAGATATTAATTTTTAAAAATAAAATCTGTAAAAGTAAAATTTTTGCTCGTTCGCATCCATCACAGTTGTAATAAATTAGTAATTTCTATTTATAAAGATGGGCCATTTATTGCACTGACAATGAGATTAAAATGCCAAATTCGTAATCAAAATAGAAGAACAACAACTTTCTGATATACTGATCAGGTGTATGCGATCAATGTCCTAAGGTTAACTAATTTGTTCAGTTCAAAGTGTTTGGTAGAATTCGCAGATAATAGTAGATATCACTTGACAGGGATCGCGACGTGAACGCTTCTTGATCTGTGAATGTGTAAAGGAGGACCATATGATGCAACACTGCCTTATCTGCCCTCTACTGCCCAACCGGTGTGGCTTGAAAGATCTTGCAGAGTACAACAATAATGCAAAGGACTGCATAAAAAAGTGGAAAACTGTTGTATGATCACATGCTTCAAAGGTACACAAAGAAGAAGACCTAATTTGCATATTGTTTTGAAAAAAGACATCTCATTAATTCACTATTGAATAGACATTTGGGTGAAAAGATTATTTTCCGATCAATTTACTTCTGGATTACAAACCAGCCAGTTTTACATTGTAAATAAAGAACAAACAACCCCCACCCAAACACACATACGCACCGGTCAAGCAAACAAGGCATTATGAAATTAAATTCCACCATAATGCATTTCTGTTCATTCGTAAATAAATCAGCCATTTTATTCTTTTGTTAAATTGTAAATTATAAACAAATCGTTCCCACCACTAAAACACACACAAATACACATCGCAACCAAGCAAACAAGTCAGTGAGTACCCCCTCCTAACTTTTTACAAATATTTTTTATATCATGGATAAAGACTTAGCATTTTGAATGAAAAGAGTTGTTACGGTCCTTCCCAGTCAATTTAAGGTCCTTTCCAGTCAATTTACTTCTGGGGGTTGCGATTCTTAGCTTATTCAATTTTCCCGGACAATGCTAGGAAACAGGTTCCCCATGAGTTTAATAATAATAACAAAATTCAATTCAACAGACGTTTTAACTTCTTTGAATAACTTTACAAAATGAATATTTTTACATGAATTCTGTAGTAAGAATTGGTAAGACAACAAACGCTATAAACAGGGATTTACAAACTCCACTAGTTTGGGAACAGCTCCAGCTTCCGCTCCTTTCCCCACTCTACCTGTACCTTTAAATAACCTGCTGAATATTTTTTGTTGTATTAAGTTACGAACACAGCTGTCTTTAGAGAATGCACAATTAAATTCCTTCTGTACAAATGCGACTATGTGTCTCTGTTTCAATATATACATATATATATATAAAGTTGATATCAATAAAATTTGAACAGTATTCCAAGAATTCAAAATCAACTATTATTAGGCGTACGATCGTTTCCAAGACTTTTTTGGAAATATTTTATTTTTCATTATTTTTTTATGATTCCAAAGCATCTCCTCGTTAGCACCTAACATAACATAGAGAAGTCTTTTGAGAAAAAACATCAGATTTCAGTACTAAAAGACAACACCAGTGAAAAGACTTCAGAAATAGCAAAAATACAGCAAATTAGAAAAAGGAATCAAACATTTAAAACATTCAAAGCATTTACTATATAGGTTGAATCGAGAAAAAGAAATTACATAAGAGAAAAAATATATAAAAGAAAAAATACATAAATAATATTTTTTTTTAAATAAATGAATAAATAATATATATATATATATATATATATATATATAGTAAAGTATGAAAATATATTTATGCCAATTAAGCTACATAGAGGCGTCAGCACAGACTACGATTCCCTGTAGTGATGAAACGCAAACGCCTCTGTGTAGCTTAATTCCCATGAATATATTTTCATACTTTACTACTAAGCTCTACTCTCGTATTGAGTACTGTTGAAGTAAATACTGAAAATCTATGTGAATGTGTCAAAATAACCGGTGACTTATTTTAGCACGTTGTGCATGATTGGAATAATTTATTTCCGATTTAGTTTGCTATTTCTTTCTACTTTTGATGTTGATTTCATTTAGTTTTTACAATTATTTTATTTATTTGTCATGTACATAGTTATCAGAGGTTAAATCTTATTCTATGTCTACAGTTTGTTACTATTTCTCTTCTACAGTTTAGTAAGTTTGTAAGATCTTTAAAATAAAAAAATTCAAGCTTCTCATTCAAACATAATCTGTATGGGTCGTCTAAATGTCTACATCGTACTATTTTCCACTCAATTATTGGCGATCGTCTACTTTCTTTGAGTTTCCAGTAATGGTTCGCTAGTGATGTTTTGAATCAACGTTTTTTTTTTGTTATTGAATGTGCTTTTATGGTTATGCCTGCTTTTAAAGTCTAGGGATGTTATACCTATATAGTATTTTTTGTTATTCAGGATTTCGTTGGCAAATATTGTGGCTTAGTAAACAATATCCTTTGTTAAGCATTTATTGTGTAGTAGACAAAGCGCACAAGTTACAGTTTTTCTCTTCATTATTAACTTTCTATTTGGGTGATTTCTATTAGAGTTTGAGTTATTACTATTCCTAGTGTTTTTTGTTCTTCTTAGTGTTATTTTTATTGTTAATATATTGATCACTTGTTTATGCAATCGCTCTGCTTTGCAGTTCAGGAACAAGAGAAAGATTTTATCAGCTTAACTACTATATATCACTTGAGACTTCCTGTCTCAGATGCAAAATCCTGAACAATGAGCTCTAATCCTAATTGTTAACTTTTCTACATCATCTTACATTATGTGGAAAACTATTTTAATACACCCATACCCAATATTCCTAGATTAAAAATGATCGTTACATTTTTACAAAGTTTTTTCTTGGTAATCTAAAATTGTAGGCCCTAATTATTGCTGCAATATTTGGTCATGTGTGTGTTATAAAGGAAGGTTTCAACATAAGGTTAAGTTAAGCAGAAAAGCTGCAATTTCCGTTAGAAGTTAAACGTTAGAATTAGAGCTATGTGTTAAGATATGACATCATGGACAGTAAGTCTGTGAAATCAAAGGAATATTTTCTTAGCTTATCTGCTACATATCACTGGAGACTTCCTGTCTGTGGTGCAACATCCTGTATACATAGTTCTAATTTTTAACTTTTAATGGAATTTTTCGCTTTTCTACTTTATATAAACTTCTGTGGAAAGTTCAATTTTTAACCACAATTAACTATTCTTACAACATAATAAGTTTGGTATTTTCTTTTTTTTTTTCAGAAATTTCTCAAAATATGTCTTTTCGATAAACCAGGGAGAGTCATAAGCAATGTCATTTTCCTGGGTTCCATGAACATTCTGGGGATCTCAATATGGTATTTTCTCTGCCAGGTGACTCAATCAGAGCTGATCAATCCCTGATTGATTCTCTCCCAATAAAAATTGCATATATTTTTGTTTTCAAATTTCACCGACATTTCAGAACAAGATTTCATATATTTGTCTAAAGAAGGTCTGAAGGAAAAATGGACGAAACTTTGTGATAACAAACAACCAAAATGAAGAAACCAATGTGATAATGATAAATAACAAGTTTTTATATGTATATATTTTCTTTTACAGGGAATTCCTGGCACCAGGTTGTCATAACCCCGTGAATGTGGATAGTACAATTGCTGAATTAGTACGGCGTAGGATAGAGAACAATCCAGACCGTTATTGTTTTGATGAAGCACAGGTAAGTAAACAGATATCTAGTTACACCTGTATTTTTTTGAACGAGCATTGGTTTATTTTTTGCAAAAGTTGTCTCCCCTTTGGGTAGAGCTCTTTTTTGTGGTATCAAAGAGGAAGGAAAGTAGAGAAAAAGAGAAGGAATAGAGATGAAAATCACGTTTAAAGGCTTGTTTCTTTTAGGGGCTAAAGGAGCCAACATGTTTTTTACTGTTGACCAAGAGAAAGTAGAATGCGTTTCTTTTTGCTCGCCTCCTCACGAGGGCAAAGTTAAACAAAAGGGTAAATGATGAAATCGCTGCCCTAAGCAGTTTCTTCGAAAATTCGAATAAACATAGTGTAGAGGCAATAATATATATATTTTGAAAAAGATTATGACATAATGAACGTTTCAAAGTTGAAATCAATTCAGTATTATACAGTAATAAGAAAGAAAAAAACACATTTAACACTTTTCTCATGACTCACTGCTAATAATAACCTGCTAATAACCGACTTCCGGGGCAAGCATCATGCGATCTTGCAAAACCTTTGATTATGGTAACATATTTACTCATTTTAAACATATTTTTCTTCAGAGTTAATGTGTAATACTAAATAGAGTTTAACTCGCAATGGTTCATCATGTAATAATCTTTAAAAAAAAACAACACAAAACCATTTTTATCGTTTATACACAATTTTTTATAACATTCTGTTTAGGACAGCGATCTCATCATTTACTGACAAAAGGTAGTACTTTTATTGTTGTGCAAATCTTTTGTTATTTCTTCTCTACTGGTTTCTAGGCTAGAGTTATTCCCCTTGGTGAAAAGGGGGTAAGACTCACAAATCTCATAGTAAACACAACATTTTCGTAGGTACTCTTGCACCACCACGTGGTCGAGAATTAAGACCAGATTTCACCCTCATTAGACCCCAGACGTTTCACCAAGTAAACAGAGTTTAGACTAAGAGAAAGGACACATAGACAAATGTAAGTCTTTGATTCATCTTTGCAAATCTCTGTGTTCTTCACCTTTTTAGTGGAATAGCTTGTGCATTTTTCTGTTGTATGGAAATCTGATGTCTAACATTTGACATAGGCAAAGTATTAATAAACGAAATGCCTTTGTCTCCCATGACCTGTTAATCGTCTTTAACTTTATGACAAGTGTCTGCAAATATTTATATCCATCTCTTGAATACCTGAGATAATACCTTACTGAAAGAATGACATCCGACTGATTGATGCAGAGACACTTCAGCTAACCGGAAGAATAACATTTGACTGATTGATGCAGAGACACCTCAGCTGGGTGAAAGAATAACATCCGGCTGATTGACGCAGAGACACCTGTAAGGACATCTATAGATGCACCGGACGAAATACATTAATTTGTTATACAAGCAATACATAGCTGAGGGTGTGGATACATTGAGTGCTTAGAATGGGCATGAGAGTTGAATGTGTGGGGGTCTAAAAATGTTATATTAATCAACTCGAATTAAGATCCACAGAAAGCTGGCTCACGCATCACATGGACGACAATGGAGAGAGTTCCTATCTACTTGCCTTCCCACGAGAGCAAAGTTAGACACAAGGTCGGTTTTCAATATGGGGAAAATCCAGGTCCACAAAAAGGGGCACTCTGAATTGGAACAAATGTAAAAATTGCCTCAATCTAGAACGATTTCTCCTGCATTGACCGAGGACAGAATAGACTAAGTGTAGCATCAGAACAGATACTACACTTTGTTCCTCGCCAAAAGGGCCAAGTTTATTTATCTTGATATTTTACATAAAACATTGTATTTTACATTAAAACATGGAGACGTGGCTTAATGCGAATGTTGGGTTGTGTGAGATGGAGATCGTGTGTCGTTCTCTTGGTCTATTTCCAGTCACCAAGATACCTGATTCACTCTTTGGGCAGACTACGTAACATTATCACCAATTGGTATGACAGACTAAGGAAGTTTTTCTGCACAGGTAGCACTGGAGAAGATTTGCTGACTTGTGTTCAACTTTGATCAGGAAGACCTAAGTCTAATTAAGACTACAGATCCACGTTGACTAACTCTTTTAAAGAACCGTACCCAGCAACATTTATACATACGTAATTATTCCGTTCTTTCTTTTTTCACTTTTTCAGAATCACATCTTCAAACTGATGAAGAGTGACAGCTATAGCCGTTATTTGCGGTCCGACATGCACAAGGAATTCCTCAGCGCAACCCGAAAGAAAGTAAGCACCCTTCTTTCTCTTAGCTTGCAAAACCTGTTTGAATGTATGTCCGTTCTTAACCATGACCTGTTTGAATGTATGTCCGTTCTTAACCATGACCTGTTTGAATGTATGACCGTTCTTAACCATGACCTGTTTGAATGTATGTCCGTTCTTAACCATCACCTGCTTGCTAACAAATCAACCAACTAGTTGATGTAACATCCAGCATCTTCTCTCCATAGTTGTATCCCACATTTTTATGCTATGCTCCTTTCCATAGATTTCACCGTTATTTTTATTTTCTCCTTTTTGTTGTTGTTACCATTGTGATATATCAACATAAAATATTCATATATTTAGCTAATATTCAGATTTATTTCCGATAGTATATAATTTATCACATTGTGTTTTGTTGTTGTTGACACTCGTGTTTACGTAGGTAATACTATTAAATAAACGGTTAATAAACAAAGAAATCTACAAAGTGAAAAATGAGACTCGAAACGGAGCCTTTAAAAGAAAGAGACCACCGAACGCGGGTGTCGGCTTAGACTACTTGACTAACGAGCTGCATGGTTAGAGAAAGCTGAAGTTTTTCAGATACCTTATTCTTAGATAAAACTTTGCTTATGTTTTTACTACCAAAGTAAACATGATATCCTCGAAATTGTGTCAAGCAGGCGAATTCGGTGAACTCGTGGTACAGTTAATATTGGAATTTATTTCCAATAATATATGACGTATCACACTGTATATATATATATATATATATATATATATATATATATATATATATATATACACACACACACACATATACATATATATATATATATATATATATATATATATATATATATATAAAGAAAATGAATGATGAAAATAAAAGTTGCAAAAATGACAAATTGTATTCATCAAAACTTCAAAACAAAGAATAATCTCATTTGAGCATTTCTACTGAACCATTATTTGCATTTAGTTTGTTTGCCTTAATTAGGATGTTTTTAGCCAACAACAAAGTTTTTTTCTATTTATATAAATTTTAAAGTTATATTTACCAGTAATACATGCATTACTGCTTTTTTATCCTCTGATGAAATGAATTTCTCTTTTTAAATCTATAGGTTAAGGATGATGAGATTATTCCTTCTTTGAACTTTTGATTAATTAATAAATTTGTATTTTTTCCAACTTTTATTTTCATAATTCATTTTCTTGATTTATTGCTCTATCCAGTATATTGAACATTCCTGTATTGCGATAGATCATTATTTAAAAATACAATATTTATCTTGAAATTTGCATTCAATTTTATATATATATATATATATATATATATATATATATATATATATATACACACACACACATATATATATATATATATATATATATATATATATATATATATATATATATATATATATATGTGTGTATCGAGGCAGCATTTTTTCTTTAAGACACGTATTATTAAAAATAACCGACAATTTTTGTCTGGTTATTTTAGTGTTGATCCCTTCAATTTTCCGGATTAAAATCTAGTACTAATATACTTAAATGCTTATAATACCTAATAAACATAGTTAAATTTTCCCGCCATAATTAATTATAAATCTCACTCCAGGCCTTTACCTGTTTGTCATTATTCCACTGACGATGGACCCAGACGGGTCAGAAAGTACTCTGGACCAACATGTACACTATGGCAGTTTCATCAGCCAATTTCCTTCCGAGATTAAAATTTTAATCCGGAAAATTGAAGGGATCAACACTAAAATAACCAGACAAAAATTGTCGGTTATTTTTAATAATATATATATATATATATATATATATATATATATATATATATATATATATATATATATCAAGAAAATGAATGATGAAAATAAAAGTTGCAAAAATTACAAATTTTATTAATTCATCAAAACTTCAAAACAGGGAATGATGATTCCCTATGCAGATGAAATGAAGAAGCCTTTGTGTAGCTTAATTGCCATAAATATAGTTTCATAACTTAATACATACGAGGGGCGTTCAATAAGTAATGCTCCTGACCCATTTCCAATAGCAGTAGATGAAGGAAACTTGGCACAGTTATTAGTCTTTCTCTACATAGGAACCACCCAGAGATATGCATTCCTCCCATCGTATGATGCAGCTCTGGACACCGTTTTTGTAGAACACCCCAGGTTGGTCCTTCAACCATGTCGTAACTTCAGAAATCAAGACTGCATCATCTGGAAAACGCTTTCTTTTCAAAAACAACTTTATGGCTGGGAAGAGATGAAAGTCAGAGGGTGCAAGGTCAGGAGAGTAAGGGGGATGGGGGCGGATTTCATAGCCACACACCCGTGCTTCTGATCTGGCAACATGCGAGTTGTGGACCGGAGCATTGTCCTGCAGGAGGAGGATACCTTTGTTGATCTTGCCCCGCCTCTTGATTTTGATAGCTTCTCTTAATTTCATCAAAAGTGAAGTGTAATAGGCTCCTTTAATAGTGGTACCCTTTGCCAAAAAATCTGTCATCACTACTACGTCTTGGTCCCAGAAGACTGTGAGGATGACCTTGCCAGCAGAGGGCTGCACCCTTGCCTCCTTTGGAGGTGGTGAGTCCAAGTGCTTCCACTGCATTGATTGGGCTTTGGTCTCTGGATCATAGTGATGGACCCAAGTTTCTTCCTGTGTAATCAGTCTTTTGAAAAACTTTGATTCATCTTCTCGGCACATCTCCAAATTCATCCTCGAGGACTCGGCGCATTCTTGCTTCTGGAAAGGTGTTAGCAACCTGGGAATCCACC
>OY744531.1:51137199-51154699 GCA_963556195.1 Sepiola atlantica
TATATATATATGAGAATAAAATACACGTTATATTATAATATGGAATGCTGTGTAGACAGAATGTATAAAAAAGACAAAAGGAAAAGCAATTTAAATGTTTTGATGTTTTCTTCCTGAGTTTATATTGCTTTTCTTTTTGTCTTTTTCATATATAATATATATATATATATATATATATATATATATATATATATATATATATATATATATATATACACGAGGCCTGTCTATAAAGTATCCGACCTTTATTTTTAACGTGCGAAATAGAGACGATAGGGCGGCGCTATTCTACACATTAAAGGAAGACACCTTCATGCGCATGTGTGAACTTTATCACCTTTTTCCTGCTTGTTAGTCACTGCCTGTCGGTTTCTGAAGTAATTTCCATTGACATGATGATAGAGACACAGATATGAGGGCTGTCTAAAAAGTACCCACCCTTTATTTTTTCCGTGCGAAATAGAGACGATAGGGCGGCACCACTCTACACAGTGCTTGTCAGTTGCTGAGTGAGGTGCTACACAACGTGTTCGTCGGATTACCGATTCTCTCAAGATGACTGAACG
Source organism: Sepiola atlantica (assembly GCA_963556195.1). Classification (NCBI taxonomy): domain Eukaryota; kingdom Metazoa; phylum Mollusca; class Cephalopoda; order Sepiida; family Sepiolidae; genus Sepiola; species Sepiola atlantica. The sequence continues at coordinate 51,137,766 of OY744531.1, forward strand.
TGTTGAGCAAAGCTACTGCATCAAATTTTGTCAAAATCTTGGTATTCTCAAAGCAAAACAATTCGTAAGATTGAGCAGGTGTTTGGCGAAGATGTAACACAAATTAAGGAGTGGTTACAGAGATTCAAAAATGACCGCACATCAGCGGAGAGTGACAAGCGTTCTGGCAGGCTCAAAACTGCTCGGAGTGCAGCTGTTGTTTAGATGGTGCAAAATTTGGTGATGGAAAATCGTTGTTCAACCATGTGAGGGATAGCCCAAGAGGTCGGAGTGAGTAAAGATTGTGCACATGCAATTTTGCATGATGATTTGAACATGCACAGAGTGACTGCGAAATTTGTGCCCAAGTTGTCACAGGAACTAAAGGACCTCTCTTTTCAAGTTGCACAGGATCTTCTGGAAACCGTCAACACTGATCCTTGGTTTCTGAACACTGTGATAACTGGAGATGAGTCATTGGTGTACGGGTACAACCCAGAAACAAAAACACAGTCGTTGCAATGGAAGCATCCGAGTCTCTAAGGCCAAAAAAAGCACGACAGGTGCGAAGCAAAATCAAGATGATGCTCACTGTCTTCTTTGATATCCGTGGAATTGTGTATCACGAATACGCACCGGAAGGACAAACAGTGTCAAAGGAGTACTACCAAGATGTTCTCCGGCGTCTACGTGACACAGTTTGGTACAAAAAACCAGACATGTGGACGGCGAAAAACTGACAACTGCATCACGACAACATCCCCGCACATTCATCCCAATTGATCCAACATTTATTGGCCAAACATGGAATTCCAGTCGTTCGCCAACCTCCCTACTCTTCAGACATGGCTCCTTACGACTTCTTGTTGTTTGAAAATTGAAGATGCCGCTGTAAGCTTACCCGTTTGGAGACTAGAGAAGAGATAATGCGGAACGCGACGGCAGAGATGAACACCATTCCAAAAGATTACTTCCAGAGCTGTTTCCGGCAGTGGATGGATCGGTGGGCTAAGTGTGTGCAAGCACAAGGGGCCTACTTTGAAGGGGTTAGGGTCCCAACCCCGACAGGTATTTGAAATATTTTTTCTGACCTAAGGTCGGATACTTTTTAGACAGGCCTCGTACATATACATATATATATATATATATAGGGAATACCAGGTGCTGTGTGTGCTCTTTGCTTATCTCGGCATCCTGGACTTATCCTTGGAATCAGGCAGTGCCAACTCAGGAGAGGAATGGTTGGGATTGCACAACGCTGACCTGTGCATCTAATAGTGATATTAGATGCGCAGGCACACTTACATTGGGTATACGTTGTTTTTCAGAACTGAACGGAGTAATAATTTAATAGTAATTCCTAATACGATAAAAATATGCTCAATATTAGGGTAGAGTATTATTATAGTTAAGTGAAAATAAACAAATGTACAGTTACATACTTTATAAGTTTAATAATTTCAAGAAGTATAACAAGTGAATGAAAGTGATCTATTGGTATCTCTGTCTTTTAGAGAGGGAGAAAGAGAGCGGAAAGGAGAGAGAGAGGAAAGAAGAGAGAGAGAGAGAGAGGAAAAGAGAGAGAGAAGACGAAAAGAAATTTCGCCTTGGTTTCGATGTAACTGTTCTTGCTTAGTATAGTCGTAAAGAAATGAAATGCAGTGTATTGCGTTCTCGGATAGTGGCGCCTATGAGAATGCAGGAAAATTATTGACAAACGGTATTAACTGAAAGAATAAATATTATAAAAATAGCACATCAGAGTGGCAGAGTGTAGTGAGCGAATGTTATGTCTTCCGACTACGTCTATTGACATTAGTAATAACAGTATAAAACGTATTAAATCGATTGAAAATAAAAATAGTTTTTTGTTTATAACGCGAAACAATATTTGTACTATATTCTATTAAAAACAGAATTTTTTATGCAGCTGTGTTTATGAAGCTATACCGGACATTTAATTAGAGAAAAATCTCACTTTACTTTATATATATGATAGGTTAATGTAGTTTGCTTGACACATTGTTTAGCGTGTATATAAAGGTATTTTATAGAAGGAAATACAAGGCAGGTGTGTAACGGGTAAACACGAACTGAAGCAAATTAACACATATAACGGTGGAATGAGTTTTCACTTTTTATTAATATAATTTTTTTAAATATTACAATCGTAATTGCAATTGGCAATTAAGATTGTAATATAAAAAATATATTTTTAAAATTCTATTATAAAATAAGTGGAAACTTCAAAACTAATTTCTACCGTTATATAACGCTTCAGTTCGTGGTTACTCGTTACACATCTGCATTGTATTGCCTTCAATAAATTACTTTTATACACAAACACATACACACACATACCCACACACCACACACACACACACACACATATATATATATATATTTATGAATTTATATATTTCAACCTGACTGAAGATAGCCGGTGAGATTTGTTGATATTGAAATCACATCGGGTTTGAAACCGATGGTAGCATGGTGATTTGACTTGATCTATTGTAACACTATTAATATTACACTCTTATTTTTTAACTTAAATTATTTTAAATAATTGAGCACTCTGTTGGATTCCTTTCTACCAATCTAGACCAAAGATTATATATATATATATATATATATATATATATATATATATATATATATATATATATATATATAGTCTTGGAAGTTTTTCAACCATTAAAACTATATGAAAAAAAAACAAGAACAAACACTTTTAGTCCTAAGTTCTTCGTTGGAAAACTACTTTGCTTGTAAGTCAAATAACTTTCAACAGTCACTATATTAGTTTGCTTCCAAGAATTTACGCTAGTCTTTGTAGAGTATGGAAGATGTCCCTTCCAACGTCCGTCACTGTTTACTACTAAAAAGCCTTATTTATCTACTTCCCACAGGTAAAATGTGCCACAAAGTCGGAAAGTGGGATTTGATAAGTCAGTACCCTAGAGGAAGAGTACTTATGACCCTTAAAAATTGCCTGGGCAGCCCCTTCGGCATTCCCTGGTAGGGGCGCCTCAGGCGATTAGCAATAAACTAACCCTTTCTCAAAGGGTGGACCTCCTAGAACTGCACAGGACAAACCCACAGACCGGCAGAATCAAGCCCCGAAGGGCAAGACGGTACCGGCCATAGCGTGTAGCATCCATCTGAACAGATACTACACTTTGATCTAGGCCAAACAGCCAAGAAGCTACTAAAAAGTAAGATGGCCGCTTCCACAGATAGCTATATATGATAATAAGGAGGAGATAACTCTCGTTTACTCTTTCAACACAGGAGCAGACAACTCTTTTACCTATACATGCCTGTCTCCTCCCCGTGACAACGGTATGAATTGGCGTGGTCATCTTCGTATGCACCAGAGAACCCGTGTGATTTTCCACGCATTTGTGGGGACAAGTTTCTTGGTGCTTTTGTTCTGCGACATGACGGTTGTCTCAATGGTGGGAGACTAACCGGGTGTGTATATCTTCCTGTGTTGCTCTCCAACACCCCTGCGGTATCATCAATTTTCATTTCTTCCTCCTCAGGCTCACTGGGTGGTCTGACATTGATGTTTCGTTCGACATCCATTGCTTTCTCAGTGGGTCGTTCCTGTGGGGGGTTCAGGATTTGTGGATGGATTTAAGATTCCTGGAGTGGCATAATGTGGGCCATCCATAACTGGGTAGATTTTACGTAGAAACTGACGGTTGCGCAGCGTTATTCGATTGCTCCCATCTACCCACACTTAGTACTGCCGGTTACCATGTGTCTCCACGATCCTCCCTGTCTTCGTCCATCGACGAGGGTAATTACCATTCTGGTTCTGGATCTGGACGAATTCTCCAACTTGGAGTTCCTGGAGTGGGCGACAATGCTGATTATAGAAATGCTCGTTCTGCATATGCCGCTTGGCCATTGCCAACTCCCTTTGTTCGTCTATTTCTTTCCATTGTTTCCGGGTTTGATATTTATCCCGTAGAACCGGAAGGTGGTCTTTAATGATTCGACTCTATAGCATTACGGCTGGAGACATGTTAAGGTCCTGGACAGGAATTGAAATAAATACGTAGAAAGTACTGTCAAGTCTATATTCTATATCCCTACAAAGCCACCATTCGCTCGTGCATTGAGTATTGTTGCCACATCTGAGCTGGTGCGCCAACCACTATTTTTCACTCTTCGACAGAGTGCAAAAAAGAGTCTCTAATCTAGAGGTCCCCAGATGCCAGAAAACTTTCTACTCTAATATCTTCTCACTTCAAGTAGCTTGCCTTTTGAATTCCCTTCCTGTTTCCATTAACTGTACCAACATACAGAAATTTAAATGTAATGTGAACAAACATCTTGCTGCACAACTCCCTACTTAGGATGACCCATAATCACTGTAGTCCCTTACGTCTCAGTGGCGATTTGCTATGTTTCGTATGAATAAAAGTTTTTGTTTTTTTAAATACCTTTCTCTATAAGTGTCTAATTGAAGATAATAAATCTGAGAGGTTTTCGAACTCAGCAGAGCTGATCTCATAGTCTGCGACGGTATCTATTAAACCAATCGTGCACCCACCTAAATTCATGTGAAGTTAAAATAATAAGAAACCAGTGACCTTTTAAACTGTACCCACTGCCAGGGAAGGATTGGTTGATGAATTAAATTTAAAAAAGAAAAAAAGTGACCCCAGTTTTCAAAAGGTCAAAATCATTTGATGCCAAAGAAAACCATGCAGGTTCGAAAGATTAGGAAGGCAGTTAACTTCTCTTCAACAACACAGAAAGACACACGTACACTTTTTTTTGTTCTCTGTAAAATGTTACAAATTGCTCCAAAAAGGAATAATACAAAGAAAGAAGAGGCTGATATTTGGGGTATCCAGGCTATGCACTGGTTGACCTTTTTTTGTAATATTTGAATTATTTGGACTACTGGTTCTCATCTTGGATGTTATTCTCATAACGTTTTGGCCGATTTGACCCTCCGGCCTTCTTCAAGCGCATCTTGTCGAATTCGGAAATCTGTAGAGAATTTCGAACTGAACCCTTTATTTAATTCACAGGGGCGAGATTGTTCTCACTACAGGCGATACTAACTAAGAATATATTAAAAATTAGTTAAGACCTCTACCCATTCATAACTGACAGAATGATAGCAATCTACTCCCATGGATTAAATATAAGAGGTTAAGTTCAAAATTCTGTACAGATTTCTGAGTTCAGAATAAAATTCCCATGTTCGACAAGATGCACTCAAAGAAGGTCAGAGGTTACATCAACCGAGACGTTGTGAGAATAACATCCAAGATTAGAAGAGTAGAAATAATCCAAATAATACAAATTATCAACCTTCATCTAGAAAGTTCCACCTTTATTTCGCCCAACAATACCTGAAAAGAAAAAAATGTTTTTGATATTTTTGGGTTCATAAACCAACGGATCAAATTCAGCTAAGAAAATGGTAGAATGAGAACGGAGTGAATGCATAGATATTCATGAGAAAGAACTCGTCTTACTACCAACACTTCAAAGAACTCCCCTTTTTTCCTCTGTGTACCTAAAACCACACGGAACTTCCATGAACAGAGTTTGTTTCCAAGAACTTCTCACCTGTGGAACACGTTAGCACAGGAATGTTTTCCTACAAACTACAACATGGTCGTTTTCAAGTCCAATGTCAACAACTATCTGTCAAGTCGTCTTGTGAATTAATCATAATTCTCAATCCTTTCATAGTACTGTTCCAACGTCCAACTAAAATTCTCATTGACCCTTATCATCGAGATGCTTTTGGCCTCGGTAAGTGGCGAACAATTAGTATATAAAAATTCATTAGAGATAGATAAAATGTTTAAAAAGTATACTTTATATGATAATGGCCATTTTTAAAGAAATAGCAGACAAGAATTCTTTTTAAGAGGATACCCAGTTTGTCGGCATCAAACGAGCAAAGAAAACACTGGTTTCTAAAAATAAAAGTATTTCTTTATTTGCCTTATTCATACCCATTACTAGGTGAATGATGAGGAATACTATGAGAGGATTGACAATATCCACATAAAACAAACTCTAAAAAACAACCGACCCAGAAAACAGCAAGTCCTCACATTCTGACAAAGTGAGAAGAATTGGTGTGTTCAACTGTTTTCATTAACCTTTGTCCTCGACAGGTTTTTTGCTTTGATAAGTGGTGACTCATCAGTTAAAGAAGAAAAGGAAACATGGCTGACGTACGAAAACAATCTACCACCGTGGATTATATAACGGGTTCGTTTCGGAATTTTATATAGATTCCCGAGTTTGACTAGACGCAGTCGGAGGTTACATCGGCTGAAACGTTGTGAGAATAACATAAATAAAGACAATAGTATGAATAATCAAAATGATACAATAAAATGAGTTATTTGTAAAATAAGTTGATGTGGTTCCCAGGCTGCTTGAGAAGCTGGTGTCGAATGCTAGCATCGATATTGAATTCTAAATACCAGCCCATGCTATACACTTTCTTATCATATTCAATTCTTGCAAGACTTATATTTCAGTAATAAATTATTTTCCAATCACACTGTACTCAACAATAATAAAATAATAATAAAAATGAATAAAAAATAAGTATGTGCGAGTGGATCGGAGCAGGTGTGTCCTTGTGAGACACCACAGCTAAAATCGGAGTTTGTTGATCGGTTCTTGCAAAAAACAAATGATTGCGAAAGAGAAGTTCGCCAGTGCCTTGCTCAGCTAACGCAACACATTTCTTTAGAGATTTGAAATAGAAAAATTAATCCAAACAACGAAAACTAAAGTGACAGCTAGTGAATCCCCTTTTCTCTTTCTATTTACTCATGTAATTCTATCATTGCTTGAATTAGTGAAATGACAAAAAACGGGGATAAAACGGTGGTTTTATTCTTTTTTGTCCTATCATTATTACCATTGAAGGTGCTCGACTGGGCTCCATCTTTGGTTTCTCCTTGTAAGACATTCGCAGCAGGAATTTGTCTTCCTACAACAAAAAAGAACTCTCCTTTCTTTCTCCATGTGCCAGGCAGCAGGCGAGATTTTCATGAATAGAGCTTTGCGAAGGTTTCCCATCTGTGGATTGTTTCTCTGCTGATTGCAACTCGGTCGTCCTCAAATCCAATGTTAACAAATTTTTGTCAAAACCCACCCCATAAATAATAATCAGGTCGTACTATTGATCAATATTAGTGCTCTCATAGTTTTCCTCATCTTTCAGCTGACATTTAGCCCTATCAATCCTTATCCTCGAGTGGCTCAATAGTAAAAAAAAAAAAGAAGTTGTTATTTTAATAAAAAGAAAAAGGCTGCTTCCCAGCATACTGTGTCTGTATAAAACAAGAAATTCTTTGTCCCTTACTCTTTCCACTCACACTTTGTAAAAGTACTGTGTATACGCTTATACACACACACACACACATATATATATATATACCACGTGATTGTTTGAATTACCTACTAGACACCATCCTCGAGTGTCTTCGATCTCTCTGTACAAGGGTTTGTCAAGAGGATACTTCCCCTACAAGTAAACCCTGATCAAATATGCAAAATAACATAGTATTCGCAGCACAAATAAGATCCCTTCGACACGGCTATACGCTAGCTCATACGAGGAACAGCACACCTTCTCCTAGTGATGTTACCTCAAGTAAGAAAACTTAGCTGGATATTCCACCAGACTTGATGAATTCTTGTCCTGGAATCCGGTAAAACCAAGAAACCCCAAGAAAGATATACTATAACTTAGTTAACTGGTCAATTCGGGAGAGGAAAATTAATGTTCTTAACTTCTTTACTAACTCAACGTTTGACATGTAAAGGAGAACTTTAATGGAATATTCAAATATCAATGTATCTTATACAGAGATCAAGTGTTAACCCCAAGAAGGGGTCCCTTGATTTCTGAGATCTTCGATTGAAGTAAAATGAAACAAAATATTATATAAAGTAAGGTATGTGTATAAAAATAAAGTCAGGTATGTGTATGCATTTATATATATATATATATATATATATATATATATATATATATATATATATATATATATATATATATATATATGTAGACCAGCCTATGCGGATTAACATGCGTTTCGATGTTAGTACATCTCAACAGGACTGTGAAATCAACTCTTGATTAATGCAGACAACTTGGAATATTTGAACTTTAAAACTTGTATTTCTCATATTTTTATTTTATTCATGACATATTAAGGATATTTCAACTTTTTATTTCGGATTCTTTACAACATTATTTATCTGACCACACTCTTTTCACAATAGTTATTTTACTTGTCTTTAATAGAATTTAGCACGAAATACTTCGACTTTTATTACATTAATACTTTGTATGCGTGTGTCTAGTTCTCTCATGATAATGTGACTTAATACCTGAATATATTTGTCATGACACATCAAATAGCATAAAATAAAACGAAGTAATTAATATAACGTTTACTATTTGCTGTTATTTGAAATATGAGGTATTTTATTTACCTGCTCTACAGGAGGTTAGACACAAGGTCAGATATGAGTTTTGATGAAAGTGACTCTGTGGAACGAACTGGATTCGAACCTGACACACCCAAGTCCTCAGTCTGCATTGTTAACCACTTAGCTGCCGTGCCATCCCCCATTTTTAAAATAATGTTTCCTCATCTTACAATTTTAAGCATACATTGTCTTCATTTCTCTGAAAGTCAGTCATTGCTCTTTTACAAGACAATAATAATTTTGTCGGCAGACATTTCGCCCGTCGACTTTTCCCTGTTATATTAATAAATACATATTACGATCACGTATCTTTCTTTTCTAACAACTAGAATTTCACTTACACATTATGATTTATTTATGGTATACATATTCCTTACATGCAAAGCATAGTGGATTAAACTTCTTTGGTAGAATCTTTATATTGATGCAATTACAAAACAACTTCAAGTGTGTGTGTGTTTTCATCGCTACTCTGTAACTTATACAGTGAATTTATTGAGCAAAAACCTTTGTAAAATTATGCACCTGTTGTTATCGCCCGAAACCCGGATTCTTGATCGTCTGTGGATAAAATCACTCGAACGCCGATGTTTAGTTTTTAAAAGAGTTTTATTAATACAGACAACTCGGAACATTCATAAGCAGGATGAGGGATTTCTGGACTTTAACAAGTATGGGCTGCTCTTCGAAGAAAGAGAGAGATATAGACAGACAGATGGATAGACAGATAAATAGCTTGTTGATACCTAGCTACATTGTGCGCGACTGATTCCACCCTCACTGGGACTCTTCGGGGAAGGGCCACGTTTCGTATCCGCCTACTTGAGTTGTCAGTCGAAAAGAGGAAAATCTTTCTTCTGGATTTCACATGGTTTTGCCAACTTCCGTTAATTAAAGGTTAAATTCTGACCCTACATCCGTCAACCACTCCCGATTCAACTAACGGCTCGTTACGTAACACTAGGGAGTCAATAATCTCTGTTAAGACAACTATCTGTTCAGACAGCGTGTGTGTGTTTCTATAAATACGAATAAACATGTACAATATAAAAAAATAAAAATCGCTTAATTAGTTGCTAATGTATTTAAATCAGTTTAATCGTAAGAAAAAAAATGGTTCTGCCTCTTTGGCTCTCAGCCTCTTATTTATTACTAGTACCTACACGGCTCCCCACCCCAAGAAATGATAAACATAATCAATATTGCAATATTTATTTGATATTAATCTTTATACTCTTTATAAAATGATGTTAACAATTATTATTTTTACTTGCCGGACCCCGTGGACATTTGACTGTGCTTTCTACATCAATCTGTATAATTTACAGTTATTGAAGAAAAAAAATTACATTTTCTTCTTTCGTAAAAATAATTGTCATTGTCAGCTAAATATTGTTTAAATAAAACGAATATAACTCTTATTTATTTATTTATTTAAAATTGTAGCAATTCAATTCGTTTTAAAACAACAAATATTTTCTGTCTTCTTACCGTAAAAATAATTGTCAGCAAAATATTCTTCAAATTAATAAAACGAATGTCATTTTCTAGGTACGTGTAAAAATAGTCGTTGCTTATACGGACTATGTTTATTAAAAAGGGCTTATCATAAATCATGTCTGTTTATTGCAGTATTGGACATCCATACATTTCCAAGTTGATCATTAGTAGAAATTATCGCATTTTCTAAATTATTTTTTCGAATCTCAATTTTTTCAATTTTTGTAATTTTTATATTCAAGACTATAAAAACATTTTCTTACGATGATGATTACACGTTCATGTGCAGAAGGGAAATGTTAGAATATCACCTTTTGATATTTCCCATAAACTGTTATCATTAAAATCACATAAAATATTTTTTGCAATTATATTATTTGGGGGGGGGGGGGGTGAAAATATTGAATAAACAATACTTAATTCAAATATAATATTGTTAATTCGAGAAATTAAATTTTCTTTCTAGTTATATTGATTTTATTAACACGGTCTTTTTTCGTAATATATAAGAAGTATTTTTTTTAAATTGTTTTAATTGTTAACATATTCGATGGTTTATGTTCATTAAAAAATGTCATGCGTTTTTTTTTTAGTATTTTGAGATATAACTTTAGTAAAGGTGTTTTTTTATTTACACAAAATAAGACATTTTCACTAAGATTTAAAAAATGAGGTCATTATATTCCATGATCGTTAATTAATAAATACTGATAATTGCATTAAAATTGGTAGATTTCCTGAAATTTGGTGAATTTTTACCTGAAGAGAGGGGTGAAAATGTGTTTACATTTTGTGGATCGACCATCTATTTTGCACGTACATATCATTTTCTGACATGTATTTATTTCAAATTGTACTGTTTTAGTCGACATGACGACATAATTTGATTTTGGAAGAATTCATTTGAAAATAGGTAAAGTCGGAAGTGTTTAATTACAAATCACCATCTTTGCTGATCAGACGATCTCATTATTTTAAATGTGTGTGAAAGGTGATATATATATATATATATATATATATATATATATAGCCATCCACAGACATACTGTTTTTTCACTGTAGCACAGCTCTTCATGGTGGTTAGATCGGCTACTGCTTCAAGCCTGGATCGTAGTTGACAGTCGATGATTTTAACCATTCAGCCGTCAGGCAAACGTCGTTAGAAAATCAAATCAAAATCCTTATATAAATATTCACAGAGCGTGCTCCATTTGTGTGTACAAAGACCTTTGCATTATCGATATAACTTACGGCAGTTCTTAACCGAAAAAGGAGGGCATATATAGTAATCTACAGACAGACTGTTTGACTGTATCACAGCTCTTCAATGTTGCTAGACAGGCAACTGCTTCAAGCCAGGATCGAACCTACGACCGTCTAGTTAACAGTCAGGGATTCTAACCATTCGGCCATATATATACATACATACTAGCTGGTTTTAGCAGCTCACTATTGCTTCGCAAAGTTCACTGCTTGACATATGTGAAACAAAAATTTTTTATAATAAACATTTCATTCATAACTTTCTAATTTTCGTATTTATTATATAAAGAGATAAACATTAACATTTTGGTCAGTTTGATACAAATGTATTTATCTTTTGAATAAGACCCTAATTAAATCAAAAGAAAGAAGAAATCAACTCACCTGAGCGATGGAATGTGTAGGAGGTGCATTTTTTTAAAACTTAAACACATGGCAACTTAATGAAAATCAAGTCAGACCACCAAAAGGCCACAAAGAAACGTTTAATCATGAATGCAAAATGTTTTGCCTACAGGATCTAAACAATCATTGAATTTAAAAAACATAAAAAAGATAATATGCTTTGACTAATGGAGAAGGGAGAGAGAGGGAGTGGGCGATAGAGAGAGAGAGAGAGAGCGAGGGCGAGAGAGTGAGCCACGCTTTCTCTTTTCTCTCTCGCATATGCTTCCAAGTGAGTGCTGTTTAAAAAAAGTGTTTTGGTCATTTATTTGTTTTATATTAAACAATTTTAATTAATTACTGTTAATATCGACAAAACTATTGCATATGTATAGTAAATATAGGACAATAAATTTACAAATTAATAATACCAAACATAAATTTATTATGAACTTTGTAAAAAATAGTTATGCAAATTAGGCATTAAAATATATGTCCATTAACCGTTTTCAAAATATTATGTTTTGTTATTGATTTAAATAACACTAACCCGTTTTGATGGTAATATAGACAGTCTGTGTAAGTAATTCTATGATTCTTCATGAATGACCTTCTTTGCCTGAGTGACTGATTCTAATCATACTACTTGCCGAGCTCAGATACTAATGCAATGTTAATCGTTTTTCCCCTCTTCAGAGAAACGTGTTAGATTTACTCTAAATTGGCTAGAGAACCGTATTTCTCTCAGACAGAACGGTTCTTCAGTAACAGAACTGATTCAAAGAGGTCTCCGATACCTATGGTTAAAATGAACATCAGTCTCCTCTCGCTCTTCGCTAAAATCTTTGAATCAGTAATCAATCAAGCGATAGTACACCACCTCTTTAATGCTAAACTTCTTTCTGACCAACAGTATAGATTAAGGTAAGCGCATTCTACTGCGGATATCCTTCCGGTCAGCTTGGAACGTATTTACCATACACTAGCCAAAGCTGGTAAAGCTAGGGCGGTAGTCCTTGATATATCCAAAACCTTTGACAAAGTCTAGCATGAAGGTCTTCTCATGAAAATTAATTTGTACAGTATTACTGGACGAATATTTAATGTAATCAGATCCTTCTTAGCCAAAAGAAAGATCCAGGTTGTCCTCGAATACTGAACATCTAAACAACATGCGTGTACCCCAGGTATCAATCTTTGAACTGTTATTATTCCTGCTTTTTTATAAACGACCTTCCTGATGCAATTGTGTCCGAGATGGGAATATCTGTTGCTGATGCCACGTTCTATTCTCGACATGTGAGAAAACCTAACATGCACATATCCAAGGCAATGGTTTAATGCTTAGAAAATGACCTCTCGTCAGTAGTGGAGTGGGAACATAAATGGATCGTAACATTTAATGCTGCTAAGACAAAGCCTATTTCCTTTAACAATTATGAGAAACCTTTTCAACCACCGATTGCCATGGCTAATAGCACCCTACCTCAGAGTCCATCATTAAAACTCATCGACCCAACATTAACAGGAAACATGAATTAGAACAAATCTGTAGAAGACATTGCCAAGTCTGCTGCAAGGAAGGTGGGCTCCCTCTACCGAGCTGGAGAATTTCTCACACCTGCCAATATCATATCTCTACAAAGCCACCATTCATTGTGAATGGAGTATTGTTGCCACATCTAGGCTGGTACACCAACCACTAACCTCTTCCTCTTAGGCAAGGTCCAAAAAACAGCCTCTAATCTGATAGGTCCCACACTATCTACCAAGCTCCAGCGCCTGTCCCATTGCCGCAATGTTGCATCCCTGTGTTTGTTTTACAAGTGCTTTAATAGAATGTGCTACGATGAACTTGCTGCACTGGTGCCTCCTTGACGTAAATACCCCGACCGACTCATCAATCAGCAAAATCCCACCTTTTTACTGTAGAGATACCCAGATACCAGAGGGCTTTTTACTTAAATAGCTTCTTTCCTCAAACTGCTTGCCTTTGAAATTCCATCCCTGCTCTCTGTTTCTCTGACTGTACCAACGTGCAGAAATTTAAATATAATGTGGACAAACATCTCGCTGCACAACTCACCACTTAAGATGTCCCTGTAGGTATGGCCCCTAATTCACATTACGTCTCAGTAGTAATCGCCTTGTTTTGGGTGAATGAAAGTTTTTAAAAAACATATAGACCTAGTATTTTTTATTCTAGGAGAAATCTTGCAGAGTCATAGTTCAGATTAAACCTTTTTATTTTATATTCTGAACAATTTAATAAATGCAGACTAATGCTATTAATGTTTATAATAATATTAACTTATGTAATTGTAAAAAACATAATTGCCCACAATTGAATAATTGTTCAACAGCTCATCTCATATGCAAAGCAACAGTAAATAATAGCATCAACAATGAAAACAAAATTATAAATAGGGGTCATGTAAAATAATTTCAAGTGTAGGTATAATCATCACATGATGATATTGATATTTAGGAGAGAAAAATACAGAAATAGCCCCACACTGTCTAAATATATATGGAAACAAAAAATAAATAAAACATTATCTCTAATATAAATACAGAAAATCTTAAAATTAGCTTCTCCTTGCAATATAAATAGGAGAAACTGTAAATAATTATTTTGAGGAAAAATATCAAATCTCTTCCGTTTTCTATTCCGTTAAATATCGGATGGAAAAAAATAACTTTCAAGTTTCTAGGTTTTATAACATACTAGCTTATGTTTCGGAATATTTTTATATGAGGATACATAATTTTATTAGTTGGATTATTTGAACTACTGTTCTCATCTTGGATGTTATTCTCACAACGTTTCGGCCGATATAATCTCCAACCTTCTTTAGGTGCATCTTGTCAAACTCGGTAATTTTTATGTCACACTCGGGAATCTGTACACAAGGACCTGTTGCATAATGGATATAAGTGCTAAGTAATAATCAGTTCTAAGCGACAGCCTTCTGAAGGTTGAAGGTTCAATCCTCAGTATGGGCGATACTAAGAATACGATTACAAATTACTTAAGACTTCTACCTGCTGATGGAACGAGAGCATTTTACCCCGTGGATTAAATAAAGGGTTCTGTTTAAAATTTTATACAGATTCCCGAGTTTGACAAGATGCTCCTGAAGAAGGTTGGAGGTTACATCGGCGGAAACGTTGTGAGAATAATATCCAAGATTAGAACAGTAGTCCAAATAATACATACTACTTAATATATGTGTGTATTTTGGGTAGAGGACATGATTGGATAATGGATTGTGTGCCAGATTATGGGTTCAGTTATGTCTTGGTCAACTCTCATCAGCCTATGGAAGAAGTTGTAGCATAAATTCTGGCTTAGATAGGATATTGTTGCATTGTTGAGTGCTGTGGGCTGTTGTTGGTGTTGTCATCTTCACAGAGTCGAGGCACATAGGTGTGTCGATTAGAAGAACTCTGCTTTATGTGAAATGTTTTTTTTATTCTGGGGCGCCTACTGCATTTGTGTAGACGTCGGAGAAAGCAATTGATTTTGGTGCATCCCATTCCCACTCAGTACAAAAGTGAAAAGTAAGCCAAGCGAAGAGAGAAAGAAAGAGAGTAGCTTATATAAACTAGTATATTTTTCATGTTCGCCTGTCTCACATATCCACTTATAATATAACGAACACTTTCTCTGTCAGTCAGAAACATAAACAAACACGTTAGGCCACATATTAACGACTAAATAAACAATAAATAATTTCGGTGTCCAAGCCACGATTCGATCTTGCAACATGACGCCAACTGCCCAACGATCTACCGTATGAGCTAAAGGGACACAGTTGTCTAGGACCGAAGAGTCTAGTTTATTTACTAATATACCACAAAGTTTAGGCTGACATAAAATCCCATCAGATATATTTGGGTCACTTACGTGCTTACGGTTGGGTACAATAGCAACTTATATTCAACTGATTGCTTACAGTAGTAGTGGTGTTTTGGTATTACACCCGCCCTCTTCAAAGAGCTGAGTTATCGTTAAACAGACAAATGGAAATAAATTTATTTAGGTTTGAGTCTAACTAACAGTTGTTCTTTTTTTGCCATGAAAAACCTCCCTTGTTAAATGTTGTATCTGTCGATCTATTGTAGAAATAATATCGTCAACGATTCATTGTAAAGGACATTTTGTAAACGATATGTTGTAGACGAAGTGTTGTAAACGAATCACCGTGGACGAAATGAAGGATTCAGCATAGAGAAAATGTTGCAAACGATTCACTGTAGATGAACTGCTGTAAGCGATTCACTGTGGACGAACTGTTATAAACCCCAGTAGACGAACTGCTGTAAACGATTCACTGTAGACGAACTGTTGTAAACGAATTACTGTGAAAGAACTGTTATAACCCATCCACTGCAGACGAACTGTTATAAACTCCAGTAGACGGACTGTTGTAAACGATTCACTGTAGACGAACTGTTGTAAACGAATTACCGTGAAAGAACTGTTATAACCCATCCACTGCAGACGAACTGTTATAAACTCCAGTAGACGGACTGTTGTAAACGATTCACTGTAGACGAACTGTTGTAAACGAATTACCGTGAAAGAACTGTTATAACCGATCCACTGTAGACGAACTGTTATAAACACCAGTAGACGAACTGTTGTAAACGATTCACTGTAGACGAACTGTTATAAACGATTCACTGTACACAGAACTGTTATAAAGGATTCACTGTACACAGAACTGTTGTAAACGATTCACTGTAGACGAAATGTAAACGATTCACTGTAGACGAAATGTTGTAAACGATTCACTGTAGACTAACTGTTGTAAACGATTCACTGCAGACTAACTGTTGTAAACGCCCACTGTAGATGAACTATTGTAAACGATTCACTGTAGACGAACTGTTGTAAACGATTCATTGGACATATTTATTTTGGTAATATTTCAGGAGTCACCAGAAACAACACTAGTCAGAAGGGTGAATCAACATTTCCAGCAATTTTCTTCATCAATCGACCTTGGAATGTGTGAAATGTGATCGTGAGAGATGGAGGAAGGGAAAGAAAGGAAAGAAAGGAAAGAAGAAAGAGAGAGGAGGAGGTAGAGAGGGAGATAGAGAGGTAGAAAGAGAGAAGTTTTAAAAGAAAAATGATGCACACATTTTTTAACTCTTCTTTTCTGTTGTCCATGTCCCCGGTCAACGCCAGATAGCTATACTAGCATCAAATAAATCACAATGAAAATTCAACAAAGCATCTAAATATGGAAGTTATAAGTGGCATACAGGCCACTGTTAACTCTATGGTGTGT
>OY744531.1:51162199-51207199 GCA_963556195.1 Sepiola atlantica
CATAGTCATAGAGGGAAAAATACAAATATTTGGTAAAACATTGCCGATAGACTGGTGGACAAATGAAGTAACACACACAAACATACACACACACACGTATATATATATATATATATATATATATATATATATATATATATATATATATATATATATATATATATATGAAGTCTCCTTAAAAAAATTGATATTTTGTATATCACGAAAATGTGAGTGAGGGAGACCGAATCAATTGTATGCTAATAAAAACTGTCTTTTTGATGAGTTTATGGAAATTTCTTCCCTGCATTTACTGAGGTTTATATGACATTAAATTAAATTGAATTAGAGCTCTAATTCTACACTATTGAGCTATAACTAAAACCTATAATCATAGTAGTATCAACATTTCATACTTTTTGAAGTTTTTTTAAGGAGAGGACTTATTGAATCATAGTGAATCATATTCCATAAACAAAATAACTTTATTAGAAGAAAAAAAAGATTTTTTCAACCCCAAAAAATAATTTGGGAAAAAAATCTTTTGAACAATTTTGATATTTTTTTAAAGATTAGCACTTATATGAACAAGTAAAAAATAAATTTACTGACATATTACAGTTTTTACATTCGATATTCTCTCCAGATAGTTACTATCAATGCCGCAAATACGTCCGTACCACGAATATTCCATTGGTGTGCTCGTATAGATAGGTGTGAAACAAGGCTTCACTCGTTCCACACATTTTCAAAATATATTAAATTTTGACAGTACTATGAGTATTTTACGCTAAAGTATAGTTTAGTCAAAACTGTAATATGCTATTAAATGTACTTTTTACTTGTTCATATAAGTGTTAATCTTAGAAAAAACATTTAAAATTATTAAAAAAGTGTTGTTTTTGTTGAAAAACATTTTTTATTGAAAAATCTTTTTTTAAATTGAATATGATTCACTATGGATCAATAAGTCCTCTCCTTGAAAAACTTTTAGAAAATATTAAATTTTAACAGTGTTATGAGTTTTTTTACGCTAAAGTATAGGTTAGCCAAAATTTATATTTAAAATATATATATATATATATATATATATATATATATATATATATATATATATATATATATATGCGTGTGTGTGTGTGTGTGTATATATATATATATATATATATATATATATATATATGGTATATATATATCCTTATAAAGTTAGGTATGTTGAAATATTTGTATGTACATAATATATTCTTAAACTAATTAACCGATTATTATGAATTTTGAAACAATGCTGTCATACATTATGTGTCTAAATGTGGGCTGTATTTAGTTTTCTTTAGTTTCATGCAAAGGGGGTAAAAAGAGGGTGGAACCTCTTCATGAACATTTAAATACCTCCACTTTTTGTGAAATTTTATCAATAGATATTAAATATCATTTCATAAATATTTCAAAAATTTCAATTTCTTTTGAGTATTTGGGGGGGGGAGCATAATATGGGAACACCCTCCCATTTGAAAATTCAAATATATCAGATCTGCATTAAATTTAATCCATTGTCATTAGACACCAATTAAGCAATTTCTTCTTAATACTAAATAGTAAATTTGAGACATTTTCTTAAATCAAAATGCTGTAATGGATTTTAATCAAAATTAGAATAAGGATTTGAGACATAGGGTTTAGTATCATTATATCTTTATTTTAATCTTCATAAGGGGACATAAAAGTTGTTCAAAACTGTTCTGTTCCATGAATTAATTTACCCGCTCTGAGACGGGTGTTCTTCTAATACATACATATTCTTATTCAATGGACATGATACATTATTTTCATCATCCACAAAAACACTGGAAACTCAGTTTTAGTGAAATCGAAGGTACTGATGGATGATCAAAATAGTGTATAGTGTCCATTGAATAAAAATATACATGTTTTTTCACAAGGAATTGAGAACTATTATTATTTCTCCTATAACACTTAATTGCACATTATATATATACTTATAATTGCATATACTTATACTTGCACTACATTATATATATATATATATATATATATATATATATATATATATATATATACATATATATATATATATATATACTGAATTGCACTATATCATGGCTTCTGTTCAGTCTTAAAAGAAAATGGATACCCCTGTAAGGGTTGCTGCGCATGTAATTGTGAGGCCAGGGTTGCACAATTTCCTACCACCCATCTCCTGAATTTAAATTTCAACCGTAAAACAATGAAGGTGCAAGGGGAATAATTCTTAGTAAGATTAATAAAATCTTAGGATATCAGATTTAAATCTCCAATTTCAATTTTTTTTATATTTTAGTCCAACATAAATTTAATATTGTGTCAGCCTTGACACAGGAGCCTGTGATCTAGGGGACATATTCTTGAAAGTAATTCTATAGATTCAGTCAACAAAAGTCCATACATTATTGTACCTCACAGAGACCACACTTTAAAGGCAATTTTAATTTAATTTGAATTTTAATATTTTATTTAATATTAATATATATACTTTAATTTTAATTTTAATATGTATTTAGATGTGAGGGGGTTAATTAATTAATTAATACAGGGAATGGGGGAAATAATTGTGATGGGACAATAGGAGTAAATTAAAATAGGGGTTTCCACTCTTAGGGGTTGGGTACTTTTCCTGTAACAGACGGTATATTGAGATATTTAGATGTAGGGATTAATTAATTAATACAGAGAATAGGGGAGGGAATTACTGTGATGGGACAATAGGAGTTAAATAAAATAATAATAAGATAGGAGTGTCCTAACTGTTAGGGGTTAATTAATCCTCTTGTGACAGAGGAAATATGGAGAGTAGATATTAAATTGAATAAAGTCTCATTAGAAAACAGGTTAGGAAATGAAGTGGATCACAATTAAGAGTAATAAATATAAACAAGTAAATGGTGTGTGTGTTCGGGTAGGTGTAGG
The DNA here is from genome assembly GCA_963556195.1 of Sepiola atlantica. Taxonomy (NCBI): domain Eukaryota; kingdom Metazoa; phylum Mollusca; class Cephalopoda; order Sepiida; family Sepiolidae; genus Sepiola; species Sepiola atlantica. The sequence continues at coordinate 51,165,143 of OY744531.1, forward strand.
ATATCTGCGTTATTGATGTAGTAGGAAGTGGCCTAGTATAGAAGTTCAGCAGTAACGAAAGGGGGGAAGCGAAAGGTGAAATTGAAACACAATAAAAAGGTGAATATGAGAGTTGGTCATGTCGAATATGAGAGTTGGTCAGTTACTAAAAGGGTAGATTATATGAAGGGTGAGTTGAGTTCATGACGTTGATTTATAGAGGGGTTAAATCTGGCGATAAGGATCGATTCCATGATTCTTAGGTCCCGAATGTTGCTGACAGAGGCAAGGATAGAGATGCGGATGTTGTGTTGTGTAGTATTTCATGAGATGATGTGTTTGTAGAAAGAGGATATACGGGCGTTCATATGTTCCTTGATGCGTAGGTGTAATGGTCATTTAGTGCTTCCTATATAGAATTTATTGCACTTGGTACACTGTAGGTTGTATACACAATTTTTGCAGTTGCATAGTTCGGTGTTAGGGATAGGGCAATTGGCCAGGGAGCAGGCTCGGGATATGGTTGGTATGTCTTTTAGATAGATGTTGGCGCAAGGAGGTGCCGGTGTTGGTGAGTTGGATGTTAAAGTTTTCTTTGTGTATGGCCTTGCAAATTGCAGTGGTGATTTTATCGCTAAGGAATGGGAGTTTTAAGAAGCAGGTATTGGAGAGAGTATGGTGTCTGCGTGTTTTGGTCTTATTTAGGTGGGCTATGGTGGAAGTGGGGTTGCCATTGGTTAGAAGGGTTTGATGGAAGTCGTTAGTGTGTGTTATTTTGTCAGCAGTAGAGGAGCATTTGTTCTGTATGCGGGGTAATTTCATTGTGGGCATAACTTAATGTAGCTTTAAGGGGCAAGGCAGGCTTAAAGTGTATGAAAAGGCTTTTGCAGGCAGGTTTCCTATAGAAGTTGCTATATATGGAACTCTCTTCAGTGATGTTGAGGTTGAAGTCAAAGAGAGAGAGAGTGAGCCGGAATCGTTTGGGTGTTTGGTGGTGAATTGTATGTGGTCGTTAGTGTTGTTAAAATTGCTAAATATTTGGATGGCTTCATCACGAGAGGATGTGAGGATAAGTATGTCATCTATATATCTAGAGAAGAATATATAGGAGTGGCAGGTGCTTAGTGCTCGTTGTGCTAGCCGGTTCATGTAAGTGATGGCTAGGAGCCCGGAAAGGCTAGTAATTTGCTTAAATGTGTGTTGCTGGAAAGTGAAGTAGGTGTTATCGATGATAATGCATAGGAGTTTGTGTATGTCAGTAGGTGTTAATCCGAAGAGTTCTAGGTTGGCAGAGGAGGATATATGGTCAGTGATGAGATCTATAACTGGCTGTGCAGGTATTGAAGTGTAGAGGAAGACAAAGTCGAGGCTGAATATGTAATTATTTGACTGCAGTTGCTGGTGTTGGAGTAAGTGTAGTCTGGTAATGACTTGGTCAGAGCTGCTGACATGTGCAGGGAAAGTGGGGATTAGCAGTTTAAGTAGCTGAGAGAGTAACCAGGAAATTTTGTAGAGTGGTCATTCGATGCTGGAAACGATAGGTCTAATCTGTGTGTGTGTGCTGGTCTTGTGCGTTTAATGAGGTGGTAAAAAAGGGGGAGTTTGCTGTTTTTGGTAGTGAAGTTTATTTTGTATTTTTGGGGAAGGTTACATCTGATGCAGATTTGGGACACGGTGTTGTTGATGGAGTTTTGTATCATTTTGGTTGAAATGTAAGAGGCGGGAGTATATAGGGAGTTGTTATTGAGGTGTTCAAGGGTGAGTCTTGACGGATAATACAGAATTCTTTGTCGTTATCAGAGGGTAAGTAAACTAGATTTTTATCTTTCAGGATCTTTAGGGTAAGGCGTTGAAATCTGGTTATGTTAGGGGTGATATGGGGTTGTTCATGTCGGAGTATATCAAAGACCATCTGTTTTAATCTAGAAAGTTTTTGGTCAAGTAGCTGGTTGCTGAGTGCAGTAGGTGGTCAAGTTGGTAGACGGGAAAGGAATTGTTTTAGTTGGTTGTGTTATTAGGGTTGTATTGGGTAGGTTGACTAAATGCTGAGAGCCATCTAAGATGGTAGACTGTTCTACAGAACTGAGTCTCGATGTTAAGTTCCATGTAGTCGTTCAGCTTTTTGGTGGTAATGAATTTGGGGCCAAGGCTGAGGAGATCAGTTTCGACAGTAGAAAGAGAGACAGTGAGGTCAGTGACCAGGGGTTGTTGGAGTTGTGGGTGTGGGTGGTATCGGTTCTCCTGGTGGTGTGAGACTGAGAGTATTTCTGGAAAAGCCAAGTGAACTTCTGTTTAAGTCGGTTTTTCTCGAGGTTGAAAAAATGATGGTTGGCATGATCGACAACTGTAGATATATTATGTGTCGACTGTTCCTTAGATGTGGAGAGGGAAGATTTAATCTCTGTGATGGTGTTGATAAGTTGATGAAGTTCACAATGGAGGACTGGATAATTTTTTTGATGATGCAATAGGTATGTATGAATTTGGGTTAAGTATGGGAAGGTGGAGACAAGCCGGTAGGTGGATGTTCTGTATGGTGTTGGGTATCATGTTGTGTTTGCAGTATCTCTTGAAGAAAAGGAACTGACAGCTGATTCTGGCACGTTTCTCTGAGAGTCAGAATAATCATTTAGTATACGCAACCTGTGTCTGGCCTAGACAAAGTGCTAAGAGAGGATGAATAGTGATAAATGAATGAATCAAAAGATTTATAACATCATTTATCAGTTCCAAGAATCATATGTCAACAATGGTCTGGCATACTATCGTTTCAGAGACATTTAGGAATCATATTTAATTTTCTTAGTTATTTAATATATGATTTCCAATATATATATATATATATATATATATATATATATATATATATATATATATATATATATATATATATATATATATTAGTCTGGATTTATTAGTTCCCATATCTATTTTTAGCTTAGGGAGTCTGAGTCAAAATATGTCAAAGCCGAGCTATATTGGAATTTATTTCACCAATATATTATGTATCAAGTTCAATTTTTGTTGACACTCTGCATAGATAATCCCTTTAGATAAACGGTTAATTCAGCCCACGGTGCTGGGAATAAACATAGTAAATCACAAAGAGAAGAATGAGAGTTGCACAAGATTCTAACCTGCTTTCCTAACCACTGACTTGTTAACCACATGGTTCCACTTTCGGAGACACAGGTTCTAATCCTGTGTAACTCTCTTGTTGATTTTTTATGTTTATTCCGAGCCCCGAGGGCTAAATTAATCGTTTATTTAAGGGTATTAACCCAAGAAAATAGAGAGTCATCAATAAAGCATTGTGATATATATATACACTGACCATTGAAAACGTAATTGCATATTCAAATGTTGTGACTATCGTTAGATGTTTCAAATATATGTCAAGTTGAAATATATTTAAAAGGAAGGGAAGGCAAAAATATCTAACCGAAGAAGAAAAAAGAAGTAGAAGAAAAAGACGAAGAGAAGAAGAAAAAGAAGAAACATATATAAACATAGAGTATCTGTATTATTTGGATTGTACAGACTAATGTTCTCATCTTGGATGTTATTCTCACAATCTCTCACCTTCTTCAAGTGGGTCTTGTTGAACTTAGGAATCTTTATATCGAATTTAGGAATCGGTACGGAATTTCAAACAAAATCCTTTATTTAATCCACTGTGTAGCTTGCTCTCATTCCATCAGCCATGACCAGGTAGAAGTCTCAAGTAATTCGTAATTGTACTCTTAGTGTTGCCTGTAGTGAGGATTGAACCTTCAACCTTCAATATAGATAGAGAGAGATAGAGAGAGATAGAGAGAGATAGAGAGAGAGAGAGAGAGAAAGAGAGAGACAAGTAAAAGATGAGAAAAAAGATTGTAAAAATACAATAGCTATTACGTCCTCAGTTGCTCAATACAAGGTGTTTCAAATAAAAGAGATTGACTTTTCCTTCCTTAAGCAATGGCTTTCGAAAGAATGGAATCTTATCATCAGAGAGATAAGTTGGTAGGGGAATTAGCAAAAGTTATATTTTCAACCTCTTCTCTTTGCATTGGACATTTTCCATACTTTCTATATTGCTATTTATCTTATATTATATGTATATCTGTTAAAATTATCACTTTTGGTAATTCCCCTACCAGCTTATCTCTCTGTATTTTTTTGAATAAATTTCATTCTTTATATATATATATTTAGATATATATATATTTATATATATATATATATATATATATTTATATATATATATATATATACATATATACATACACACACACACATATATATATATATTTATATATATATATATATATATATACATACACACACAGATATATATATATATACATACATATATATACATATATATACATATATACATATATATATATACATGTACATATACATATACATATATATATATGTTATATATATATATATATATTATAAAATTATATATATATATATTATAAAATGATAATTGGTGTATGTAAGTTCTGTGGATTTCTTCTTCCATTTTTTTCTCTTTTTCCGCAAATACTTTCGATTTAATTCATCAAAATCCTCAACAAGTGGGGTTAGTCTTGGTGTGCTCACAACTATGTCTTATTTGCTGACTTCCTCCAATGGCCACTAATTTATGGCTTTTAATATCAATGTATGTAGCGCTGAGATGCCTCATGTGAAACATGATCACGTGAGAAGTGCGTGCAAAAATTTGAAAGGATCATTTTTGTTTAATTTTATTTTAACGGCTAAGAGTGTGTTAATATTAATTACTATGCTAGATATCTTAAAATTTTGTGTCTAGCATAGTAATTAAGATTATTGATTGTAAGATGGCTGGTTTCTATGTAAAGGGCTTGAAGCATTTTTAATATTTTGACGTTGGTATGGTGCTGTATTATTTGAATCATCCTTTTGAATTTTTGAACGTGCTTCGCATGTGATCACGTTTCACATGCGGCGTCTCAGCACTACATACCTTTATTTTAAAAACCGTAAATTGGCCGTTATGAGAACTAAGCAGTAAGGACATAGTTTTTTGTTTTTTTTAACATATTTCACTCCAAACAAGATAGGCCACCACTGTAAATGTAAGGAGTTACTGAGAATTAGGGTGTAGGTTTTGGGTGTCATCCTAAGTTGGGAGCTGTGTAGTGAGATGTCTGTTTACATTAGTTTTAAACCTCTGCATGTCGGTACAGTCAGGGAAACAGGGAGCAGGGAGGGAGTTCCAGAGGCCAGCAGCATGATGGAAAGAAGCTATTAGCGTAGAAGGCTCTCCGGCATCTGGGGACCTCCACAATGACTGGATGGGATTTTGCTGATTGTCGAGTTGGTCTAGTGTATTTACGTCGAGGGGGCACCAGAGCAGCCAGTTCATTGGCGCACCATCCATTGAAGTATTGGTAAAACAAGCACAAGGATGCAACATTGCGGCGATGGGACAGGGGATGGAGCTTGGTGGATAGTGAGGGACCTATTAAGTTGGCGACTCTTTTTTGGACGTTGTCTAAGAGGGAGAGACTAGTAGATGATACACCAGCCTAGATGTGACAACAATACTCCATGCATAGGCGGATGGTGGCTTTGTAGAGATACAGTATAATGTCAGGTGTGAGAAGTTTACTAGCACGGTCAAGGGAGCCCACCTTCTTTGCTACAGCCTTGGCAATGTCTTCAATATATTTGTTCCAATTCATGTTACCTGTGAAGGTTAGCCCGAGGAGTTTGAATGTTGAACTCTCAGGTAGGGTGTCATTTGACATGGCAATCGGTGGTTGAAGATGTTTCTTGTAGTTATTGAAGGAAAGGAGCTTTGTCTTTGTGGCATTAAAAGTTACCAAACATTTATGACCCCAATCCACTACAGCCTGGAGATCACTTTCTAAAGATTCAGCCATTGCCTCGGATATGTATACATCCGTTTTCCACACATTACGAGAGTAAAGCATGGTGTTGTCAGCTAATATACCTATCTCCGACTTAATGTTATCAGGGAGGGCGTTTATGAAGATTAGGAACAATAAAGGTCCAAGGATAGATCCCTGGGGTACACCAGCATTTATGTTATGTTGCTTAGATGAACGGCCATTGAGGACAACCTAAATCTTTCTTTTGGTAAGGAAGGATCCAATTATATTAAATATTTGCCAAGTAATACCATATGAGCTTATTTTTAACAGAGGCCCTTTATGCCAGACCTTGTCTAAGGCCTTGGATATATCAAGCGCTACTGCCTTAGCTTCACTTACCTTGTCCAGTGTATGATATATGCATTCAAAGATGACCGTTAGGATGTCCGCAGTAGATCGAGCTTGTCTAAATCCATACTGGCGATCAGAAAGAAGTTTAGCCTTAACTAAGTGCCGGACTATCGCTAGATTGATTAAGGATTCAAAGATTTTAGCAAAGATCGGGAGTAAACTGATTGGGCGGTAGTTCTGAGGGTCAGTTTTATCCCCAGAATTCTTGAAGACTGGTACCACAGAGACAATTTTCCAGCTATCAAGGGAAGCAATATTCAGCTAGGCATTTGTTGTAGAGTTTGGAGAGGACAGGGGCCAGCTCAGCAGAGCATTTATTTATTACTATTACAGGTATAAAATTAGGCCCACAAGCTTTGCGGTGTAAAGGTTTTTTATGATATCTCTGACCTGGGATGGGGTGATAACCATGTTTTTAAAGGTGGATTCGGTTCACAATGGGAATTTGGGGAGGGGGTGGTTTTCTGAGTCCAAAGTGGAGTTTAAGGCGAAACGCTGGGCAAGTAGTTCAGTCTTATCAGTTGCCGTGCAAACAACATCATTGTGGTTTAATAGTGGGGGAATCGTTGATTGTCCATTGTTCACCACACTATTGTAGATTTTCCAGAAATCGCGAGTACCTAGTTTCTGTGACTGAATGCGTTTTTTGGTTATCTCTGTATACCTATTGTTAGTTTCACCTATCACTACTTAATACTTATTTCTTGACTCTATAAATTTTAGTCTATTAGCAGCTGACTTATGGCGGCCGAATTTACGGTATGCTTGCTGCCTTTCAGCAATGGCAGCTGCACATTTTGAGGTGAACTATGAGGAGAGTGAGGTTTGCTTAGGAATTTTCGCATGGGGACATAGGCTTCAATGCCTTCTTTGACCCATTCGGTTAACTCATTTGCACATGATCAGCAGGGAGTGAGAAGGTTTCCTCCCATAGGGGCGTCACTGATGTGATCTCTGATGGACTCAAAATCAGCCTGCTCGTAGTATCTCGTTGTTTTGAGCAACGGCTCATCAGCTTTTGGACGAGTTTTTAGGGTGATATAAATCATTACCACAGTGTGATCAGCATTCCCGAGTGGGCTCTGGGCTTTCGTAACACAAGCTTTGGGCAGTAAAGTCAATAAAAGGTCTAGAAGCGAGGCTTACTGGTCTACTCGATCGGGGATGCGGGTCGGGAAATCGACAGTCTGAGAGAGGGAGTGAGCTAAGGAAAAATTATACATAGAGTTGCTTGCTGCGTCAGTAAAGCTGCAGAATCCCAACCAGTCATGGTGGTGTGCATTAAAATCTCCAAATATATGTATCTGGGCATTCGAGTCAAGTGAGAGTGCTCTATCTATGCTTTCAGAAACAGAGTTTAGCAGGGTACAGTCCTGGGTAGGTGAACGGTATAAGAAATATAAGTAACTAACGCTGTGATGTAAAGTCAATCTAAAGCACATGTAGTCTTGGTTATCTGTTTCTAACCTATGTTCTCTAGTCAAGGGGAGGGTGCTCCCAACATAAACTCTTAGCAGCCGTTCTTAGTGCTACCTAAGAGTCTGGGTCAGTCGAAAACAGCAGCCAGACAAGCTGTCTAACCTGTACCCTCAACCTGTCAGAACAAGAGCGACCCAGACTGGTCATGTAAGACTTTCCCCGAAGTTGCCCAGATAGAGAGAAATGAAGTGATGAAGACACCAAGACTAACCCCACCTGATGATGATTTGATACACCAATTTGAGCGAAACACTAGATGAAGTATTCGAAAAATTTGAAAAAGTCAAAAAAAGTCTCATCAAGCAGAAACATTCCGTGTTATTTAATAACGATTGCCTTATTTATATATATATATATATATATATATATATATATATATTGTGTGTGTGTATTTAGGCAGCATTTTCTCATTTATGCAAACATTGTTTAAAATAACAGAATTCGTCTGTTTAATTATGACTTTTTTTATCTTTTCAATTTTTCTGATGGTCTTTTTTGTATTAAAATCAATTAAACTCTGTTCTTAAATTCACCATAGAACTGAACGTAAATTATAAAATCCCATTCCTAGATGTTCTTATTGGCACCTCTAATAAATCGTTTCACACTTCCACTTATAAAAAAACAACCAGCTTAAATTCTAGTCTTTCAAATTTCAAGTGTCCCTATCGCTACAAAATAGCTATTGTTAAAAATCTATTAAACCGTGCCAAATTAATCTCCTCCTCTAAAAAATATTATTCATTGAATTAAAAAATATAAAACAAATACTTATTAACAACGAATTCCCTAATTATATCGTTGATGAACAAATTAAATTAATGATTCGAAACTTACAAAACACCAGTACAAATAATAATAATATTTAACATCACAACTCAAACAATATTAACACATACTATTGTAATCAAATGCAACCAAACTTCAGATTAGAAGAAAAAGCCATGAAAAATATTATACACAGATACATATCCCCAAATGACAAGAAAAATAACATTAGACTCATTATTTACTTTAAGAAATTTAAAACCTTGTAGTAAAAAACAACTCCTCCCCAACTCAAAAAACCACTAGAAAGAACCAATGTTATTTATAAGTTTAAATGCCCTTTGGGAGAATGTAACTCCCATAATAATAAAAACGCTAATAGCTGCATTGATTTTACAAGCGCTACCCTATCCCGCCGCCTCACTATGCATCTTGTAAACTCTAGCTCAACTTACCAACTTCTACAAAAACATAACTGCCCTCCCTCTGTTTTAAGACAAATTCTAGTTAATAACACTAAAATTATACATTCCGAAAGCAATTTAAAAAAATTAAAAATACTGGAAGCTATCTACACAAAGACACAACAACCTAAAATTAACAACATCACATCGAAGAATCGAAAACGTTCGTGAAAACTGTGAAACCTATGAAACGTATGGAACATTTATTTTTATTTTTTTGATTTTAATACAAAAAGATCATCAGAAAAATTGAAAAAATAAAAAATGTATAATTAAACAGACGAATTCTATTATTTTTAACAATGTTTGCATAAATATATATATATATATATATATATATATATATATAAAACAGTAAAGATAAATATTATATCTTTATATTATATCCTATCGTGATATCATATCGATATACAATATAGAGCAATAATATAAGAAAATGAATGGTGAAAATAAAAATTGGATAACATACAATATTTATTAATTCATCAATTATTCAAACAAGGAATATAAAAAAACTTATTTTTTTACCCATTAATCCATGCATTTTCAAAAATAAGCTCTTTTCATCAGAGGAAAAAATCAGCAAAGATTGTATTACTGGTTAGCATATATTTTAAAATGTAAAAATTTGTGAACAAAAAACATCTTCAATGAAAGATATAAAAATATAATGTGCCCATGTAAATATCCAAGGGATTGGATAGAGGAAGACAATAAAAGGTGAACATTGAGTTGTAATCCATAGGGTTTAAGTGGTAAAAATTCAAAGTCCAGAATATGAAAGGGTTCAGAAAATCCAAAAAAATAATAAGTCAGTTGATAATAAAATAACTCACCACAAAAACATATATCTCTCTAGAGACATATATTTACACATCACTAAAATAAAGCTGTAAAACTTTTTTTCAAAAGTAAATTGAAAAACACACATAGAATTACACATACATAGCATAACACAAGATTAAAATAGTAAAATAAACCTAACCCAACAACTTTATTTACTAGACACAATTTAATAAACACATTTCGAAACTGCAGCTGGTAATGGATGCTAATAGATGTGCATGCACTGTAAATCCGACAATTACACCCACCAATGTAAACATTCAAATAATAAAAAGTAAATAAATAGCGACATTACTTTCAAATACACTCTCTAAAAAGTTTGCTTTTTTCAAAGATAAAATAAACACACATAACGTAGCTAAACATAAGATGTGAATAATACAATTAGTACCGTCATTATTTTTATTTATAAGATAAAATTAAACAACACGATACAAAACAACAAGCGGAAGTGGTTGCTAACAGCCTAGCAGATACTTTATATCCAACAATTATAAGTAAATAATCAAATATTAATGAACTAAATAACCACATAATTTTTTAAAAATCAGCCTCTAAACATATTTAAATAATATTTAGTCGACATTTATCCCCCTTCCCATAAAAAACGTATGAGCGTCCAATTTTTAGTATATTAATAGTCCGCACATGGGTGACTTGATTTCCGATTTTCTCACCACACTACGTCATCAATAATAATTCCTGATTAAGAACGCAGGGCGTTTGAAATATTGAAATATCATAATAAAATATTATAAAAAACAACATCGTTTTATGCTTCAACCACCACCCACTCATCACCAATATATATATATATAAAAGGAGAAAGAAAACACACAAGAGATTGACCAGTTTCATACGAATGTTCTCAGAAAAGTAATGATTGTAAATTTATTGAGAAGAACACATGGGTCTTTAAAGTTGTTTGGTTCAAGTAAAAGGAATTAGTTAACAAGCAGTATTCTGCTTTCTATACTGAAATTAACAAGGCCAAACTGGATTTCTATTTGCCACCGGACTTAAGCAGGTTCGGGTCAGAAATGCAGTTAGAGATTGCACAATCTTTGCTTCATTATAATGCCATAATTGTGCAGGCATCATTTCAAGAGTTATCCGGTGTATCTCTTGAAAATGCACAAACTTCTATCCTAAAATTAATAGGGGTAAAAACTGGACAGAAATCTTGATTGAAATCTGGAAATCGAGATTAGAATCTCGAAATCAACTTTGAAGTAAATGTCTGTAAACACGAAAATACTTTTGGGTTAATGATGAGTTCGAAGGGTTAAACAGTTTCTTCCTAAGCGATGATACACACACACACACATATATATATATATATGTATATGTATATATTTAAAGATCATGACATTAAGAACGTTTTAGATTTACAATCAATTTAGTATTATGTAGTAATAGTGAAAAAAGACGTTTTAATACCTTTTTGTCTTGAGCGATACAAAAAAGAACATGGCGGCATCCCGTTTTATGAAAATCATGCTCCTTGTAGTGTATTCACACATTTCAAACGTGTTTTCCCTCAGATTGCATGCACTGTACTAAATAGATTTCGAAATGATTCCTTATTAAATATCATTTAAAAACAAACAATATAAAACCATTTTTATCGCCTATACACAATTTTTGATCGCATAAGTCTTAGGCATACGATCTCATCAATAACCATCTTTTGATACATGCTAATGATGAAGATACTTTTAAGCTTTCCTTTTTTTTACATGTAAAATAATTGAATTTGAGAGAAAAACCTTGTTTGGAGAATATAAAGTCTTAGCATTGCGACATAATCAAGTTGACACACTGGTTCTCATCAGATCACCAAAGTTAAGCAATGTTGAGCCGGGTCAGTACCAGATGGGTGACCATTTGGGAATATCAGGTACTTTATGTAGGAGGACGGCAAAACATCGTTGCAAAATAAAATACAGCCCTGAAGATGTCTTTAGCAAGTACGTCAGTATAACTTGCTAATGCACACATCTGTGGACAAAACGGTACAACCGCCTCTTGGACGGAAGTTCTGTTCTCAATCATATGGTAAAGCTTTCCGGAGAGAGTCTGCAATTCGTCCGTTCATTCGTGTTGCAGCAGATAAAAGAGGTGACTCATTTGGAAAGTGACGCATGTAATATCCGATTCTTGTCAGGACAGGTTTCTGTTTTGTTTTTCTTTGAGATTCTAAAAATGGCAAAGAAATGTTACAAAATTGATAGCAAGATTCTTTTAAAGCATTGTTTTCATTGTGGCGGCATAACCAGGTAATCAGTAAAAATGTTTGACTTTTTTTTTAATCAGAAAAAATGTTTGTTTAAATAAATTATTTTTTAAACGAGCATGAAAAAAATAACAGCATTTATTCTTTGCTAATCTTGTTATTGTTTCCAGTCGTCTCAGACTACTTCTTTCCATAAGATTGGCCCAGAAGAAAGTGCGGTTTGGGATTTTGCAACCATAGCTTCACTATAAATTCAGAAACTTGCTGGACAGGTCAGGTTTTGAGTGAAGTTCATTTGTACCAAATATGGTTGGATTGCAGAAATGATTGTGAATTTTAATAACGATTCCATGAGTGACATTTCTTTTGGTCATCCTATGCTAAACAGCAGTGTAAGTATAGAATTTTAGATATGGATTTTAATGAATGATGTTGAGTTGGCTCAGAGCAAAGTGTAGTATCTGTTCTGTAACTACACTTGATCTTCTCTATTCTCGGTCAGTGAAGGAGAAATCCATCTCGACTGAGGCACTTTTTATTTGTTCCTAATCCAGAATGCCTTTTTTGGGGTAGCTTGATTTTCTCCACATTAAAAAACAGACCTCCTTTTGTGGGGAGACAAGTAAATAGGGACGCTGAGATAGGCGGCCGTGACTGAGTTCAATAGATACACAGAAAAAAGAAGAGAGAGTGTAGAGAAGAAGCCAGTAGCAGAAGAAAGAACGAAGAAAAAACTTTGTAGAAAGAGACGAGTGCAAAACACTCGAATAAGACATTAAGAGTTTGCATATATACCAGTTGAGTATCATTAAAAAAGGATATGTGTTCAGGATATACCATTGCCCCAGTTGTCACAGCATTATTAGGCTGGACTAATGTTAAGGAAAGTTAGAGAAATGTACAATATTATTGGTTATTAGTACCTTTCATAATTAAAGCAAAATAAATAAGAGAAAAACGGTGTGTAAAGGAACAAGTGAAAAAGACTCAGATAAGATTATATGTATATACAATTATCCTCGAGTGGCATTTGGGCCTTGATAAGTGGTAGTAAAAAAAAAAAATTTCCTAGCACATTTCGTCTGTGGAACAAAATACCATGAGTCTGCTTCCCAACGGACTACAACATGGTCGTCTTCAAGACTAATGTAAACAAATACTTATTGAGCCGTCCTCTTGGATAATCAATAACTCTTAAGTAATCTTCTGTCCATCTCACCCATTGTTTCCGCTCTTCTGGTTGAGGCGATCATTGTCCAACTGACGATCTCGTATCCTCGAGAGGGCCTCGGACCTTGATAAGTGGTGACTAGTTAGTAAAAAAAAAAATTCTAAATAAATAAATAAACAAAAAATTGCCACTGACTGGGTTAAACATTGACAGTAAAGAGAAATGTGTGCAGAGCAGGAGACTTTGTTGGTATGGTCACGTTGAAAGAATGAATGAGAGTTCTTGGGTTAGTCGGTCTAGTACATACTAGTACAGTTGAGGTAGCAGGGTCAGTTGTTATTGGAAAACCAAAGAAAACATGGGAGGCAGTGATGAGGATGAATTTGAGAGAAAGGGGAGTAAATAAAGACCTTTCGAGAGATAGATTAGTTTTGAAGTTAATTTTTAAAAGCTGTCCAACACACGTCAGCATATAAAACTGACTTTAAACCAGATATGTTGATGATGATGATGATGATGATTTCCTTGTGTAAGCCAGTCGCAGAAAGAGGATTGAAGAGGAAAAAAAAGTGTGAAAAAGAACAAGTGAACAAGACTACCATAAGACATTGAGAATATACATATATCCCATTGCTGCTGTCGTTGTTGTTATTGTTAAGCGGATAGGACTTCTGCATAAAGCTCACAAAGATTGTGCCTTAGGATCATTTGGTCTGCATGAAGTCTTCCTTGTTAGTTGCAGCTATTCGTTAACCTGCAAGCAACTGAGAACAGCAAAGCTCAATGGTTGCATGCAAAGTCAGGGAAGGTTTGGCCAAGAACACACAAAAGAATGGCGCAGAAACAATATCGTCACTCTCACTCAATGGATTTGTGATTGCATGCTTGACACATCTTTGCTTGTTACACACAGAGGCAGAAGCGACCAGAGGACGACAGATCTTGATGCTGACTCCTTTCACCAGAGCCCTGTTAGCCGGGTAGCTCTGAGACTACCACATTGCTACTCCCTCTACCACGGTGAGGAAGGGTTGGATTTTAGTTGGTGCTTCTGTTGTTATAGCATTATTGGACTGGGCTAATGTTAAAGAAGGTTGGAGAAATGCATGAAAAAACGACTTGCATACCCCCTCCAGAGAGTTTCACCACATAATTGAGTACAGAACTTCCGCCCATGGTGCGGTTGTTCTGTTGTGCCAATACATGTGTAGACTAGTAGGTCATACTGAAGGACTTGTTAAAGACATCTTTAGAGCTGTTTTTTTTGTAGTGGTTTTGCCCTCCTCCCATATACAATGCATGGTAATCCCAAATGGTCACTCATTTGATACTGGTCATGCTCAACGTTACTTAACTTCAAGAACTGATGTCTCAATGTGATTAGGCCATATAAATGTATACGATTATATGTTATTACGGCCTTCCATAATTAAATATAAGTCTGATTTAAATAAATAAATACTTCTAGAGTAATTCTCATAAACAATAACTTCTTAAATTCAACCTTTGTGTTTCAATCGTTTCTGATCATATTTATAATGCATTAAACCTTGTTATATGTTCTATGGATGCACATTACTGTTCAGAGTTCTTTCCTATATTTATTTATGTAAATGTTTTTACCAAATATATGTTCATCCTTATATATATATATATATATATATATATATTCATGCCCATCAATGGATCATAATACTCTGAACCAACTCTTAAAGTCTCTATTCCGTTCCATAACAGATATCTACTGCTTCTGTTCTGAGCTTCATGCTGTCTTTGATTTCTTGTCCATTTGAATGAATGCCGGCCTATCGGCTGATTCCCATTGTCTGCTTTTGTTGTCATCAAAGTGTTCAAAGTCTTCAACTATTCCAGTGTTTCCATTCCTGCTTTCATGCAAAAGAGAAACCCTTACCAAACAATACCCGTTTTCATTGTATCTTAAAAAAAAATCTTTTAAATTCAAAACGAGGCCCTTAACCCTTTGCTTTGACAATGCAGACGCAGTCTCTTTGACTCTTATGCCACCAGGCGTTATTTATTTTCAGGAACGCAAAGGAAGTAGACAAGGGCTGTTTACCTGTAAAAATACCAGCAAGCAGTCCTTGTACTGAAACCTGAATCGCAATTGGGCAAGAAAAGGTTTAAATATCATTTCATTTTTTATTTTGTATCATCTCCCACATCCCGTTATGCCCAGTTATCTCCCTTCCTTATTCGACCTCTTTTTCTTTATTATTGTTATTATATATTTCAATTTTTGTTAATTCCTGCCTATTTATTCCGGTTTGTATATACCTTTCTTCTTTCCCATTTCTCTCCTTTTCATTGTCTTCTATTTTATTAGCTTTATCATATCCTTTATTTTCCCCCTTTTTCCATTTTTTTTTCTTACTCTCTTTTTCAACTCTTTCTCATTTCTTTAATTACATTATTATTATTATTATTATTATTATTATTATTATTATTATTATTATTATTATTATTATTTGTTTATTTGCTTATTTATTTACATTCCTGCCTATTTTGTTTTCATTCTGACGTTGTAGATACTTTTCTTCCTTCCCCTTTCTCTTCATTTTATTTTATTTTATCAACTGTATTCTCTTCTTTCTTTCTCTCTTTTTTCCATTCTTTTTTCTTACTCTCTTATTTTTTACTCTTGCTCTTTTATTTAATTACATTATTATTATTATTATTATTATTATTATTATTATTATTATTATTATTATTATTATTATTATTATTGTTGTTGTTGTTGTTATTATTTTTTATTTTCTGTCTATTTTTGTTCCTTCCGGTTTTATCTACACTTTTCTTCCATTCCCCTTTTTCTTCATTTTGTTGTATTTTAAAATTTTATTTTATCCTTTCTTTATCTCCGTTTTCCATTCTTTTTCCTTACTTTTTTTTTACAACTCTTTCTCTTTTCTTTAATTATTATTATTATTATTATTATTATTATTATTATTATTATTATTATTATTATTATTATTATTATTATTATTAAATGCCTGCCTATTTTCGTTCTTTCAAGTTTTGTAGAAACCTTCCGTCCTTCTCCTATTTCTTCACATTATTTTATCAACTTTATTATCAACTTTATTTTATACTTTTTTTCTCTCTCTTTTCCATTCTTTTTTCTTACTCTTTTTTTACTCTTTTCTTTTATATAATTACATTATTATTATTATTATTATTATTATTATTATTATTATTATTATTATTATTATTATTATTATTATTATTATTATTATTTTACTTACAGCATTATTCCTTGTTATCAATGTTATTTATTACTGCTTTCTATTTTCCCTCTATTTCCATTCCATTTATTCCTTTTTAATTGAATACGAACTTTCTTTATTCGTTTCACCCTCACCCCCACCCCCACCCTGCTTTGTTCAGCTTTATTATGACTTTCCATTCTCTTCTTTCGTTATCCTTCCTTCCAGCTTTATTTTCCCAGTTATTTTCCCACCAAATTTCTGGTTTGGTTTGTCTGTTTTATGGCATATCAACTCTTTGTGCATCATTCAATGTTGAAGAAGAACATCTACTGTAAAAGATACATTCTAGACAATTAATGGAACACAAGTTGCTATTTAATCCATAACTCACTTCAAATATTGTAGCTTAAACTTCTACCTACAGTATTAAGACATACATAACCACAATAGACCCCAGACCTGAAATCGGAGACTTACATCAAATATGTTGCTAAGGTAACTGAAAGAATGGTTGGATCATTCTACCGCTCCAGAAAGTACCAAACTCCTGACGTAATCCTCTACCCGTCTAAGAGGCAACTACATCCTAAGATGGAGTACTGCTGTCATATCTGGAAAGGTGTCGCTAGAAGCACCCTTTCTTGCCTTGACAGAGTACAAAATCGACTTTGAAATTCTATTTTCTTCCTTACAACCGCTTTTAACATAGACGAGACGTTACTAGTATTTATCTACTCTGTCGTCATTTTCATTGTAGGTGCTCGACTGAGCCCCGATCTCTAGTTCTCTTTTGAAAAACATTCACAGCAAGAACTCGCCTAGCTACAACCACAGCAAAGAACTTTCCTTTCTCCATCTGTGTACCTAAAACCAAATGAAACTTCCATGATCAAAGTTTCTTTCTTAGAACTTCCCATCTGTAGAACACAATACCACAGGGTTGCTTCTCAGCTGACTATACGTGTTGAGTGAGACATTAGTGAAAGAAGTAAAAAGAATCCGCTCCCATTCCATAGTCTACTAAAATATCCATCATGCCAATCATGCACCCAATTTCTCTCTCTATTCTCTAATATTTTCAGTCTTTTTTTCTAATCACTTTTCTTCTGCTACTTCAAATCTTTTCAGCCTTTTATCCTAAAATCTTTTTAGCCGCTTTTACTAATCAACCTATTCAATAGTATTTTCAGCCATTTATTTTCATGTCAACTTTCTATTTCTGCTATCTTTTCAACCTTTTTTCCTGATCAACCTTCTTATATTCATTAGTCTTTTCAGCCTTTTCCCCTCATCTAATTTATCCTATTCTCTATTTCTTTCAGTCGTTTGTCATGATCAATCTTCTTTTCTATACTCTTTTCAGCCAATTTTTCTTATCAACCTTCTTCCTTTTGATAGTCTTTTCAGCCTATTTTCTTCACCACCTTCTAGTCTATTTTTTCAGCCCTTTTTCTCATCAATCTTCTCATATTTTAGTCCTTTCACACTGTTTTTCTTCTATTATAAAATCTTTTCAGCCTGTATTACTAATTTAATATCTCATTTTATTCTCTGATCTTCTCAATCTTTTTCTGATAAAACATCTATTCTCTAAGCTTGTCAACCTTTTTACTCATGACTATTTTCTTTCTATTCGTCAAATCTTTTCCGCCCTTTTCCTGGTAAATCTTATACTATTCTATAGTATTTTCAGTATGTCAACTTTCCCCATTCTATTATCCAATCTATTCAGACATTTTTCTTTGACGAATCCTTTTCTCTAGTATTTTCAGATTTTTCTTTTATTTCAAAATCTTTTCAGCTTTTCTCCTCATCATTTCTTCTTTCCATTAGCTTTTTCCTTTCTTTCCGTTTTAAAATTTTTCTCTATTTCATATCCCGTTCCATTTTACTGTCCTTTCAAGATTCGTTCTCTCTTTCCTTCCCTCCATTTCCTTGTTATCCGTTTCTTTATCTCGATTTAAATTTGATACTTTGCTCTTTAAATTTTAATTGTACGAAATCTAGTTGATTAATTGTTTATGGTAAAACAAAAACAAGTCACAAAATTAAGCATTTCTTTATTATTTAGTGATTGCCTTTCTTCAGGAAAAAACAAAACCCAACCTTTTTCCCACCATTTCATATGAAGAAGAATTAGTGTTCTTAAGAAGAATGGCAGATTTTTAAAATGCATCCATTCTATCTGCTCGTTTGTAAGATAGTGCTCAATAACAGGTAGAGCTGTATTATAGTATATATTTTTTATTTATACACACATTATTGGCTACATATGTGCATAAATCTTTCAGCTGCGACTTTATTCCAAATCCAACATATTCAGGCCATATTAAGTACCTTATACACATATGTAGCCAATAATATTTGTATAAATAAAAAAAAATATATTCTCTCTCTCTCTCTCTCTTTCTCCCTCTCTCTCTCTTTATATATATATATATATATATATATATATATATATATATATATGAGAGAGAGAGAGAGAACGAGAGAGGGAGAGAGAGAAAGAACGAGACAGAGAGAGAGAGAGAGAACGAGAGAGAGAGAGAGAGAGACGAGAGAGAGAGAGAGAACGAGACAGAGAGAGAGAGAGAGAAAGAGAGAGAACGAGTCAGAGAGAGAGAGAGAGAGAGAGAGAACGAGACAGAGAGAACGAGACAGAGAGATAGATAGAGAGAGAGAACGAGAGAGAGAGAGAGAGAACGAGAGAGAGAGAGAGAACGAGTGAGAGAGAGAACGAGACAGAGAGATAGAGAGAAAGAGAACGAGACAGAGCGATAGAGAGAGAGAACGAGAGAGAAAGAGAGAGAGAGAGAGACAGAGAGAGGGCGAGAGAGACGGCGAGAGAGAGGGGGAGAGTGGAATTATTGTAAATTGTTTTGTGTTAATAAAGAAAAATATAGAGTAATCCCTAAAAATGCCACCCATGGAATTGTTATTAAAATGCATCTATTCTATTTGCTCGTTTATAAATGCCAATGCTATTTCAAACTTATGTTATGATATGTCAAACTGAGCTTGAAAAACCAATCAAAAATGCGATTTCAATTTTAAGTTGTACAGACCGATTGAAATTATTTGTCAAACTTAAGCTTGACAGACCAATGAAAATGTAATTTCAATTTTATGTTTGACAGAAAAAAACAGAAATGATATGTCAAACTTAAGCTTGACAGACCAAATAAAATAATATTTCAACATTAAGTTTGACAGACCGACGGAAATGACATGCCAAACTTAAGCTTGACAGACCAAAGAAAGTGGTATTTCAAACTTAAGTTTGACAGCTCTAAAAAAATCGAATTTATTAATAAATTCGAAACATCTGAGTTAATCAATCCCCACATTTTAGGTAGAACATATTCAGCAATCATGTCACAATTGACCGATCAATATTCATACAGCTTGATTGTGTACTTTAAAAATATTACCATGTATTGAGAAAAACTGAAAAGTAACAAACCAACAACAAATCCCCCCCCCCCAAAAAAAAATGAAAGTAACCCACTTAAAAACATGAAAAACCCTCCCAACTCAGTTCTGTTCCCATAAACAGAATGAAAATATTCACTATCTATATAATAATACGCTCAGGTAATTTCATGTTTGTACATACGTTATTACCCCCCCCCCTTTTTTAAACGATGGGAACGCCCGATCGCTATAGATTCAATCCAACACCAGAAATATTTTTTCAAATTTCATTTGATGTTGCTGTTGTGTCGATCGTGGAGCTCGAACTGAAATACACTTTCTTTGTCTCTGGTCTAGGATCAAAGTGTAGTATCTGTTCTGTCCATGGGGTTTGCATTCAGGCCCGACGTCCATAGAATTGAAATATGTTGCAAACTCCTACAAAGGTTTTGAAAATAGACCCCCATAACCAGATATATTCTGAAACTATATCAACCTCAGTACTTAGATAAGTAAGTTTCAGTTGAACAAAGGTGGTACAATACTATTCGCACAGGACGTCCATAGAATAGAAAAGTGTTACAAACTCCTATAGAGTTTTGGAGATAGACTCCCATAATCAGATATATTCTGTAATTACATTAACTATGGTACTTAGATACATATGTTTAAATTTGAATAAAAGTGATACGATAATATCGATGGGTCTACATTCATGCCGGTCGTCCATAGAATGGAAATATCTTAAGCACGGCAGCAATATACATCAGATGAAGGATAAAACTGTAGAATTTCCATGGGTTCTGATAGTTCTAATTAACATATCAATATTAAAATGTGAAATTAACATGTCTGTATTGTCCATAGGCATACTGTGACCTGCAAGTCACATGCTTTTTGAATGACTTGCAAATTTATGAAAATATTCCTCAAATCATAATTCATGTTTAATTTTTTGCTTTTTCAAGTTTTCATTCATTTTTTCTTTTAATTATTCTGTAAGTGATAATATACCTAAACTTTAAGTACTTTTTTAAATAATAGATATTTTTGCAAAATAGTCCGCTTTAGGTTGAGCTCAAGTGCATATTTTAGATCTTGCTTTGTATGCAAGAATATATATATAATATATCCTTTGGAAAATGCCACCCACAAGTGACCATCGGGATAAGGAGGCAAGATTCCTTCTAGTGTAAGTAATGTACACCTAAGATAGACGCCCTTCACTGGGATATACAGGCTGGTCAATAGAAAAACGGGAAATTTGTCAAACGGTAATTTATTTTTACAAAGAATAATTTTTATAAAGTTTTTTTTTAATACAAATATTATAATACACTCACAGATGCTCAAAATGTCACCCGTGCAAATCGAAGAAGTGAATAAGCAAGACGCAATCAAATTTATACAAAATAGAATTTAAACAATACAATTTACAACCTCAAATTTCCCGCTTTTCTATACCACTCTGTATTTTAATGTCCAAAATACGATCAAGTGTTGAGGTTATACCTTTTCTTTTTCCATTTCAAGTCAGCTGGAATTTCAAAAGGCACTGGAGACATTGGAATGGAATAATTACTGGACTTTAGAGAGGAAACAAATTGAGTTTCGGATACATGTTTGCAACCTGCTGACTAAATATTAAGATTAGTTTTTGGTTTGTGAATTCTGTTATGTAACATTTAGGCGACTGTTATCTTTGAAGTAGGAAAATTCAAAGAATATCAAACTTAGTAAATAAAAAGTAATTAATTGTTAATAACATGGTATTGTCAATTCATTTGGAAAAAAAAGTATTTTTGCTTCACTTAGCTAGGTGTATCATTGTACCTACACATTGAAAGCAAAGACCTACTCAGTGCAGAGAGGACGCACACACAACAAACATGATCATGGACCACATCATGATGACGAGGACACATTCAAACCACATATGGTGTCATTGTAAAATAGCAGTCCCTGATTTCTTTCCTGAAGGGTGTTCCACCTAAGCTTGTAACATAGACATACCTTCAACTCTTCGTAGTCTCACATGAACTATGTAGGCAATATTTAAAAATCGAATTCTTTATTTTACTATTACAATAATCCTTTAGCTGTGACTGACATTATTCTCTCACTGATATTTTTTTTTTTACTTTAATTCACCCCAAACAAGGCGGCACATTGCCACTGAGACGTAAGGGCCTACTGTGGATTAGGGGTCAGATTTATAGGGGGCATCCTAAGTGATGAGTTGTGCAGCGAGATGTCTGTTTACATTACATTGAAATTTCTGCATGTCGTTACAGTCAGGGAAACAGGGAGCAGGGAGGAAATTACAACGGCTAGCAGTGCGAGGAAAGAAGCTATTAGAATAGAAAATCCTATACTATCTGGGGACCTCCACAGTGAATGGATGGGATTTTGCTGATTGTTGGGTTTATGGGTGTATTTATGTCGATAGGGCACCAGAGCAGCAAGTTCATCAGAGCACATTTTTTTGTGATGTAAACTCTATTGCTTAGGTGGTGTAGACGAATCAATAGCTGTGTGTTATTGTGTTCTCCCATCCAGTGAGAAGAAGGTATAAACATTTCAACAGTAAGTAAAAGGAAACTTAGAAAATTCTATTTGAAATGTTTATGACTTTTCCCACTAGATAGAAAGACATACCAGCACAGTTATTGATTTTTCTATACCACCTTAGCTATAGGGCCTACATCACAAAAAGCATTACAGTGAGAGAAAAATTCTAACCATAGATATAGGAGTCCTGTGGTAGTCAAATAAAGAATTATTTTAGATATTACCTACATTGTACTGGGACATCCTGCATATATAGAGAGATGCAAAACACTATTTTTACATTAAATGTTTTAGATTTTAATTGAATTTAAGCTGGCAATCTGAAGACTAACCAAAGATTGGGTACTTTTTAGAAATAGGTATCAAAGAAAATTTCAGCACTTATGTTATCAATTCCAAGTTTCACCAAACACTTCCAAGACTGGTGAATGTTAACGAACCCCACCGCAAAATCTGCACAATACAAACCGAACTGTTTTTTTTATAATTTTTACCTTAACTCTAACCTAACCATAACAAATCAAGTTTTAGTTTTAGTTTTCAAAGTCGATTTAGTTTGCTTTGTATTGTGTAGAAGCCTCGGAACGTGATTCAGCTTTCTCCATTCATAGTCGGATCTGCTTACGTCACGACTACATCACCCCTGAAAGTTTCTGGATACCTATTCCTACAAAGCACTAAAGAGTGAACTAAGATAAGATGTCTTCTATGTCGATTCAAATATTTATGTGTAACATTGCTTCTGTTTCCTATAGTTTCCTCTAAGCCATACTTTATGTCCCCTTCTCCCCCCCCCCTTGGCCATACTATCTAATAGATACTATGTCCTCTGAGTCATAATATCTGCCTCCATATTTTTTCATGTACTAGCGAGTCATCGCTTATCAAGGCCCAAAGGCCACTTGAGAATAAGGGTCAATGGGTTTGTCCGGAAGATTGGTAACGATGGCTAGGCAGAGTTTGATTAACATAGGAGTTGAAAACGACCATATTGTAGTCAGCTGGGAAGCAGTCACGTGGTATTGTGTTCCACAGACGGGCAGTTCTTGAAAAGAAACTGTTCTCATGGAAGTTCCGTTTAGTTTTGTGTACACAGAGGAAGAAATGAAAATTATTTTGAGTAGCTGTAGAGAGACGAGTTCTCTTTCATCTGTGTCATACAGACTTTCTGCTTTCCTCTGGGACATGCTATATGTTTCCTATTATTTTATCTATGCCATATTATTTCTGACAAACTATATGTGTAATACAGCAGCTCATCGCACCAAATAGACATTTATAACGTTGTCCCTTATTTCTTTCTCAAGGGATTCGATATAAGTTTGTGACGTAGACGTACCTTTAACTTTTCATAATATAATGTTTATTCAAATCTTTATGCGTGACATTGTTTCTTATTGTTATGTGTAACATAGTCATTATCATGATTGCGGGGGGGGACTCAAAGTGAAAGTGTTTTACATTGTTTAACGTTTATTCTTTGCTCTGACACTCATTTCTATATGTGCAACAGGCTTGCTACTGGAACCCTGCTGGGGGAACAAAGCACAGGACGTCCTCGTTTCTCGAAAGCAAGTTTACTCTCCGCTCATTTCCGATCAGCTCACCATATCAAAATCAGTCCAACAGAGTCTGGACCTTTATGCCTAAGAGATCTTTTCTCTGTTGGGCTGACGTATGGTCCTATGCAGTTCTAGGAGGTTCACCCTCCCAGGCTTTTACCTTCTCGTACTTTGAAAAGGGGTTAGTCTTTTTCTAATCACCTTAGGCGCCCATATCGGGAATGCCATTTTTTGTAGGACAGAGTACTCCGCCGTTTGGGTGCCGTCTTATTAATCCTCACTTTCTGACCTTGTGTCACATCTTCCTGTGGTGGGAGGATGGTAAATACTTGCTCACCATATAGAAATATTTATTTTTATTTTTACACATTGCTATTCTAAACAATGAAACACAAATGTTTATTTTAATAATTTTCAAAATTCACAACCTGTTAAAACACCTGAACCTTAAATTCCAGATGCAACAAAATATACTCTCACATATTCCATTTGCTAACCTATAATTGGCATAAATGTTGAATATTGATACATTTATTGTTTTAAGTAGTAGTATTCACAGGTTTACCTCCGCAAAACAGCTTACATCTCTAGGATGCTTCATACCAAACATAGTGCAAATCTTTTGAGTAGTTTTAAAGCCTGTCACTGACTGACAAACAGACAGAAAATGCTTAATTATAATAGAGGTTATATAGCTAGGTAAACATTGATCTCTATCCCCCCCCTCTGTCGGGTTTTTTATCTCCCTCTCACGGCGGGAAGATTAGACACAAGGTCGGAAAAGTGGGATTTAAAAATTCCGCACCCCAGAGGAAGAGCACTCTGACCAAACAAAAATTGCCTGGCAGTCCAATCGGCATTCCCTGGTAGAAGCACCTTAGGCGATTAGCAATAAACTATCCTCTTCTCAAAGGGCGAGAAGGTAAAGCCTGGGATAGTCAACGTCCTAAAACTGCACATAACTATACTTCAGAGTGACAGAAAACAAGGACACACCAGCAAAGAAAGCCCAGTACTCTGTCGATCTTATTTTGGTATGAAATAGCCACCCCGGAGGGCAGCTGGGTATTTAAGTATTGCCACACAGATCTTTTCATCAAACAGAACTAGACATTCTGATCGGTCTTCATCTTCAAGAGCGAAATTTCCATTTCTGAATTTTGTAAACCATCCTCTGCTAATTAAACCTCTCTCGTTTTATGATCAGCTCACCATATTTATGAGAATCTGTTTTTAATTTTTACATATTCCTTTTACCCCCCCCCCTCCCCCAAAAAGTTTATTTCAATAATCTACCTACCGAATTTCCAATATCACAACTTGTCAAAACACCTCAGCCTTGAATTCCAGATGCTACCAAATCTCATCCCATACATTCCATTCGCTAACCTATATTTTGCGTAATCTACTTATCTTATGTTAAATATTGTTTTGCACTTAAACCGAACTGATACTAAACTTTAAATCTAGCAGGAAGGCTGGATAAAATAGTGTTCTGTACATGTCGAGCAGTTAACCCAACCTTGAATTCCAGATGCACTCAAATCTCACCTCACATATTCCATTTGCTAAATTAATTTTGCATAAACTAGTGATTATCATGTGAAATATTGCTACATCATGAACATCTGCCATATTTTTCCTAAAGATATATATATATATATATATATATATATATATGCTACTAAAACCTAGGTCCATAATACTTTTTCGAATTTTGATCAAAACCCATAAAATATTTTTGATTCTAGGAAATATCTAAAATTTGCGGCTTAAGCTTAAGACGTCTTAAGAAGAAATTGAAATTCAAGGAATCTTGGTTAATTGGTGTCTAATAAATATGGATCAAATTTCATACAAATTGGAAATATGTTTAATTTTCAAATTGGGGGATGTCTTAAGATTATGCACCTAACAATCCTTTAAAATACTCCAAAGAACTAAAATTTTGGGAATATTTGTTAAGTGATATCTAATACCTACAGTATTCCTAATCCAATTGCGTTTCAATGATTTTTAACAGAAAGATTCGCCTTTTTATTTCTTTAGGTTCGAGTTCGTTGTCAGTAAACTTATGACTAAACTCCGCCTACTCTCTCATCATGTTACAAGCTTGCAGATGATAACAAGAGATGAAATAGGAATTGAACAGGCTGTGATATTCTCAAATTAATTGAAGTACCGAGTTTTTTTCTAGAGTTATCCACTTAAAATTTTGTCAAATACATGCAGGATTAAGGGATAGGCATAAAGGGCTATAGACCCTCAGCTGAAGACATTCCAGAGATTAAGCAGAAGGTTATTTCATTTGCAAATGCAGAATCAATATAAAGTATAAATTATCTCCTAAAAAAATGGTTAACCATACTTTAAAACAATATTAAAGATATATATTTTTAGATGTTTCAAGAACCGTCAGTGGACATAATTTAATCACATAAATAATCTCCTTTTTCTGCCGGCAGATGGCGTTTCTTTTTATTATTGTTCTATTCCTTTCTTCTTTTCTTTTTTTCTCCACAGTTGAAAGGCGACCACACAAAATTTAATTCTGTTTACTAATACACAACATGAAAAAATATTCTGTTATAATATAATAAATTAAATTAAAACAATATCCCGGGCAACGCCAGGTAAGGGCAGCTAGTTTTTATAATAAATAAATGTGTACATAATACGGCCAGGGACGTAGCCATGTTTTATATGTTGGGGGTGGGGAGCATATGTTAAAGACGCCGTGGCACATAAACACCTTTCTTTTCTTTTTTTTTAAATCATTGATTATAAATTTTAATTTTAAACACAAACAGTTTTAAAAGAAATAGATATTTGTTATTTTTTATTTATAATTTAAACATCATAAAAATGTTGTCAGTCAGTGAGCCAATTCAAAGAAGAGTTGTTTTTTTTATTAAAATCCCTGACGGGGCTGCTCAAGCACTTTTGTAGGCTAGAGTGCATTCTACATTAGTGTGCTGGCTTTTCAAACCCTCAACTGACCTTGTGTCTAACCTTCTGCAGAAGAGATAAATAAATGCATTAATTAATATACAACTTCGCCCTTTGGCTAGGAACAAAGTATAGTATCTGTTTTGATACTAAACCTATTTTTTTTCCTCGGTCAGCGAAGAAGAAATTCTTCTAGACTGAAGACATTTTTATTTTTGTCCTAATCCAGAGTGCCTCTTTTTGGAGAGCTGGATTTTCCCCACATTAAAACCGACTTTGTGTCTTACTCTGGCCTCATGGGGAGGTAAGTAAATAGGAACTTCAGGTTGACGTACTCATTGACCCCCTCACCCTGTACACTTACTGCATTCATAATAAAAAATTCCCCCCCCCCCATAATTAAAAAAAAAATCTTCTCACACAAATAAACTAAAACCTTCAGAAAATAGTTGAAAAGGCACCAATTTTGAAGAAAAAATGTGCTAAATCATTGCTCCCCTACTGACTATTCTACTGAATGTAGCAAAACATGTATATTCATCAGCAAAATAATATGCACATAGCACAGAGTTATTAGGTTAAGTGGAAAATAATATGACGATAGATATCTCATTAAATTTTCAATTAAATAAACATTTTATTATTCGCACACTGGATCATCTGGTCCTTTCTCTTGTCTCCATCAAAACTAAAGTGGTCACAACGTTAAAACGGAATTGTTTTCAGAACTTGCATTCAGTGCATTCCATTAGGAGGACACTTTTCTCAGTTGTTTTTTCCTTTTTAGTCTGACCAGCATTTCCCCTTTGTTTATGATCATAATGCTGTTTACCCTAAGTGGAGAGACAGGCTTTGTCTGCTTTGTACTGGGTTACCCTGTCAAGCATATGCTCTATGCATTTCTTACTTAGGTTTTAAGTACATTCATCATCCTGTTCGGTACTCTAACAAGACAGAGGATAAATAAGATGTTTAAAGAACTTATATATATATATATATATATATATATATATATATATATATATATATATATATATATATATATATATTTAAATGTTGAATTAAATGTTTAATAATAATCTATCGTGATAATATAAAGCTCAATATATTGAATAGAGCAATCAATTCTAGCGATGAAAGATGAGAATAAAAAATTGTAACGATACAATATTTATTAGAGCATCAAAAGTTCAGAGCAAAGAGCTTCAAATCCTTAATCCATGGATTTTCAAAGATAAACTCTTTTCATCAGATGACAAGAGTTTATTTTTGAAAATATATATATATATATATATATATATATATATATATATATTGCTTGTATGGTTATTGTTTCTTAGATGATAATCCAATGAAACTACAGTGTTTATAAGACAGTGCTCAATAACATGTAGAGTTGTATTATAGTATAACTTCTTTATTTAAACAATCATCATTGGCTTCATATGTGGATACATCTTTCAGCTGTGACTTTATTCCAAGTCTAACATCTTCAGGCTATATTAAGTCCCTTATACACATATGTCGCCAATAATGTTTGTATAAATATATATATATATAGATAGAGAGAGAGAGAGAGAGAGAGAGAGAGAGAGAGAGAGAGTGAAATTATTATAAATTGCTTTGTGTTAACAAATATAAATATATAGTGACCCCTCAAAAAATGCCACCCATGGAATCGTTAATAAAATTCACAATCCTTTCTGTAATCCAACCATATTTGAGACAAATAAACTTCAGTCTATGTCTGACTTGTCCACCAAGTTTTAGATATGAATATCCAACAGTCTTTGTTTTATTGCTGTTCAATATACTCGAAATGTGCACCTCCGTGGTGATTAACACTGAGAACTACCAAATAGTCGTTAATAAGTTTGGCGCAACCTTAGGCAAACGAAACGATGTTTTGAGAGATGAAAAGTGGTTTGAACGGGATCGGCAACTCCACACACTTGAAATAGGAATTGGTGTGATCATATGCATATCAACTTAATTATTGATGATCGTAAAGTGGGGGACCCAAGTAAAAAAGTGAGGGAGCTTGAGCCCCCCCCCCCCCCCTGTCCCCAGGGTGCCCCCCCCCCCCAAGAAAATGCCATCCATGGAATCGTTAATAAAATTCACAATCCTTTCTGCAATCCAACCATATTTGATACAAATAAACTTCAGCATATGCTTGACTTGTCAACCAAATTCCAGTTATTAATGTCTTATATCGTTGTTCGATGCTAAGCACACCTAGATATGATGTGAAAAATTATCAATAACTTTAATACTGCCCTGTTTTGGTATGTGATGGCACTCTTCAGATCAGGAATAGCCTGGGGATGGTTTTGATAGACATTATCTTTGAGATTATTCTACAGAAAAACTATTGGTAGGGCAGGACTGCAGTAACTGTGGTTGTGGTTTCGAATCTCGCTAAAGTTCAATCATGCTGAGGAGCCGTATAGACGGGGAAATGCACGCCCGTGGCTTATTATTTTATATATAAAAAAAATATAAACGTCCCCATATATAGGGTATGACACACAATCTAAGAGAGGTGACCCTTTCATAGCATTTAGGAAAATGCTTCACCATAGATAGTTAAATTCGTTCATTTGTCAAGCACAAATAATGTGTGTATATATATATATATATATATATATATATATATATATTTACACTTCTGATCAAAAATTTAAAACCACTTGAAAATCATTTAAAAAAAAACTTTTTCTTAAGAATAGATTTTAAACTCCTCCCACTTAAGGTTACCAATACTATAATTTAAAAAGTAATGGGAAAAAAGCTACATTCCAGACATTTTATTCAGAAATTTACATTTTTAAAAAATGAGGCATTTTACACTTGATCAAAATTATAAGACCAGGGGTATTAATTGTTAGATCGATTGTAATTCTAATGTTTTTAGTTCAGTTAGAGATTGGCAATGATTGCGTAAAGGTGTCACCATGCCTAAAGCAAGCAAACTTATTGAAGTTTAGTATGCTCGAATTCTAGATTTCCATGAGCAAGGTTTGTCACAGCGGGCGATCGAAGCTAAGGTAAATCGCAGTAAAATTGTACTTTGTAACAGTGAAAATTATGAAAAAGCAAAATCCACTGGTAGGCCCCCCAAAATTTCTCCTGCATTGAGTAAGAGAATAAGATAGGTTGTTGTGAAATACAATGGACTTTCTTCTAGTCAAATTAAGGCAGCCACAGATGCTGATTGCAGTCCAGTAACCATCAGACGACACTTACGACAAAGAGGCATGGTAAATAAAAAGCGTACACAAATTCCTCAGCTGCTTTCATGTCACAAGGTGAGCCGCTTAATGTTTGGTCATGAATACCAAACATGGGACGTTCAAAAGTGGAAGAAAGTCCTGTTTTCTGATGAGAAAAAATTCAATCTAGATGGTCCTGATAGCTTCCAACGATATTGGCATAACAAAAACATGCCTCCTGAAATTTTCTCCACACGTCATAGTGGTGGAGGGTCCCTAATGGTATGGGGTGCTTTTTCTTACAGAGGGACGATGGAACTCCAGGTGGTGCAGGGTCGTCAGACAGCGGCTGGTTATGTTAGCATGCTACAAAAAGCATCGTTGATGACGGAGGGCCATCGTTTGTGTGGGGATGGATGGTTATTCCAACAGGATAATGCTGCAATCCATGCTGCACGACGGACCTTGACCTTTCTATGAGAAAATGGGGTCCATCTCTTGGGACATCCTGCATTCTCACCGGACAAGTGCCTCATCTATATACATAGAACTCAATGTCTGTGTGTATGTGTGTTTCAAATAGAAAGAAAGGTTAGAGAATCTACATAAAATCTAAAAGTGTATTCTCATGTAAAATTTATCAAGGAAGGCAATGAAAGTATTGCCGAATCTCTAAGTACAGCCCTAAAGGGGCTATGAAAGCATAACCTCTTTAAAGCTTCAAACGTATCCTATTTTTATGAAATTTTAATCATATGTATAAAATTTTCCGGGGGAAACAATGGAAGTGGTCCCAAATCTCTAAATGCTCTCCTAACCTAAGCGAACTATGGGGGGGGGGGGGGGAGCGAATCTCCTTTAAAACTTCAATTATGTTATATTTTGATTAAATTTATACCATATGTATAAAATTCTCCGGGGGAAGACACTATAAGTAGTCGAATCTCTACGTTACACTCTCTGTGCTGAGTATCTATGTGCCTCCACCTTTAAGTGACCCATGGGGACAGAGCCCTCTTAAAACTTCAAATATGTATATCCGACTTCAATTAAATTTAAACCATATGTATAAGCCACTAATTCAGAAAGTTTTCCAACATTATAGTTTCTACTGACTATATTAGGATGGAGGCAGTAAAAACAAAGAAAGTAATATTGTGTTATGAGCATAGTGAAAAAGTACATAGTAGTGATCCTCATTCAATCCTGAGCAACGTCGGGTCTCCTTGCTAGCAATAATCATGTTTTAATGTAATATTTTCTCATGGCACACATATACGTTATGTTTATAAAGTCTATGTGAACTTTTATTTTTCAACATTTCCCTGTCATCTCTATTTATATAAAGTTAGGTATGTGTATATGTTTATATATTTGTATGTATAGTATTTATTGCTAAACTAATTAACCGATCATTATGAATTTTTGAACAAAGCTGCTAGGCGTATGGCTTGGTAATGTGGCTATATTTAGTTTAATGCAAAGGAAGTAAAAGGGGGTTGAAGTCCTTCTTGAAAATTCAGATACCTCTGATTTTTGTGAAATTTTAACAATAGCTATTAGACATTAAAAAAATAAATATTCTCCAAATTTCAGTTTCTTTTAAGTATTTTAAAGAGGTTTAAGGGATGTAATATACACACAACCTCTCCTTTGAAAAGTCAAATATTTCAGATTTGAATTGAATTTTATCTATAGTCATTAATTAAGCAATATATCCTTAATTTCAATTTATTTTTAAGACCTTTTAAACTTTAATCTTGAATTTTAGGCATTTTCTAGAATTAAAATCATGTAATGGATTTTGATCAAAATCGAAATAAGTATTCTAGACACAAGGTTTAGTAACATTATATCTTGATTTTAATCTTCGTAAGGGGACAAAAAAGTGGTGCAAAACTGTTTTATTTGGGGAATCAATTTTTACCCTTTTCTTGGATCGATAGTGTTCTAGTTACATATATAAAAGAATAATAAAATTCTGTAGTTATTCTGAAAAAAAAAACGAATAAATAATTTGTTAAACGAATAATAATCAATGTTTTAATATCAAGAAGGTGATATTAAGGTAAAAAAAAAATTACAGATTAATTTAATAGTTATGATTTACTCTGGTCTCAGCAACATTTTAAAATATGGTTGGCTATTCTCTCCTATTGTTTAAATGGTTTCATTTGACCCCTTGACAGTCGCACACAAAGGACATCTAATCATATTCAAATTATTTCCCTTTCTCATAACATTTCTCAATACTAGGACTTATACTTAAGTCTTTGGGGCATACACTCAAGAAGTTAAGTTGGGCATCACCAGAGCTTCCCCAGACATCTACACACTATTGCCTATTCATGTTGAATTGCCATCTCACTTTTGCCTATAGTAATTTAGGAATTTATGGTTGTCTGTTTAGTGTTAATGGAGGAAGATAATGTTATTTTGAGATCGGATTATTATATCTAGGAATGGAATTGAGGTGTGTGAATATTCAATGGTAAATGTTATTGTGTGGTTGTAATTGTTGGCATATTGATGAAAATTCAGTATGTTGTCTAGTCCATGTGAGCATATGAAGAAAATGTCTGTATCCAGCTAAGTGCTGTAACTTGAGGTAACATAACTTAGAGAAGGTGCACAATTGTTGGTATGAGCCAGCGTATAGCCGTGTCGACGGGATCTTATTTAATCTTCGAATACTATGTTATTTTGAATATTTGGTCAGGGTTTACTTGTAGGGGGAAGTATCCTCATTTCAGGTTGTCCTGACAAACCCTTAGACAGAGCGACCGAAGACATTCGATGGTGGTGTCTAGTAGGTAATTAAAACTCTCCAGTACGTAATTACACCTCGCCAGTAGATAATTCAAACTCTCCTGTGAGTAATTCAAACCAAATATTTTTTTCATTTTACTTCAGTGTAAGTTCTCAGAAATCAAGGGGCCCCTTCCTGGGGTTAACATTTAATCTTTATATAAGATACATACATATTCGAATATTCCCTTAAAGTTCTCCTTTACCTCTCAAACGTTGAGTTAGTAAAGAAGTGAAGCATATTCATGTTCCTCTATCTAATTGATCATTTAATTATATTATAGTATATCTTTCTTGCGGTTTCTTGGTCTTACAGGATTTCAGGACAAGAATTCATCTAGTCTGGTGGAGTATCCAGCTAAGTGCTGTTACTTAAGTTAACATCACAAGGAGAAAGTGAACTATTCTTCATATGAGCTGTGTCGAAATCTTTGTGCAAACTCAGACAAATATATATATATATATATATATATATTAAGTTCGCACAAAGTTTTATATAGTAACTCAATTCGACTAGTACTCTTAATTTAAAATGATATAATCCTAGTTCATTCAAAAAAAAATTATTTTACAAACAATTGTTTCTGGGCATTTCGTAAATATATACATTTATGGTATACAAAATTTACCAAACATTCCTAAAACGACTGTATTATTGTATAAAACAGCACAGTCAGACTGGAAAAAAATCAGATGAGTCCAATATTCATTTAATTAATACATGCATATTTAATTTTACATTCCTTTCTTTTCCTTCTTTTTATTACTCCAATCAAAACGGAAACGTTTTTTAGATTCTGTTTTTTTTTGCATTTAAAAGTTCATAATACATTATGTGCTCCATATATATATATATATATATATATATATATATATATATATATATATATATATATATATATATATATATATATATATATATATATATATATATTTCTGAGTTTATATGAAAAATATATATTTTTAAGGCACATATCTATATACTACTAAAAGTCTATGGGTCTTGTATGTTTGCAATCAGCTTTCAGCTTTCCGGTTTTCAACATCCGGTTGCGCATGCGTAAATAGCATCGTCTTCCAATCTGTTATTCCAATTCCGTTGAACTCCTCTTATTAACGAACGCATGAAATTTTTCATTCTGGAAATGTTTATATCGCTTTAAATATAAAACAATTACATTTAATTTCATAAAATAGTTTTTTTGTTTTCTCCACGGCTAAAAACATTCAACGGCAGGACTTTGTAAAGTTTGTCGCAGTTTCAAAAAAGCTCCTCCCTTTTAAAAAACAAAAACAAACAAACAAAACAACAACAATCATTATTAATATCAATAGCGGCGGTGAACGAAACCACCTCCCACTTTTCCTCTCACAGATTTCACCACTCCTACTCCCTCTGTTTTCGTTACGTACGCGAGACAGCCGGTTGTACCCCCTTCCTTTCTCAAATCGCCTTTATTTTTATAATCTTTTAAATGAAATTGTTAGTTGAAACTAACAATTTCATTTAAAAGATTATATATAAAAATTTGAATTTAACTATAATAAGTATTATGGTACCTGTTCAGTGCATATTTACCTATAAGTATGGCCAACCACTTATAATTCAGTAACTATAATTTAAAAAAAAATAATTATAATAAACAGAACGACGCATAGAAATCTATCTATTCTTTTTTCAACAATTACATTTAATTTCATCAAATAGTTTTTTTGTTTTCTCCATGTTATATTACTGTAAGCGTATGGTGACAAGCAAAAATGAACGAACAACACAGGATTAAAATTGGGAAAATATTATGGTTTATTTTCCAGAACAATTCAACGGGAAGAAATTTCCGATAAGGGATTTCGGAATTGGAGTGGATGTCGCAACAGTCGAGAAGCCTTGGTGGGTAGTAGTAAATTGTTGACAATGTCCTGTAGGCGAGCAGTGGTAGAAGCAGTAATAGTTGCGTTATACGATGTCGGCGTCGGATGACGCGGTGTAGCAGTAGCGCCAATAGTTGTGTTGTTGTTGTTCAGCGTCGCTGATTCAATGGCGTTTGGCCGACGAAATTGTCGTGATACGTTGTTGAATTGTTTAATTTTTGTACTTGAAGTTGCTGTTTTTTTTTGTCGTTGTTTGAGGAGGACCGAACGTCGCTATTCTTGTGTTCTTGGCTGATTCCAGATTTCTTTCCTGTCGTCTGCTTGGGCCAGCTGGTTTTATGGAAAAGCCTGCGGACGTAGGTGTAGACATACGACCGATAACACGGAGATGAAAATCTGACGGCCGGCGTCAACAAACTGTGTTTGTTTGAATTTCTATTTTCGCCACAATAATCCCGATACATGATCAGTCAGCCCGTAATTTCGTGGTAGTAAACATGATTATGTTTACCGACTTTTGTGCCACTGTGGCGATCACAGAACGCCTCCCAGTGCCTGGGATTCCACTTTTGAGCAGTCGGGAATCGCCCAAACAAGACACATCGAGGTGGCGGTCGCCATGACAACAACACTCCAGCTGGCATGACAAGCGTCGTCAAATCAAAACGAGACCTAAAAATCATAACATCCACAAGTGTCACACACATACATGAATTCCATAGCTAATATAACAAACTGACCCAACGGGTCACGGGTGGTCTAGTCTCTTATAATATCGACCAAATTGTTTCAAATAACAAGCTCAATGAGTTGTTTCCGGCTTCAGAGCATATATACTGGTTTGTTGCATCCGAATCATCAAAGGAATTAAATCAGTCCACAATCATAATGTTTATTAATTTTTTTTATTTCGGCGAATGCCTATATAATTTTTCTTCTTTCCGTCTTACGCACGTTTCACAACCCGTAACAAAAATATTGTCTTTGGTTTTATTGGCTGCTCTTCAGAGACATATGATCATCTCTAATAAAAATGACACAGTACTCCAACACAAAACATTGGTCAAAATTGAGCTGGGCATCATATACAATGATATATATGAGAGAAAGAGAGATATGATTGTTTGGTTCAATGGCATGTCAACCCTTCTTAGGTCAGCTCATGCCGATATTGCATGTATGTTTTTAAT
This sequence comes from Sepiola atlantica, assembly GCA_963556195.1. Classification (NCBI taxonomy): domain Eukaryota; kingdom Metazoa; phylum Mollusca; class Cephalopoda; order Sepiida; family Sepiolidae; genus Sepiola; species Sepiola atlantica. The sequence continues at coordinate 51,201,163 of OY744531.1, forward strand.
ACGAATAGTTTATAGATTAATTTAGTGTAGTTATATAAAAATATATTCATTTGTAAATAAATTAGTCTCTAAAAACTCTAGATTCTCAGGTACTTGTCCAGATTAGGACCCACGCTAAAATCGACTTGGCGTTGGTTGCTTCCGGATGTTTACATAGACAGCCGGAAAACGAGTAGCCGACAAGTCAACTTTGAAATTGATTGAATCTCTAAATTCACTAATTGGAAATAAAAATTGATCAAAGTGATAATGAATTTTAACAAAACCTTACCCAGTTTTAACACTAGTTCAGTGAAAAAACAAACTTTTTCATGCAGAAAAAAACATTTTATAACCCTAATCATAAACCTTAATCCTAACCCTGTTTTAACACATGTTCAGTGATATTTTTCTTTAAAAAAATTTTTTATATGTAAAAAAAAACATTTTTCCCAGTTGTACATCCAGCCTCGTTTTAAGTTTTTTGGATGCATCCAACTGACTTTTCATTCGGCTTTTTCCGACCGTATATGTAAACATCCGGAAACTATCGATGCCAAGTCGAATTTAGCTTCAGTCCTAATCTGGACAAGTACCGATTCTCATTATTATCCCATGAATGTTTACTACCATTCTGGGTCAGAATGGACCTGGGAGTAATGGTAACAAAGGTGGGGGGGGGGGGTGACTACACACTCTTCCAAGTTCCCAAATTGGGACCCCCCACTGGATGCAGTTTCGTATCAGACAAAAGGATTCCCTGCTTAACCATTGTTACAATTAATACTATGAACGTGAGCATGCCCACCTGTATTTTTGTTGTGCGTCTTTGTTCAATGTTTTTCATGACTATATCTACCTTTTTCTTTCATAGCCCTTGACAAAGTAAAGTTTTTCTTTTCTGTTCTATAATTATTTTGCCTTGATCTATCATTTCGTTGGTCTTACGATCGTTATTTTTTGTTTTTTTGTTTAACCCATTTGTTTTGCTTATGTTTTTTCTCTTATCAACTCTGGTTTATTTACAAATACATATTATTCAACATTTATTTGCAAACAAGGAAATAAATAAAAGAACACAAATTTAATGTATTAAATATGAAATATCCAAAAACAACAAGGAAACACAGAGGCACAATTAAACAATAAAATACTAAACATCGGTTAGAAATGAATGTATGATCGCTTATAATATACATAAAATAAATAATAGATATATCTATATCGATATATACAAATTGTTTATTCAAAAACTATAAATTGTCATTCACACAGTTAGACCCATTTCAAATCCTCAGCAACTCATAAAATTTCGTGAGTCGCTGAGGATTTGAAATGAGTTGTAAGGGCCTTTTCTAAACAGTAAAGTCTACCCATCTCAATGAAACTCTGGAATATGTAATGTATTAAATAAATAATTTGCATTTTAGCTCTCATATTCTTAATATCGAGCACTTTATGGTTATTTTTTCGAAATACCCCTAAGCACTATATCTCTCTCTTTCTCTCTCTCTTTCTTTCTCTCTCTTTCTTTCTCTCTCTCTCTCTCTCTCTCTCTATATATATATATATATATATATATATATATATATATATATTAATATTTAATTCATACAAATATGTTAAAAGTTACACATCCATGGTAATGATGTTTCCATCATTATCTCTACAAAAACTACAGTCCTATCAGGTTAACAAAATATGTCGCATTTTTATGTTATATATATATATATATATATATATATATATATATATATATATATATAAATGCGAGTCACATCCCAACAGCGAATTTCTCTTTATCAAAAACCAAACGGAACTTCCATGAACGAAGTTTCTTTCCTAGAACATCCCATCTATAGAACCGACTACAGCATGGTCGTCTTCAAGTCTGATGTAAACAAATATTTGTTGAGCCGTCCTCTTGAATAATCAATTCCTCTTAGTAAACTTCTGCCCTTTTTCACTCATTGTTTCCCGTCTTCTTGTGGCAGCAGACATCGTTTAACTGACGATTGTTTAACGCTTGTCCCCGAGTGGCCTTAATAAGTGGTGCCCCATCAATAAGAAAATACAATAAATAATAACTACTAACAGAGATATGAGGTCAAAATATATATATATATATATATATATATATATATATATATATATATATATAATAGTTATAACTACAGACGCTAGTGTTTCAAGCTTATTGCTCTCATCAGTGCAGGAAGGTAACAATTTCAGATGGTCGGGAGGCACAAACCTGGTTTGCGGAGTCAGCCTAGAATCTGCAAGCAGTCGCCATATCCATTCGGCCACCGGAAATTGTCACGTGATTAAGGGAAATTAAGATGTATATGTACTTAGAAGCGGGCACAGACAGAAGACTAGTCGAGAGTGTTCGACGAACGTATATATATATATATATATATATATATATATATATATATATATATATATATATATATATATTTATATAAAGTTCGGTATGTGTATATATTCATATATTTCGATGTAGAGGATTCACTTCTAAACTAATTAACGATCATTACGAATTTTGGAACACAGCTACGAAGTTTTTAGATATAAGCAAAGAGGTGGGGGTGCAAACCCTTCGTGAAAATTCATATACCTCTGATTTTTGTGAATCTTAACAATAGGAATTAGACATCAATTAATAACTATTCTCCAAATTTCCGTTTCTTTGGAGTATTTTAAATGGTTTTTAGAGGGCATAATATGGGCACAACTCTACATTTGAAAATTCAAATATTTCATATTTACATTGAATTTGATCCAATGAAGCAACATTCTCTGAATTGCAATTTCTTCTTAAGACCTCTTAAGCTTAAGCCTTAAATTGTAGACATTTTCTAGTATCAAAATTGGAATAAAGATTCTAGACATAGTTTTAGTATTATTATATCTTGATTTTAATCTTCGTAAGGGGACAAAAGTGTGGTGCAACACTGCTCTGTTTGGGAATTAATTTTACCCATCTTGGGACGGGTAATCTTATAGTATATATATAAAATAAGCACAAACTAATAAACGACTGTAATGAAACGTGATCAATTAAAGAATTAAGAAAAGAGATACACCCCTTGACTGCAAAATAGATATTATGAATTAAGGGGAAGCAACTATGATAATTTGTGAGAATCTAACAAAAAAATGGATATACAGATAATACACGATCTTAAAATCAGAACATAAAAGATAATAAAAACGATTTAAAAAGATAAATAGATAAAGATAGGCTTTCTTTGGAAGAGTGTGAATAATAATAATAATAACAGAATAGACAAACCAGCACAACATTTAGCTGCGGGATGAACAACCGGAAGTGGGTATAGAAAGAAATAAAATAGGCTCGAATTCGACCTCAAATGTGTGTAAAATCATTTGACGATCGCAAAAGTGCATGAAACCATAGTTATGACATATTAAAAACAACACATAATCCTTTTAAATATTATATATATATATATATATATATATATATATATATATATATATGAAGCAATCCAACAAAAGATATAAGCGTCAACTAATATCTTATAATTAGTGAAACATCCGGATAAAAACTGAAGCTCAATATACTGGATAGAGCATTAATATTATAATATAAAACGAAGTAATAAAATAAGGTGTCAATCAAATTTTATTAGAATTCAAAGTTCAAGCAAAGTATCTTAAAGTCTTTAGCTCATGAGTTTTCAAAGAATTATCTTTGAAAACTCATGAGCTAAGGACTTTCAGATACTTTGCTTGAACTTTGAATTCTAATAAAATTTGATTGACACCTTATTTTATTACTTCATTTTATATTATAATATATATATATATATATATATATATATATATATATATATATATATATATATATATATATATATATATATATTATGTTTAGTATAATAACCATGAATTAAATTCAATGCAAATCATTTATTTTTCTTACGAAGATTTAGATAACATAGCATAGTTAGAACTTTAAGTCCAACAGAGCTGATATATAATAAATCAGTAGAATACAAAATCTATGACATAATCAATATTTTGTAATCATGCTCCAAAAATTCAACATTAACAAATATTATTGTGCACATATAGTTTGAACTAGTTATAAAGAAATAAAAAGTTTTATCCACAAAAGAATCATCAGATGCAAATCTGATGTATTGAATTTTCAAATGGGAGATTGTGTCTATATTATGCTCTCTGAAATACTCCTTTAAAATACTCCAAAGAAAGTTAAATTTTTACGAAGGGCTTCTCCGTCCTTGTTACCTGCTTTACCTGAGACTAAATTAAACAAAATATAACCCATATTTGAATCCATACGCCTAGCATCTGGGTTCCAAAATTGATAATGCTCGGTTAATTAGTTTAGGAGTTAATCTTGTACATACAAATATATAAACATACCTAACTTTATACGCGCTTTAAAGTTTACAATGAGAATAGCAACATTATGTTAAAAAAAACAATGAAATATTGCAGGAGATTATTTTATAGAGTGTTGAATGTTATCAATTTTATACTAGAGCTGATAGAATCCTTACAGTTATAACTCATCCCACAGATCCCAACATTATACCGGGTTTCATGACCCTAAGTAAAAATTGCCAGATGTTGCTTCCGTTTTAGTTTAGTTCTCATCTATCTATATATTAATACGATAGCGTGTGTGTGTTCGTGTGTCACGCTCCTAAAGAAATGCAATAAATAAACAACAAATAAATTGGATGGAGAGACTTGGAATCAAAACATCTAGCTGAAAAGCGGCGACTTTACCACTGAGCTAACTAAATGGAGTTGCTAAATAGATAAAAATTTACTTAATTAAACTATTAACTGACCCTGCTCTGTCGCTTCAGCATGGAAGGAGGAGGAGACGCGGAAACGCTTACCAAATAGGCCGGTTTCAGGCTTACGATATTTATTTATTATTATTTTTTTTAATATTTAAAATTTCTTCTTCTTCTTCTTCTTCTTCTTCTTCTTCTTATTTTTTTTTATATATATTAATACGATAGAGTGTGTGTTATTTATTTTGTGTGTCACGATCTGACACTCCTATTTAAGATTTGCCCCTGACAACAGGGGGGGGGGTAGAGAGAGAGGAGGGAGGGTGCGAGTTAGAGGGGAGTCGCGACCAATGGTGACTTCTGAAGAGACAGCTTTTGCCCCGGCAACCGAGTAATATAAATAAATATATATACTTCCATCCCGTCTCGCAAAATGTTGGTGAGTAAAATATGAGCATATTTCTAGACACCGGATAATATTATTAACACTAAATTATACAGATTGATGTAGAAAACACGGTGGAATTTCCACAGGGTCCCGCTAGTTTGAATTATTTTAATATAATTATTTCAACATAATAATTCACAGTATCAAGAAGTTATGCAATAATTCTATTTTCTAACTTATGGCAAAATCGTTACTTTTAATTTTTTTTCAAGTAAAAATAAAAAAGTAAAAAAGGAACTGTTGTACTATTTTAATTAAAAATTGTTAGACAACTGTTGTATCTATAATAAAATGCAATAGAAAAGATTGTTGCCAACACGTTATTGCGATAGAGAGTTTAATAATGAAGAGACAGACATTAGTAAAATCTTACTAATGTCAGAAGCAAGCCGCTTGTCAAATCCGTGCTCACTAAACATAGAGTGAGTCCAGGTATGAAAAAAAGGGTGTGTAGGATATTCTATTACAAGAACAATAAATAAAATCTTTATATAAAATATTCCACTTTCAAAGTTTTACTATTTCCCAGTTAAGATGCAGTTATCTTGTTAGCTAATACATTCAATAAACAGTGAATGCATGTCCTCCCCCCCCCCCGCACAAAAAAAAAGAATAGTTCACAGCTGCAAACGGAATTAGGAAGTCATATTTTACCGTTGGCATTGACATCTCTGACGAAATGTGAAGAAACAAAACATGTACTCATCTAATAAAATGTGAGGCAGCATGGTCTACGCTCATCCATAAAAAATTAAAACCAGTGTCTTCTAGCGCCAAAAACACACACACACACACACACACACACACA